>CP135579.1:6122649-6236759 GCA_032401905.1 Swietenia macrophylla | reverse complement strand
GTTGTATTCATCTTAGAAGATAAGGTATGGACATCAATCTTAGGTGGTCAATGGGGAGAAGGCTACTTTTCTTCTTCAATGAGCAGTGTTATGTATACAGTCCCTGTTGAAGAGTTTGATTTTTGGTGGCTAATGAAAATATGAAGCTCGTTCGTTCTGGTTTTCCATTAGAAATTGACAGATTTTTGCAACAGAAGGTATCTTTTGGTTTGTTTGCATAATTTGTTCCTCTCCTCTTGCTTTATTGATTTGCAAGAGAAGGTATCTTTTGATTATGTGTTTGTTATGTTCTGAATTTGATCTTAGATACTGTGAAATGATGGCTTTGAAATAAAATATCTAGTGTTTACTGTTGGGCGGATATCCCTTGAACAGTATTGTCCTACTCAGATATGCTGGAAATTGTTTCCTATGCAGTTTGATCATCAAAGGAGGTTCCTCCCCTCCCTTTGGGAAGTAAAGAGGGGTCTGATGGGGGACTTTGGGCAAGTCTGGGAGGCTGGAGCAGAAAAGGAATGTTCTTATGTCCCCAAATGTCAAAGAAAGATGAAGAGGAAAAGTGGTAGCCAAACCGTTATATGAATATTTCAGTGGTATTGTATTATTGTTTATTTCAGAAGTCGGTATATGATCATAAATGCTTAACATAAGAAATGCTAGGCAGTAATGAGTTGATATGCCCATAGATTAATGTAGTTAATGCGAGGCTCATTTTGCATCACTGAAAGGAGAAGCAAGCGTTGTTGAGATGAAAAGTTTGAAGACAAGAATGAATGATAGAATTTAATCAGAGCACCTATTAAATATGTCTGAAATTCAGGTAAGATAGGTTATTGAAAATTGATGGCTGCAACAAGGAGCAATGTTAGCTTTTATTGAAGTGTAAGAACAGAGGGCTTGACATAATGATGAGAGATGCTTCTTTTCCAGGTAGAAGTGTTTCAGTAATTAAGCATTTACAACTAATCCAGGTATGAAGATAACATTTTCAGAATTCATTATGTCGTTGTTACCATGATCATCATGTTTCTTGCTGCATTAAGGATATTCAGAAACTAATGTCCTCCGGAGCTGCTGTTTGATTATCCTTTGAATTCACAGGAACTGAAAGAGTTGATAGGGAAAAAGGCTTCAAGTTTAAGATCAAAGGGTCCAATGGGAAGTTGGAATCCAGCTTAGTATTACTGAATTTTATTGCTCGGCCTGAATACAACTGCAGGCAAAATCGGGAAAGATTTGGCCTAGACTTCCAGTTGTCAGGTTGATGGGTCATCAAAGGGGAATTGGAAAGTGTCGAGTCCCAATCTTTCCAAGTCTGCAAGCCATGGCCTGTTGTTTAGCTGAGAAAATTGGAGGTTATGGTTTTCGTTGCCCCTTTTGATAAGGGGGAAGTATTAAATTAAGGTGTAAAGCTAATTCTCTGGCCAATGAGTATTTTTTTTAACTACATTCTATGTATCTGTGTTTAAGTTGCCATCTCGTTTGAAAGTTGCTGTCACTCTCAATGGTTTTTTTCGTCCAGAAGCTGTGTAATATAGTTGATGCTACCTTGGTGCAGGAGTGACTCTTTCATTGAAATCATTCCATTGTCTATTCCAATGTGTATGAAGTTCAAATACTTCTGGCATTATGCTGCCATGGAATATCGGAGATTCATTTGCAGTTCAGTTCAATAAAGAACCTAGATCTTCAGTGTGGGTATGCTGAGCTATTTTTAATTTTGTTTATTTATTTATTTATTTTGTCTCTGCAGTGTAACACAGGCGAGAATTTCCCTTTTTGAGTGGCAGCAGTTTTTTGCATATTGCCCTGGACTCCATTGATGAAATAGTAAACAACCAAAAACCACGAGTGAATCATGCCAGAAGAATATAGTTTCAAGTCTGCATATGCTGCAGAGTAAAACAAATCAATGCACTGTCGTCTTGCAAAATTGAGAAGGTGAAAAGTATCAGAAGGTAACCTATTTAAGGTATCCATTTATTTGTTCTGTTTTGAAGATTTCACAACCTTCTTGATATGCATACTCATTATCATCCGACCTGGAATCATAATATTTGGTATAGCAGTCTTAATGGTCATAAATGACTTGCCAGATATGCATTTGACTTTAGTTCTATGACATGCTGGTTATTTAAGTATTATTGTCCTTATATGGTGGTCCCTGGTCGTTTATGATATATTTTGATTAAATAAAGGTTGCCCAAAACACTCAACAACTCTTATTTTATCTCTCGTCTTATACAAGTTCATTTCTTCAATATCGAGTATAAGTTTCTGGTTTTACCTCTGTGTTTAGTTATGAGCTCTTAGTACATGAACTGGTGAGTATTGTTTATTATTCTTAGGCAAACAACAGACAACCAAAATCACATAAGTTGAATAAAATGCATTTCTTTGGTAATTTATAATAGCAAGCTTAGGTTTACTCTGTAAAACATTTCATAGAATACACAGGATATACTCAAGTCTTACAGAGGATCATAGTCCAGACTGTCCTCACTCATGAATGGTGAGAAGGGAATCTCAGTTGAATCTGGTGGAAATGCTTTGTTACTACCGAGAAGTGTTGGTGTTTTGCTGGTGGATGGTGATTCAACATGTCTTGCTATTCTCTCAAAAATGCTTCATTGGTTTGGGTATAAAGGTATGCTTTTGAATTTTCTTGTTTATACCTAATTTCTTATCAGAATCTTAGCATTTTAAGGAGATATCTATTATCTTTTTTGCTCTTAGCATTTGAAGGAGATACCTATTATCTTTTTTGCTCTGTTCTGCTTTGTGATGTACTGGATCAAGAATTTTGTTTTCTAATGTAACAATCACCACTTTTCTTTGTTGCTTTGGGGTATGGGAGAATGTAATTCTCCTTGATCTCAAAGATTTAGTTGTGATTGTGGCCAAAAACAAAAAAGAAAATCCTAATATCAGATACTTAGATTGGCAAAGAGTGATTGGTCTCTACTTCTCAGCCTATTGATTCAATTATATCCTTGTTTACATAGGGACATGGTCCACATACAAATGTTTCAATTCTGTATTCCCGTATTTTTTTTTCCCTCTTCCTTCTGAATAGGCTGACAAAAAGCATTGGTTGAGATTTGTAGTTATGACCTTTTTTCTCATCCTTAACCTTTTTGCGTAAATTTCTCTCTCTGCCTTTGTCTGCAGTGATTACTGCTAAGCGAGCCACAGATGCATTGTGCATTACGCAGGAGAGAGAAGATGAAATCGACCTTATACTGGCAGAGGCTCACTTACCTGATATGGATAAATATGAGCTGCTCGAGACAATGGGAGAATTATCTAAACTGCCGGTTATGAGTATGTAGCTACCAAAGTCCACTTTTGCTATTACTATTCTTTTAAGCAAATGTTGCATAATTTTTTTTCTCTCTCTGACGATATTTGCTTCTAATGCATTTTCACCCCAAGCATAGTCATGTCAGCCGACGATAATGAAAATGACATGTTAGGTGGTCTGTTTAAAGGGGCTGCATTTTATCTTGTGAAGCCAATAACCATGAACGATATAAAAAACCTTTGGCAATTTGTGTTCATGAATAAAACGGATACAATGCCTACTGCCAAAGGGGTGAGTAGCAATTCATCAGATGATACAGATAATCAGATAATTCCAAACAAAGGGAAGCAGAGTCATCAGGATGCCAAAAGGAAAGAACCAAGAGAGATGGACAAAAATGAAGAGGAAGATAATGATGATTATTCAGTCCTAAAGAAGCCAAAACTGATTTGGACCAGGGCATTACATAACAGATTCTTACAAGCTATCAGAGTGCTAGGCATTGATGGTATAGAGTTTCTAGGTTTGCATTCTACAATTTCTCATTCTATTTTGTATTGTTGGCAATGATGGTAGCTGATCTATTTTCTTGGTTTATTTTTCAATTTAGGGGCACATCCAAAGAAAATACTTAAGCATATGAATGTCCCAGGCCTGAAGAAAGAAAACATTTCTAGCCATTTACAGGTGTGTACTCTAGAGAGAGATAAAATGACTTTTGTGATTGTTTTAATTTTAGTGTTAAGTAGCAGCATCATGGTTTGACCAAAATGAAGTTTCTGTAAAAAAATGATTTTGCAGAAATATCGCCTCTCCTTGAAACGAGAACAAGATGCAGTAGAAAAGAACTTGAACAGAGATTACAATGAATCTCATGTTGGGTTGTGCAATCTTTCATCGACAGTCAATGCACAAGGAAGTTTATTTCAATTTCCTGAGATGCAATCCATGACAACATCTTGTCAGCCAGAATTTCGACGCCAAGAGCAGAAGAATGTCAATAGTTGCATCTCTGTGCCTTCCCTTGGTTCTGTTGATGTCCTCAATCATGTAGAGCCAAGTTGTAATGATACATGGGATTGTAAATATGGGCAATTGGCTCCACACACCAACCAGCTAGATTTTGCTAATCCTTGTTCTAGTTATGCCGGAATCAGGATCACTAACAATGGGAATTTGGCAGGTGTTCACCAGATGGTAGATTTAAATGGGGAAGAATTTCTTAAGGGAAAAATGGCTCCCTCCGATAATGTAAATTTTGGCTTAGAAAGTGCTTTGCGATGGCCTTCATCATTACCGCAACAGCGAGAAGAAAAAGCGCAGCAACAACTATTTGAACCTGAGCCACCAACACAAGATCATGATGACCATGATATCTTCGGTGCTGAAGGAGGAGTGGAGATTGACGAGTTTTTTCATATGCCAAAAGTATCAACTCAACCATTCATTGATGAGAATTTTGATGATCTCTGGTAGATCAATGAGTTTGCTTCTAGGTACTCAAATGCTCACTTTCTGAAGCTTCTTCTAAGGTCCTTCTATTTCTGTTAATCTCAATCTCATTTTTCACTGTTTGTAGCAGCAAGGATACGAACTTCAATACTGATACCACTGTATTCAGCTACAGTGAAGCTGCAGGAAAGAATTCATACATTGCTGTTGTTTTTTCCAGGATGACCAATGCAGGTTTAGGTTTCCAGTTTGCCATGCGCAGAGGATGCATGGGTTGTTTTCTTTTTCTTCGTATGGGTCATTTTCAGATACTACAGATGTAAAATTACACCGTTGCTTCGCACTAGAAATGCTTTGATTCTCAGATTGGTAATATAATTTGATGGTGAACCAGAAAGATCCATATAATATCGATTATCGATTCTAGTGTTGCTATTGGATATTGCAATCCTGGGGATGTTGCACGCTCAGCTTCAGAATCCGAAAATAGCCCCTGCTGTACTGCAATTGGAGGAATTATATAGGGGCCCAGGATGATTTATTGGTTCCTCAGTAGGATAAAAAATGAGAGATTTCTTGACGAGTATGACATTAACCCCCTTCAAGTCAGAAAATGGAGGCAACATGGTTTCGAAACTCGAAATGAACGGCAAGTCGTTTCCTTATCAACAACATGGGCGTCGTGTCGTTAATCATGAATACCAATTGCCACTTGTATGGCTTGTCGTCGGTAATATTAACAATAGAATTACAAGTCATCTGTAAATTTTGTTTAGACTGACTTGTCGTTCGTTGATAAGATTATCACGTTTCCCTTCTCGCGTTATTGATAAATTAAATAGCCTTAGCTTGAACTCTGCAATTCCGCCCCAGACATAACAGCCATGACAACATCACTTTTCTTCCCAAATCCTCTCCTAACAAATCCTGAAATCAGACCAAAATCTACCGTTCCGGAGTACGGTTTCATTGCCGGAACACATAAAAAGGCAGCATGCATAGTTTGCGCGAGAAGCCAAGATGACTATCACAGCACTCTTAAAGCTCTCAACTCCAAAGGCCGTTTTCCCAGAAAATCCCTCGGACAGGTCTTGTGACTTTTGTTATTCCCTTGATTGGGGATATTTGTCGAGTACTTAGTGGCCCTTTTTTGGTATGTTTCTGCAGCATTATATGCTGAATTCTGAAATAAACGAGCAGCTTGCGTGTACAGCTGATGTTCAAGAAGGAGATGTGGTGTTGGAGATTGGGCCTGGAACCGGTTCTTTGACTAATGTTCTGTTAAATGCTGGTGCCACAGTCTTGGCCATTGAGAAGGTAACAACTGCATGCAAATTTTTGCTTTTTTCCTTCCTCGAAAACAGCTAAATTAGAAAAATTTGCACTCTTTTTTTTTTCTTTGATTCTTGTAATTCTATCCGAAAGACGTTTAAGAAATCAACCACGCTTTTTATTCTTAGATTCTTGGGTTTGGTTAAGCTGGTGAATAGTGCTTCTTCTGTTTTCAGTACTGAAAAATAGTGGAGGGGAAACGCAAGCATTCTCTTTCGTCATCATTTTGAATTTTTTTTTTTAAAGTTTGATTCTTGCTTCTGCTCGTCTTCTGTATCAGAAAAGCCAGTTAATTTGTTTTCATTCTTGCTTTAAAACACAGCCAGATAGCACTATGCAAGCTTATGATAAGAACACAATATAGACTGACCTCTCTCTCTAATGCACAAACATACTTCTGAAGAGAAATAGTATTTCCTGCTTTGTGGCTTTTGAAATGGGTTATAATTTTGATATACTTTTTGTAAACTTACCGTTTTTCTATTGGGTATGAACTAAATTTTATGAATACCCATGTTTCTCATTTTTTATGAATTGAATTTTTATGAACATGCATGTTTTTCATCTAATATGAACTTAATTTTTTATTTATATGCGTGCATTTCATTTTATATGAGCTACAGGATCCCCACATGGTTGGTGTTGTGAGAGAAAGATTTGCAAGTACAGACCGGCTCAAGGTGAATTATATTTGCTTATTATATGGAGTTGTTGGTGTTTGTTGGAAGCATAACACAGTAATTGCTTCATTTCGATTTAATGGGGCTATGAGGTTTTCAGCTCATTAACAAACATCTGTAGGTTCTGCAAGAAGATTTCGTCAAATGTCACATCCGCTCCCATATGCTGTCATTGTTTGAAAGTAGAAAGTCAGTGAATGCAAGCTCAGGGTATGCAAAGGTGAAAAAAACCTGACTTCTGGACAAAATTTTGACCAATTTGAAGCGGATATATTAGTCATGTTGTCTGATGGTTTTGCTTTCAACATATGCAATACATAAAATATACCAATTAACCTCGACTGTCCTGGTGTATTACCATATTATTTACATTGAATGCCATGTAGTGATATATAAGTAACATTGGAAGATTTTTGGAAGTACACTTTTTATCAATATGTGTTGATGCATGAAGTTCAAGCCTTAGACCATTTCATTTAAACTATTCAACATATTTTCACGAGGAAATGAAACGCTCTTCTCTTTTTCAAGTTACTATTATCTTATTTAGTCTATATTCCAAATTTCTTGTTCGCAGGTAGTTGCCAATATACCCTTCAATGTAAGTACAGATGTAGTCAAGCAACTTCTTCCTATGGGGGACATTTTTTCTGAAGTTGTTCTCTTACTCCAGGTTGGTTTTGTCATCTAATACTTGAATAGTATTGTCCATTCATCCAGCTCATTGATCTACTAATGTTAAAGAATTGGTAGCTTTGAGTTATTTTTTCCTGTTCTCATATCATAATAAAAAATGTACACAACTTTACCAGAGTAGGGAAAAGGAATACCTGAAAGTAGAATGTCAGTCTCTCAAAAGTGCACTAAAGATGACAATGATGGAGTTCTTCCAAAAAGATGATGAACTGAAGATGAAGAGTTTCTTGTATTATTAGAGTTTTTTTTTCCTATTAAATCATAAGATAAATATACTCAGGTGGATGTAAGAATTTATTGAATTGAAAAGGAGTATTATGTCTGAAGTGAAATATTGTCTGAATTGGGAGAAGCTTTCAAAACAGAAAATATGAGATTGACTTTTACTCAGTAATCACCATGTACATTTGAGTAATATGGTTTAGTGGAGGTGATTGAATCAATCAATAGGATAATAAAGTTTGAACTGATGTAGTAAAAACATTCTTCTCTTAATGAGTCAAAATTTTGGCCTCTGAATCTTGTTCATATTATAAACCTTCCTTTTTAATGGCCCTATAATGTTTGAATAATTTCAGGAGGAAACAGCTGTGCGCTTGGTGGAACCTTCTTTGCATACATCTGAGTACCGACCCATCAACATTTTTGTCAACTTCTATTCAGGTACTTCTGCACATATTATTACTATAATGATCTACATTAATTGCTTTCAGTCAGCATATATATGCCTGGTTTCAAACCAATTGCTGTTTAGCTTTCCGCTAAATTCGACTCAGAACTATAGATGATAGGAGATTATTCTACAGGAAAGATTGACCAGTAGAGTCCCTCTTTGTAAGACTCCCATCTGTCTATGAAAATTGTTAATGACACTGTCACAATTTGATTTTGTCTGTAATGAATTATCCAATTAATTTTATATAGAATCAAATTTAGCAAATTTGTGCCATGGGTTATTTTATTTACCTATCAATAATCATAATAAGTCAGAAAATTAATGCTTATTAAATACTGAAATGGAATATCCTTAATGTCTTTCCAAAAAGAGAATAACAGAAAATGGATTATCCTTACTGACTTAGCTTGAATAGCAGTTATGCTTACATCAACTTTGTCACTAAAATCTCTTTTTCCTGCAATTATGAATCTTCTGTCTTAATAGCCTTCTAACTGAGCTTCTCTTTTTCAGAGCCCAAATACAAATTTAAAGTCCTGAGGGCAAACTTTTTCCCTCAGCCAAATGTAAGTAAACTTCCCATTAGTGCAAGTACATTTTTTTTCTTATTTATCCATTTGCTTTTTCAAGAAGGCAGAAATTTTGCATAACTGGTTTTCCAGAAGTTCTGACCAGCACTGCTTTGGCAACCCATGATATAGTTTGATAAGTATTCTGTATGTATTTGTATATTTTGACCATTCTATAGCTCTATCTTTATCTTACATTAGCTGTATGCACAACATTGGCCACAATATCTACTTCTTTGCTATGAGGCAAATCCTTCTTACCAAATTGGCCAAATATGTTCCTCCCAATTTACTGGTACTTGGTTGAAGCTGGTCGATATTGTTTTGAATATTTAGTTGTTGAAATCACTAGCAGGATATTTGTTGTAAGCTATCACTGAATGCTTTATGTGCTCTTTATGCTTATATGCTTATGTAGGTTGATGCTGCTGTTGTTGCATTCAAGCTGAAGCAACCTGTGGAGTATCCTGCAGTTACCTCCACAAAGAGCTTCTTCTCGATGGTTGTTTTTCCTTCCATGTGCTCAAGATTATGCTTTTAACCATTAAATCTCTTATTCTTAAGCAAGACAACAAGCTCTGGCGATCTTATTGCCAGCTTTACCAATGATGTTGTTTTACGTTCTGCTTTTCTTGAAGCTGGCACAGTATAGAAATATCAAAATGAATAAAAAGAAAAAAATAAGGGTTGTTACTGTTGTAAATGTAATCAAAGCTTAAATCTGACTTCCCACCTTTCCCTGCAGGTTGCCACAATGCCCTTGTGTTGATCTTATGATTTATTTTTTCCACTAGTTAAACTAATCATAACACTGCATCCTATTTCTTTGTTTCAAATACTTGTTAACTTTCTTCTAGTAACAAACCATCGTTGTTTGTGGATACAGGTCAATTCTGCATTTAATGGAAAACGTAAAATGTTGCGGAAAACACTCCAGCACTTATGTACATCCCTTGAGATTGAGAAAGCTCTTGGAGATGTTGGACTTCCAGCTACCGTATGTATAATTAAACTCTGTAAATTGTTCATTTCTTTCACTCTTTCACTTTGGCTGGTTCAATTATTTGTTAATTTATTTCTCTATAAAATGGATTCTTTTGATTATATTCATATATTCCTTCGATCATTCATGCAGTCAAGACCGGAAGAGCTCACACTAGATGATTTTGTGAAGCTGCATAATTTAATTGTAGAAGTCTAGTGTCCCTATTGCCAAGACAGATGAAACGATATTATACAACTAGCCTTAGCTTCTTCTACCTTGTTCAAGTTGCAGAGAACTCCAATCAACCCACCAGAGAGAAAATACAGCAGTAGAGCATTTGTAAGTATAATCTGAACAGAGAAGCCATGCAGGTTTAGCCCCCTTCCTTTTCTTTTTCCTTCACCGGCTTTGTTAGAAGTTCACTGCGGGATGTGCATTGTAAGAGTTGTACAAGAAGCTACCGTGCAGCTATATATGTAACGCATTTGAAATTTGTAATGAGAAACAAGAAATTTCATCAAATTGGTCAGAAAACCTGAGTACCAAATAGTTAGCTAAATGCTAATGGGTTTTGATGATAAGAAATTTCTTCAATCAATAAACACAATAAAATTAACCAGCATCCCCATAAACGTAAAGAAACTGCAAGGCCGGATAACCTGCCTCAATCTCCTCCGGCTCCTTCCCCTGTTTCTGGTCTGCTCTGCTCGTCAGCCATGAAACTGATACACAAGATGCAAAGCTCTTAACTTATTCCCATGAGGATCAAATCCATTAGCTCCCCCAACAAACCCATCTTCGTACAACCGCTTTTCCTCAGCCACGGCCATGGAAGATGGCGAAAGTGGCCGTTTGGCCCTTTTATTCTTGATAAAGCATTCTCTCATCCTCTCTTCGACTTTATCAATACTAGTCTTGGAATTATTCTCTTCTTCGTCGTCACCCACTTCCATCGGCTCGCCACCGTTTTCATCTGCCGCGGCCCCGGTGGTAGACGAGAGCGAATTTTCAGCGGGAGATGGCTGTGGCGGAGGATGTAATTGGGTATTGGAGAGAAATGAAGAGAGATGATGATTGGCTTGGTGGAAGCAGGAATAAATTTGGAGAAGATGGGTAGGATCATTGGTGGCTGGCAATTGTTTGGCCGCAAGTGTAGCTTGCTCCAGTGACAATATGAGCTCTGTTAATGGCGGTGATGCCGCAGCCTTGCTTTCTTCCATGATAAACCCGGAAGGACGAACCAACGTTGATTTACGAAGTCCAAACGAGATTTGCCCCTTTTATGCTGTCGAGATTCTCAGAATAAGCAGTGTCTTGAGAGCCCTGGCAATCTTTGTAATTCTAATTGTATCTCTTTAATTGTCCAGTTCTCTTTTACATCCAAAATATATTATTATTAAAAGGGGTGGTTCTGTAATTCTTCTATGGATTGAATTGGAGCTAACCAATTTGGTATTCGTGCACGCAAGAAATTTCAATAGCCGTGTAAGATAACATGGGTAATATGAGAACAAGAACCCGTGGTGCTAAAAACAACCATCCATTTGCTAATTCTTGACTGTATAAATCAGGATGAAATTCATTGCTCATTCTCAATCCCCACAAGAATACGAAAGCTTCCTTCTATTTCTTCCCTGAGATTATAAAGCATGAAGATATCAACCTTGTTGTCTCCTTAAGCTGTAATGGTGAACTTCAAAGACGAGAAACAGTTCGTTAACCGTAAGGCCACGCACGCATGAATCAATGAATCAGCTCTCGAAACTATCTTCATAGTAAAATAAAAATCGCAAAGTTGTTCAAAATCAACTGGGGCCAAACAAATTTTACAGAGCTCGGGTCAAGTCATAACACATACAAATAAGCTTTAGCTGGCTGAAAGCAGGCTTAATTCTAAACCAAAAACTATGTACATATAAATGCTACTTTTAAACCAATGCCTACACACTTTCAACATTCGTAAATAGTCATCTATAATTGACAATGAGGATGATCAGTTACCAGAACCAAAGAGATTGTAATCATTCAGGTAATGATACAACATGTAAAGATCTCTCCTCTTTTCAAAGCCTGGTTGTTTGGGCATGACCTGATTAATGAAACAAGCACAATGAGGATACAGTGAAACGCAAACCAAGAGACCCCGAAGTAGAATGCAAATATTAATAGGCTATGGATCGAAAACTCTGGGGAAAAAAAGATAATTGTGTAATAGATCATGATTTTGATAATTGAATAATAGATCATGATTTTTTCATATCTCTTGATGCTGGAGTGCAGAATCTGCTTTAAAAGTGGATTTATGCCAATCTAGATAGAAGCGAATATATTCAGGTCTATCAACTAGTATTTGTCACCATCAACTAATGTCTATGGAATCAATGATACCTCAAAATAGGAATTGTAGAATGATCCTCCAAAACCAGCACACCATGACATCCCAAATTCTGCCTTATTATGTCCATCTATAGAGGAAGACAATCAACAAGCATAGCAAATCAGTACTTTAATGAGCTGATGCTTTTAAGAATTCAACAAACAAGACTAACTAATAAAGCCCACCCCATTCTCTTTAGACAATCAATGAGTACACGTGCATAGGAAGACACTTACAGATACATGCCTACCCTCATCCCTTTTATTTTTACCACATTTGTTTAAGGAATATTATTCCAAATTTGTAAAAAATATAGCTTCCATAACCTCATCTGTCATCTCAATAGATGTTTAGTGTTCAGGTCACCCACTTAGTTCACCTAAGAAGCCAAATCAACAAGAAGTATTTCAAGATCATAAAGGTTTCCATTATCAAGATTGCAAAGTACCAATCTGAAAACAATTGCAAATTTTAGGGATAAAATTTTAGATATATCCTAATTTGATCCTTAAAAGAATATGAAGTTGTTAGATATGGTCTGGTATCTGAGAGAGAAGGGAGTGAGGGAGGAGGGCAGAGATTTCAATTATCCTACCATAGATTTATAGAGCAGGGAAGACTACTTCAGACTTACAGTAACATGCGGGATCAAGTATAACAGGCTCGCCATTTTTGTCATAGCTGATATTCCCACTCCATAAATCTCCGTGCAGCAACCATGGCTCTATAACGACACCTTCAAAGAGAGCTGCCAAGTTCTTCCTCAGTCTCTGTCCTGTTGACAATGTTTCAGATAAGCATCATCTTTCTTAAAGATGAAGACATGATACTATATGGCAGAAAATGCCAAGATTAAAAAATTATGTCAACAGAATTACCTCTTTGATAAATAGTTGAATCGCCATACTGGTCTAAAGCTAACTTAAGCTGGTAATCTAATCTATGTTTAGCATAAAACTCAATCCAATCTGAAGTCCATGTGTTTATCTGCGGAGTACTACAAAGACCAGTTAAATGAATTCGCTAGAAGTGAACCAGTTTTCAATTTTAGTTACTGGCTTGAATTCCTCATTGACAACATAATAAAATGGTGAATGTGGAGGTGAAATTTCACTGAAGAGCATAAATAATGTGGATAAAAACATTAACAATTACATAAGAAAGGTGACAAGAATGATATGAAGGTTCATGACCAGAAGGATCGCACCTTCCAATGGTATTATCAACATCAAAACCAAAACCTTTACCGGATTTCCTAGCTTTATGCATTTCAGCAAGCTTCCTCCCTAAATCCCTCTGAGGAACAAGAAATGGTTACATTATCAAAAAGCAAACTGGTATTGCTATTATAAAGTAAACATAAATCTTCCCAGCCTCACCTGCTGGCGTCCCACCAAATTCAACGAATTCCATAATGATATACGATCCACCAGTTGGTAGGGCTCCAAACCTACAACGCTTGACAAGATGTTACCCTGAGCTTTCATCCCCATGTAGAAGACTAAAACTAATACCCAGAATGCTTCATTTTGTCAACAACAAATTGCTCCATATTAAAACAAGTTGAGACTTCCTGACCTTAAATGGCCTAGGTACCCCGATTGTTCTAGTTTCATACATAGCTCCCAAACCATGAGCTTCTCCCTGGAACATTGTTGGTTGAATACTCCTAATCCAGCATTTCAACATCACTAACCCTTTGACGGTAAGCATAAAATAAAATATCAAAAGCTAAAACCCATAAGCAGTTCAGATGATGAGATAAGACATTCAATTCAAAGGCATCAGTTTCCACAACCTGTTTGTTTTAACAAAGAAGGAATCAGCATCAGTGTCATAACGACTAGCAAGATTAATGCAACCACCACCAATAGGACTAATTTTCGTAATTTGGGTTGCCTTTCCTTCAGATAGAATCCATTCACGGACGGTTCATCACTCAGTGCCGCCACTGTTAGATACCCAAAATTTAAACCGTGATCTGATTCCCTTTTAACAGAAATTCACAGCAATTGAGTGTTGTCTTATAGTTGAAATCCATAAATTTGGTCCCACAACAGCTAAATTCAGTATCTAAAAACAATGAAAATCAGCTAAAGCAGTTCATTTTATTTTACAAAGTATAAATTTGTTAAAAACAACTTACTAGCTAATGGTCTGCGTTTATTGCAGGAGAGTCCAGAAGGCAGAGAAGGAAAACAAGAGCTGAAAGAGAGAAATCCCGCGTGTGTCACCATTATCTCAGTCTCTCACAGACAAGACACTTGTTAGTGGCTTTCCTCGGCTTGCCTGTGTGGGGTGTTCAGTTTTCATTGGCGTACTTCTAGACAACGTTATGCTCAGCTCAATCGGGGGATGCGTTTGGTTCCCGAGTTATCGTCTCCTAATCGAAGATGAAGTATTATATACATATATATATATATATATATTCTGAATTTTAATTTTTAATTCATGAAATTAATGATAATTAAATTATTAACAATTAAGGTTAATGGGGATTTGACATCATGCCAATGTTTGGAGAAAAAATAACCTTTAAAGCAACTTATGGGTATTTATTGTTTTCGCCAAACATGAAGGGTGTCTGTCAATCTTTATTATCTAAGTGTAATTAAGCAGTATTATAATTCAAAACTTCAATCATAATTACTAAAAGAGAGAGGCCGACCATTTACGTTAAAGCAAGCTGTAGAGGGTTGTTTGGCTTACAGTTGACTTGTTTTCCAAAGCACTCAGCAATCTTTTCTTCTCTTGAAATGGCGGATCCAGCACTTAACGGTATTCATCAAACTCAACCCATCAAAGAAATCGCCATAGATTACACGCCAGAAGCGTGCACTCACTGTGCAGACTCCAATTCAATCACACTCACTTTCGATCACCGCGGAGGAGCCAGGTAGCGCTCCACCACTCGCTTCCTTTATGGTACTTTCAGCTCCCTCATTCAGTGCCCAAAAGGCAACACAAGTGGCCTCAACTTCAACATTTATCTCTCCTCTTTAGAAGGTGACAAATCACAAGACGAGATCGACTTTGAATTCCTTGGCAAGGACAAGACCATTGTACAAACTAATTATTACACCACAGGTGAAGTCTAAATCTTTCTAATGGTTCTGCATGGATATTTGAAGTTCTCTTACAAATCTGTAACTGTACGAATATGAACCATCCTTTTGTGTGATTGTAATGTAGGAACTGGGAATAGAAAAGAGATTCATGATCTGGGATTTGATTGTTCTGATGAATTTCATGAGTATGTGATCAATTGGGGTCCAGATTTGATCGAGTGGTTGATTGATGGACAGGTGGTGAGGAGAGCAGAGAGGATGGAAGGTGAAGGATTTCCAAATAGACCAATGTTCTTGTATGCTTCTGTTTGGGATGCTAGCTACATTGATGAGGCGAGATGGACTGGCCCTTATTTGGGCTGTGATGCACCTTATGTTTGCCTATACAAAGACATTCATGTGCCAGTTGCCACTGCTGTGGATTGCTCCCGTGATTCTTAATGAATTTGGTGAGTTGAGTATCTGAATGTCTGTTGTTTGTTTACATTTTGTTCCTAATTGGCTGCTCTTTGAATTGCAATGTGATTGGATTAATCGGTTATTCATCGGTTCGGTTTCTTTCTGTTCGTAGCCAACTGCATTCAGCAATGTCGATCTGTTGTACTAAGTTGTTGAATATCATAATCTGGCTTGCTTTCATGTTTATTGATGTACTTGTTTCAGGCATCTTTTTTGTGTATGTTGAGCCTTCTTATTATGCTGAAATATAAGCAATAAGATGAAAAATTGTGATTGTGATTGGTGGAGAAGAATTTTGTCTTCATATTACTATCTCAATACAAGGAATGAATGGTTCTGGGCATGTTGATCCTGAGCGCAGGATTGATTATTTGATGAACATGCTTATGCATTGATTTTTGGTCTTATATGAGACACAGAAAAATTGTAATTAGTAATTCTCGGTAGTCTCTCAGAAACACAGCTGATACTGGATTGTATCTGTCTGCTTCAAATGGCCTGACGTGAAAAATCAGGGTCCCAATATCCTCCTTTGTTCTCTAGTTCTTTAACAAATGTTAACCATTCGGTATGCTTGAAATATCAAATTGTTGTTGCTTTCCTGAAAAGAGTTCGCTGTACTTCTATATCTGTCAACTCTTAAGAATTACATTCTTTGGGGAGGTAAAGAATGTCACACTTAAAGACTCATGTGGTGTCTTGTTATAAATGTGAAGACCTAGTTAGGTAATTTGGGATGCAGATGCTAGAGATGGTGAGCATTCGCATTAATTATCTGCGTCATTGCATTATTTTGAGTTGTTTGAAACGGTTAGCATACTATGGAACATTCATATGATTTAAATGGTTGGACAAAAAAGTGTTTTGACACTTGTTTTGGCGTTGACTTCCTTTAGATTAATGTCCTAGGTGCATGGATGTGTTGCCGGGTATACTTAGGTCAGTTCTCTTTCCACCTTTATCTTAACATATTACAGTCTAACCATGATTTTGGCTTTTCGTCTGTTTAACTTTTCATTGTGAACCATCACTTCCTCCTACCTCAGTGATTTACAGTTCTACGTTAGTCTTCAGGCCCGGGCGATCAAGCCAAGAAACATTCTAGTCCAGAATTCTTTTAGCATTTGATAGGGACGGCTTGTTCCAAGTCTTCAGCGATAAGGATCCTGAATATTTTTCCTCTCACTAAACAATTCAGTGATAGAGATGGTCAGCAAACACCGAGAAGCAACAGTAGTATCTTCAAAATACTGCTTGCTCAGGAAAAAAGATTTGGAAATCTTTCATGCATTGTTTATGCCCACATTCATAATTCGAACTCATAGACAAGGGAGTTTGGCCAAGAAATCTGTCTGTTTAAATTAGTTTCACTAAATAATTAGTGCAGTAATCAAAGAATTTGGTTAAAGTATCCCTATTTGATTTCATAGAACAAATGCCTTTGTCAAGATAGCAAGTTTACTTGTTCTTAGGTGTAAGAATAACAAAATAAGGAGAATCCATTTTGCCCAGACAACAATCTATTCGATAAAGAAACATGACTCAGCAGTTAAAGGATACCAAATGATTGAACCCCAGCTTTGTGCTCTGTCTCAGGATTTACCACAAAAGAAAACCAATGAATAAAATATAGCAATAAAAAGGAAAAAAAAAGGGAAAACCCAATTATTGGACCAAAACCAGGCCTTATCCAAAAGCAGTAATATGGAGAAACTAACACAGATGCAAAGCCAACACGCCTGAGATTCTCTGCCGTGAAAATACAATAGTTTGAATCATAACTTCTTAGATTGATTTTTCTTTTTTATTATTATTATTATTATTTTAACCGTTGAAAGACTTGCCGCCAAAACTGACTACCCGCCTCAATCTCAACCGTCCGATATTAAACTCTATTAACTTCGGTGGGTCCTCGATAAACATTGGACGGCTTATACGGAATTCCAAATAGCAAGAAAACGAACCATCCTTTTCTTTCTATTACTCTCTTCTCATCCCTTAGCATTAACTCTGGCTCCACCCAAAGCGATTAGGATTCCATATGCATAATTATGTTTCTTGATTTCCGTTGAAATCTTGTCGTTTCTTCAAGAATCTGATCTGGGTTTTTTTTTATTTTTACCCTTCTTCTTTGTTTTTCGTCATGTTTTTGTTTCTGCGTCCTGAATTGGTTAAAGAAGATAGCACTTGAAGATGTGGGGTTCCGGAATGAATTTGATTACAACAATTATTGGATTTGGAATGAGTGCAGCTTTTATCGTGTTCATTTGTATAAGAATAATGTGCAGAAGACTTCGAGGGGTCGAGTCAAGGCCAATGTTTGAGATTGAATCTGGAGTTGATATTGAACAGGTACATTATTTCTTTGTTGCTTGTTAACAGTAGCTTACCTAACTTTTATTTTCTATTATGTTTTTTCTTTTTCTTTTTTTAACGTTTAATAATGATACGAGGGATTCCTTTTGTTGTCTTTCGGTTGTTTGTACTCAAAGATAATGATCCATATTACAGTAATTCACATTTTCATGAATTTGTTCTCCTCTTGCCAATGATCGATGGTGCTTTCAGTTTATCACGAAAATTGCAGCTGCCTGCCGCGACAGCTATTGATAATAGATTAATACTATAAATATTCTTGGGCATATTTTTGGCTTTGGACTTTGAATCATTCATCGTTTGTTGGCAGCCACAGCAGCGAATTAATGGCCTGGAACCGGTGGTTGTCGCCGCAATCCCCACAATGAGTTTCAACCATGAGGCATTCAATTCCGCAGAAGATGTAGAGTAAGTTTAGCCACTTATTTGAAAAAGAATGTTACTACACTCACTATTCACTTTAATATTCCACTTTCTTATCCCCTGTAAATCGAGAAAGCCATCATTCTCTGTAGACTGTAACTTTATTGGTGTATATATCTTTCTAGAGTTGATAGCCAAATGCTTAAATTGAAAGACTTAGAACTCTAAAAATGGCATGTAAACGGGCGAGCTTAGTCCTTTGCAAAATCACTCTGGGGTAGAGTAATGTGTCAATCAGTATATCTCGTGTCTCTGAACATTTTGTTGTTGGAAAAGTGAGCCATGTCTTGATATCTTTTGTACAAGTTTGATATGTTGCTTGACGCAAACAGATTACATGAACACTGTCTACTTTTTGTCCTACAGATGCTCAATATGTCTGGGAGAGTACCAGGATAAAGAAGTACTGAGAATAATGCCCAAATGCGGACACAACTTTCACCTCTTGTGCATTGATGTTTGGCTAAGAAAACAGTCTACCTGCCCTGTCTGTCGGTTACCTTTACAAGACTCTCTTGAAAGAAAGCAAGCGAGGCAAGTTACCATGGCCGGAGCGGTTGATAGTCCCGAGACTTCAATCGACCATTCTAGGCTGTGGCTTCTACCTGGCGCTGAGCGCTCAGAGGGGAATGGAAGCAATCAAGGGAACCTTGACACCGCACCCATAAATCCGGAACAAATTTCTGAAGAATCAGCAACAAGGCATTGACGAAGTGAGGAGATCGGACTATGCCCGAGCCCCGACTCCTGGGAGCAGTGTGTAACTCTTGCTTCTTTGACCAATACTTCACAAACATTTATCTTGTGACTTGGCAAGGAATATACTACCACTTGAGATTTTGTGTAGATCGTTTGTAAATAGAACTACAATCCTCTGTAGCTGGCCAACTGATAGCAGTAGTTCTCATCTCTCGGAGGGGGACTTTGATCGAAAATCCTCCAAAACTGAACGTAATTCCCACAATTACGCTGCCCAGTACTGAGTACCCTGCTAAGCAGCCCAAAGGCGATTCGACAAAATGTATACGTCAACCGAGCCAGGCTTTCAAATTCAAGCCCACCTTTTGTTCCTCAAGCCCAATCACTGAGCTTCTGTTTTACAAGGCGGACCACGATTAGAATAATTAATATAATAATTGTATTCAATTCACAGTATGAAACAAATTTTTTTATTAATAATAAATTAAAAAATTTAAAAAAAATCATTGCATTAAAAAATTTCTGATAAAAGAATTTTTTTATTTTATTAATTAAATATTTTTATTATATTAATTATATTGATGTGATTGAATTATTTTATAATTTTTTAATTATAAAATTATAGATTTTCGAAAACTGTGTCCCAACAAAATTGGAGCACGTGAAATAATGAAGTTATATTAAATGGTCAAGGAAAGCCTTTTATTTATTAATATGAGCTCTCAATCCATCGGAATTATCGATGCCCGGGCGATTAAATTTTGCTACAAAACGTCAATTAAATGACAAACTTAATTAACATAAAGAGAAACATGTTGCTTCAGTCAACGGGTAAGAGGGTAAATCCATTGAACGCAGTGGATTCTTTAAATAACCCAGCTTCAAAATTCATGTAATTATTCGATGACTAAACTGGGTATTATAATTTCTACTTCTTATCACCCTCTAATAGTAATTCGATAAAATGATCTAGGTGAATTATGGCACTTACCACGTGTCATACCGCACGTGTCTATGTGCGAACTTCTTATTTCCACCGGCAAGGGAATGGGAGTCTTGAGAATCTAAGGCTACTATTACGTGACTGACTATAGTCCTAATCCTAGGGCCACGGCTTAATATCAAGATAAAAGCTTTGATCCTTAATTACCCACTAATCTTGTGCTAAAACAAGTTAATTGTCCATAACTAGTGTCATAATTACGTTTAAAATAATGGGACATTTTGGCGAGGAAACTAACAACCAGAACAAGAGACAAAATACAAGAGTTATGGAGCCCACGGGTTATTCCATCAAGTGCTAAATTCCAACGTTACTCTTAAATAACACTAATCATTTTGGCGCCGGATTTTAAAATTGAGAATTGAACGTCCCAAATCCGTTCTTCATTAACAACCAGACAAAATCGGACAGCCTTTCTTCTGTCGTCTTGTCTCTGTAATTTTTCCTGATTACGTTCTCTTCGGGCTCGTCTTTGATCGAGCCACGGCTCTTCGGGGATATGGTCTGTTGTGGGATTACTTTATTGCAAGAAATTAGCAAGTGGGTTAGTGCCTATCCACCATTGAAGTGAAGTTAAATCATTCTGTACAATAATTGAAAGGGAAAACGAATTCAATACTGCGTGCTGCAAATGGGGTTCGATGGTAAAATACAGCGCAATGGGAAAACTTCATGCAAGCTGCTTTCTGAAGAGAATGAATAATTATTTTGTTATTAAGGTTTTGAACTTAATATTGACGTAGTGAGAATGCATGGCGGAGTTTTCATAAGCCGAGTGTAAGGATATCGAGCCAAGTCGAAGCACTTTGCAATGTTCCTAATGCAAACGATTTGACGAATAAAATAATTTACAAGGAAAATGACAAGTAAATAATGTAGCTGGCAATACTGTACACCTACACTCATCGGTCATGGATAGCTAGCTAATAAGCTTTCTATTTCTTATAAATTATGAAGTTGGAGGTCAGTACTATCTAGGTGCATAAACTAGAAAAGCCCATTTATCACAGGTAAACCTGAAAATTTGTTGTAATTTGGAGCTTTGATGGCAGGACCTGAAATAACAAAGAACGCCACAACCGCCAACACCAAAACTCAACAAACCAAACCAGCTGCAATCCGTAGGTTTGTTGGAGTGCGCCAAAGGCCATCGGGTAGGTGGGTGGCAGAAATCAAGGACTCATCTCAGCGTGTGAGATTATGGTTAGGAACATACGATACCCCAGAAGAAGCTGCCAGAGCTTATGACGAAGCGGCTAGAGCCCTGCGTGGGGAAAATGCTCGAACCAACTTCGCATCGGTTAATCCTTCGAGTCAATCAGGTTCGTCCCAATCGAATGGAGGGTTCGTGTCTGAATCCAATGGCCGACAGGGACTTAGCTTCTCTTCCTTGAAGGCCAAATTGAGCAAGAACCTACAAAGTATTATGGCTCGGACTTCAGAAAATAATAAGTCAACAAAGAGTAGAGTAATAGATCATTTCACCTTTGCTAGTATATTCCGCTTCAGAAGCAACCAATATCAAAGCCCAGTGAATATAAAGAACATTGAAAAAGTGGTGCAACCAAGCATCGTCGTGCCCCATTTAGCAGATAACGAACCTTCTTCTTGGGAAAATTCTAGTGTTTCAGACTGCAGTAATGAATGGGGCGGGTTCCGACAACATGGGGTGGATTCGGATGGGTCGGATGTTGGGGAAGTTAGCGCTGGGGATCATCCAATGATGAGGATGATTGATAGTCCAGATATCGGTGCGAGCAGTACTGATCCGGGTTCGAGGAGTAAGAGGTTCAGGGTTTCTTCCTCAGTTGTTGTTCCTCCAACATTTAGTGGGTCTTCATATAGGACTGAAAAATGAAAGAAACAAATGAAGCTTCTTTACAAAAGGGTGAGAAGCTAGCCAGTCTTTCCAAGTTGTTTCTGTTTTAAGTGGTGATGATGATGATGATAAATTCTGTGAAAACATGTACAGAAAGAAACTTAAGACACTTGACAATAATAATAGCACAAGACATATGTCGACGATGTTCAATGATGTAGAAAGCATAGTTGATGCAAAACTTTAATCACTGTGCTAAATAAGGGAACAGAAAGTAAACCATTGTTATATATCTCTGTGCCTTTGGGACTCCATGTTGCCTGTAATCAACTGTTCAAAATATGTTAAAAGTTGAACAATGGAAACCGAATTAATTCCAAACACAATCCTTCGTTGACAAATCTTTTGATTGTTTCCAATCAAAAAACGCAATTAGGGTTTACAGTGATACCTCTCTCCCGACAGTAATTAATAATCTAGGTGAAAATCACGTTGAGACACAAATACACACGCCATCCGAGATTACAGCAAAAGTAGATGCTGTAATTTTATTCATCAATTAGCCCCTTTGTTTCTTCATTGATCATCAAGACGGGAGGATGCATCTTTAAATATCAATTACTATCTTTGAAATAGCTATTAGTGTGATTCAGATTATGGAATTGTTCTCCTTTGGTTTCTGCCCAACTGTTTCAATTTAAGAAGGAAGTGCTTAGCTGGATTAGTTAGATTAGCTGCCAAAGAAATTAGTCAAGATCTGTTAAAATGTTGACGTTTAAGTGTTGAATTATTTTTAAATAGTTCAAGCTTGTATCAGGTTGAAACGAGGAAAAAATTGTGCATACCTGAATAAGAAGAGAATCATTTTCTCTTGAATAGTTCAGTTATTCTTTTGTTCTTTTCGTGCCTTTCTGCTTTCTTGATATCTGAATGGGTTTGGTATACCATTTGGGTTTAGTGATATTTGTTCCTATCATTGGTTATTTCTGTAAATCTTAACATCTGGTTGGAGCTTCTGTATTATTGTAATCTTGGCGGTATGGATCTCTAGATTCAACAATGGCAATGCTAATTCGATACTGTAATGCTGATTCGATTGAGGCTAAACCAAAATATATATAAAACTAGCCACTCATGTCCTTTGTTAGTCGTCAGCTTCAGTATATAAATGCCCTTTCTACTCATACCAACTCAAACCTGTCTTAACTAAAAGAGCGTCATTTATTCCACCACGGTGTTTCATGTAAGACATGATCTGCCATGGTGTACAATTCTGCTGTAGGTTCCAAATTAATTATGACTACCCGGTATTTGTATTGACAATCTTCAGAATTTAACAAGCACTGAAAACCCACTTGAATCTCGCTTCTATTAACAGTTTTAACCATATGCATGTACTCATTATATCAAAGTTGCCTGTAGTTTGCTAAATGATCTTCTATCAAGACAGGTCGCTTTTAGGTAAAGAAATTTAAGAAAAAACGAACGACACAAGGGACAAAAATTGCATTTCCTTTCTTGAACGCGTATACCACGGGATTCATGGAGCCTTCGATCACTCTAAATCATGGTTAATTTCGTCCTTCATGTAATTTGCACGGTACTTCTCCTGTAGAAATTAAAATAATTAGATTATCAGTGACTGAATTATCTTGATGGGACCTGTTGTCTTCTAATGATCTAATGATAGATATTTCCTTAATACTTTGTATACTTGGAAACTTAATCTCAATATTAAAAGAAGTTATAGTATGAACCACTCGTGGTGATTCAAAAGTTTCAACAAATGAAATGGTAGTCGGACTTTACTGCAAAGTGTGTTTGTCGGCATGGCTTATAAAGCTAGATAATGTGGACTTCAATATGTAATTTTTTTCTTTCTTTTCGTAAGAGCTGCCATGAACTTTGAATTGTGATACATTTGGAAAGTATTGCAGATTCTTGTGGTCGACTATGAGACTTGCTTGCACGTCTGATTTCTTTTCTTTGTCAATACCCTATGGATTTTCTGGACCCAATTTCAAATTTCTGCCGCCGGTTTCTTGGGAGACTGCAGCGTTGGGCTTCCCACATTGGGTGGCTAACTAGAAGTGCCACAGTCGAGGTTGCAATAGTTCTTTTAGCAGCTTTCAGCACGAGTCACTGGGATCGAAATGTCAAATTCCAAACTAGAACAACACTTCTTAAAAACCTGTGCTTGGCAATCAAATTTGAGCTAGAGCGGCTAGGCATTGAGAAAGTTTGCGATTTGCATGATTTGGCATTCATGCATACAGTTGAATAAGCATCTGTTTACTTACTTTCTGTTGCTGTTGGAACGAAGTTGGAAGTCAAATTACCTAGGCAACAGGGGGAAAAATAAATGAAGTCAAACCTTGGCAACTTCGATTACCCATTGAAGAAGCTACTCTTCGCATGAATTTATTATAAAGTTTCTCCTCACCCTTCCAAGAGACCTGCTACCCAAATTTAATTTATTATCAGTCATGGATTTGGTTAGTGGTCACCTTTCGATCTGAATGTGGCCACGAGACATAACCTACTACAAGGGTTTTATGACAACGTTTGTGAATTGAAATACATATTTCCAAGTTACAGCAACATCCAGAAGATATGACTATGATATGACATCTAGTTGTCAAGATCTTGCAAAATTGAGTTGGTCACCTTTCAATTTGCATTTCATTTTTTCCTTTTTGACATTTTTCTTGCTTGCTGTCCCAACATTGCTGTCCTCAATTAACTACTGGGAAGGAGAAAGCCTGTTGGTCGCGGCTTAAAAGAATTGCATACATTGACAAAGACTATACGATTACCATTGTCACTTTCTGCATGAATAGGTAAGCAAGCTTGGTGGCCACATACAAGCCAAAAACGGTGGGGGAGTACCATTGCACGATAAACAAACCGAAAGTTCGTATGCAGTCGACACCGTACAGGCAGAAGCGCAAGCCCAGAAAGAACCTTACCTAACCGCATGTTGGTTTTCTCACTTGTAATAATCTCTAGCTGTCTAGCCATGGCCAAGCTACCTCAACTCAAAGTTTGAAGAACAGGTCATTTCATTTGGACATTTTTACGTCAGAGGCTTCAATTACAGTGACATGTTATCCCAGTTTCATATATGAAACAATCATATGGCATAATTTGCACGCATTATAACTATATGCATTCATGATGAGAACCACATGATCATTTGATTTTATAATCCCAACGGATAATTACTTGTGTAATACAAATTTTGAATCTGATTATTGATTGTAAAGTACATTAATTAAGCAGGCCCCAGGCCTAATTCTCCAGCTGCGCTAATATCAGTGGCGGTTTTGAAGTTTTGAATCGGTTTTAAGTGCATATTTGTAAATTCATCCTGCAGCCACACACTTTTCTATCTCTTTTCTTTTCTTCCACACAGGTGCCGTCTACACCAACCGCCAACGCTAATTACCCGTCCCCACAACACTCGTGGCACTATCAGCCACGTCATCTCCCTCGGTGACGTAAAAATGCCAGAAGCATATTCAAATTTCACCCAATCTCAGCGGTCGAATCCTCTGTCCAAAGATAATTACAGCCGTACGATTTCTAATCATGCTCGACAGTTAAGCACATTGGTTTGCCACATAACCCCTATCTCTCTAAAATTGATGCTGCGTATTATATATATAAAAAATTAATGTCTTTTTTTTTTTTTAACTGAGAGAATCTTAGAGACAGGGAGACCTGACAAAGCTTCCATTTGAGAAGAAGAGAAGAGAGAGACTTTGAAGAAAATTTGATTTTTGAATGCGCGACTGTGATTGTTATATTATATCTAGCGTGTCTTGTTCTGGTAAACCTCTAATAGCTTAATGGTTGTTTTCAAATTTAAGCTTCTTCTAAGCTGAAGATTCTTGTGTTTTCTTTGGTTGTCTTCTGTGATATCGACCGTTTAGTGTCTCTTTATCAACTGAGACACATAAAAAACATCTGGGTGTTTCTGGTTCTTTGGTAGTCGTCTGGGTTGCAGTCTACCCAAACTGAAAGAGGGGGTTTGATGATCTAGCTGTTGTTGATTGCTGAATTTGGCATTGCTGGGGTTTCATTTTCGAGAGAGATGGATATTTTTGAAGGCAAAGCTATTGTGAATTGTCAATTCTTGGAAGCATTTCCGGATTGCAACTGAGAGATAGGAAGAAGTTTGAACATCAAGCTATACTTGTTTCGCTTTCTCGAGAAAAAGGAACGAGTTTTCAGTTTCTGAGTCTTAAAGGTTGGTTCTTGAAGTTGTTTTTGCTTACTTTCTTTAATTCTGACCACGAGACAACACAAGAAAAGGCGTTTTATTTTATTTTTGTTCTTTTACTCCTTTTCTTTTGCAAATGGGTTCCTTTTACTTTCTTCTTGTCTGGGTTCTTCGAAGTCGATCAAATTTGTTTGCTCTCATAGTTCTTGAGTTATTTATTCGTGCTTATTCAGAAACTGAAGAGAGAGAGAGAGAGAGAGAGAGAGCCATTTTCTGGTGTCTTTATTTGTTCAAGTGGTTTAAATTTGAAGGAAAGTTAGCAATTTTGAGTTGTTTCTCCTATTTATTGCAGAAATCGTTTTAATTCTTAGTGGGGTTGGTCCGTCAGGGAAAATTCAACCA
The DNA here is from genome assembly GCA_032401905.1 of Swietenia macrophylla. Classification (NCBI taxonomy): domain Eukaryota; kingdom Viridiplantae; phylum Streptophyta; class Magnoliopsida; order Sapindales; family Meliaceae; genus Swietenia; species Swietenia macrophylla. Next base: position 6,210,214 of record CP135579.1, on the reverse strand, counting down.
CACTCTACGTAATACATATATACATCTGTAGATAGGTGCTCTCTGTCTTCTCCCTAAAGAAAAGTTTCTCTCTCGCCCGAACCAGCAAGCTTTATCTATGGGGTAAAATTGGCAATACACCTCAGACTCCTACTTTTCCTTGTCTGTCACAGAAATATTGACCGTCAGATATGGATCAAAATCAACGCAAATCTAACTGACGATGTTTGATACCATACTCCTATCTTCTCAGTTAAAGAGTAAAGTCTTAGCTTTGATTTTCTCTTACCAGTTTGCCCTTCTGCAACACTCATCTATTTTGCCGGAGACAGATAAGGGTATTTAGGTATTTCAAAGAAAATACTCGCCGACCTCTTCTTAATTTGTCGGCACTCTTTGTCCGTCAAAAAGTAACTTCTTTCGTTGTCATAACAATATTTTAAAAATCTTTTCTGTTGTACATGAGTACGTGTTTTAGAATTCAGCTGTGGTTCTTAATGATCACTTGAGCAAACAATTGAGAGGACTCGTGGGTTAGCTTTAGGTACTTCGATTTTGTTGGTCGGGACTAGTTTTCAGCAAACAAATTTTTTGTGATCATGAAAGATTCTCGAAAGACTTGATGCTGGTCTATCTGTTTTTTTATTGCTACTGCTCCACCGCCTTCTATGAGATACCATTTAAAGTCTTCATCTAGTCATCGTATTAAGATTTGGTTTGCTCTCAGAGTTCAGTTACAATTACTCTGCTCACCTGTTTGATCCAAATCCAGATTGAAATCATGGTGGAAGACAGTGGCAATGCAGCCGTGGCAGATATTCAATCGGCTGATGAGTGGTTGTTACATGCACGAGGGCTTGTTCCGGTGGCTCTTGAAAAGGCAAGAGAGGTTAAGGGGTTTCCTGGTAGATGGAAGATGATAATTTCAAAGTTGGAGCAGATCCCATCGCATTTATCAGACTTGTCAAGCCATCCTTGCTTCTCCAAAAATGCACTATGTAAGGAGCAATTGCAGGCAGTGTCAAAGACATTGAAGGAAGCAACTGAATTGGCAGACTTCTGTTTGAAGGAGAAATATGAAGGAAAGCTTCGGATGCAGAGTGATCTTGATGCTTTATCTGGGAAATTGGATTTGAATTTGCGAGATTGTGGGCTTTTAATCAAGACGGGGGTGCTTGGCGAGGCTACTTTACCTTTGTCTGTGGCTGGTACTTCAACAGATGCTGAGGCTGCAACACATGGCAATTTAAGGGAATTGCTCGCACGGCTTCAGATCGGGCACTTGGAGGCAAAGCACAAAGCTCTTGACAGCCTTGTTGAGGTCATGAAAGAGGATCAAAAAAAAGTTTTGGCTGTTTTGGGGCGGAGCAATATTGCTGCTTTAGTCCAATTGTTATCAGCAACATCTCCTCGTATACGTGAAAAGACTGTAACTGCAATTTGCTCGCTTGCAGAATCAGGTAGTTGTGAGAATTGGCTTGTTTTAGAAGGTGTTTTGCCTCCTCTCATAAGGCTTGTTGAGTCTGGTAGCATAGTGGGTAAAGAGAAGGCTACAATTTCACTCCAGAGATTGTCAATGTCGGCAGAAACGGCACGAGCAATTGCTGGGCATGGTGGGGTTCGACCTCTTATTGATATCTGTCAAACTGGCGACTCTGTTTCACAGGCAGCAGCTGCTTGTACCTTAAAGAATATATCAGCTGTCCCTGAGGTTCGCCAAACACTGGCTGAGGAAGGTATTGTTAAGATCATGATCAAACTCCTAGACTGTGGAATTTTGTTGGGATCCAAAGAACATGCCGCAGAGTGCTTGCAGAATCTCACTGCCAGCAATGAGAATTTAAGAAGGTCTGTTGTTTCTGAAGGTGGAATACAAAGCTTATTGGCATACCTTGTTGTACCTCTGCCTCAAGAAGCTGCTGTTGGGGCTTTGCGGAATTTGGTTGGTTCAGTTTCAATGGAGGTTTTGATTTCTCTTAATTTCCTCCCTCGTTTGGTTCACGTGCTTAAAGCTGGATCACTGGGTGCACAACAAGCTGCAGCATCGGCTATTTGTAAGGTTTGCACCTCAACTGACATGAAGAAATTGGTGGGTGAAGCAGGGTGTATACCTCTGCTTTTGAAGCTGCTTGAAGCTAAATCAAACAGCGTTAGAGAAGTAGCTGCCCAAGCAATTTCAAGCTTGATGACTCTTTCTCAGAATTGTAGGGAAATCAAAAGGGATGATAAAAGTGTGCCAAATTTAATCCAGTTGCTTGACCTGAGTCCACAAAACACTGCAAAGAAGCATGCAGTTACCTGCCTTACATTACTTTCTTCAAGTAAGAAATGTAAGAAGCTGATGATTTCTTATGGGGCAATAGGATATCTCAAAAAGCTTACAGAGATGGACATCCCTGGTGCAAAGAAACTAATCGAGAGATTGGAAAGAGGGAAGTTGAGAAGTTTGTTTAGCAGGAAATAGAGAAACAATGGAAAATCACCTTTTGTGTAATGAAGCCTTTTTCTATCTTCTCTTGTATGGTTGATGTTTCATCATCTGTATGAAACAAAACAGTCAATGATTTGCATTGGATATACAACCATGCAAGTCCATGCAACTGATATCAAAGTATTTATAAAATGCATAAGGTTCCTTTTTACTTCTCTTTTCACTTATTGCCACATCTTGCTTTTGCACTTAAACATGCTATAGTCATGATCTAGTGTAGCGAAAGCTTATTGTTTGTTATTCTTTTATTTTTTCCATACTGTTTCCTATGATTGTCATGGTTCTCTAATTACTGCATCATAATTATGGGTGGAATAGCTTTCTGGTCAACAGCTTTCACTGAAGGGTTGCTCTAGCAGTCTAGCTTCTAAATTCAGGTAAGCTTTCCAAAGAGAATTTTGACCCTTCTTGTGTTTCATTAATCGTTACTTTATGACTTTCATGATTCTGTTTGTTATTTAGAATTCATATACCACAGATGGGATGACAGTATAGAGCCAATTCATGTTACTAACTTTACGGACTGTTGAATTAATAGTGCAGCTAGATGCTTGACAGGCTGCTTACCAGCCACCAATCTGGTATTAATACTACAGACGTAGTTGCTTTCACTTTTCCTTCATTTGTAAGACAAAACTTGATATTGTCTAATCCAAGTTTTTTCTCCAGGCGAGGGAGTATGATTTCTGCTTTGAACACTTGAAACTTTCTGAGGGAACATGAAGTCATTATGAACTTGACCAAAACTTGCTGCTAGATGTCCTAGCTCCTATAATGGGGCTGTTGCAATTCAAGTCATTTGAAATTGTCCAACAATAATTATCAACACAGTACTACAAGTCCTGCCTTGATGCCATTAATGCTGCCCTGTGGAGCGTGAAATCTGGGTGGACATCATTCTATCTTCACAGCTGCAACCTGCAAGAAAAGAAGAAAAAAAGGAGTTGCCCCTAACCATTTTCAGATTTGGGAATTAATTGTGAAACTCATCACTCAAAAAAGGGATGTCTAGATTCTAGATATGCTTGTCTCAAACCCTAGAAACTGATGATGCTGCCAGAGATGTTTTCAGTTTTCTGCTGAAGGCTTCGGGGAAAGGTGTTGGTGACTCTTTGATTTTAAAATTCAGTTATGCTTAACTTATGCTTGCTCAGTACAGCGAAGACTGGGAAAAATCAACACGACATCAGCCAAGATATTGTCTGTTATACAGCATAAAAGCAATAACACCTAACTCCATTCCCTGGTTTGTTTTTTTACTTCAAGCTTCCACCAGCATCAAATAGAATGGCCTACAACTGATCTTCTTATCTGCAAGTGATTGTGAATTCCATCATCCACAGTTTTACAGTGGAATCAATTATCCATGCGTCCAAACAGTCCCTAATCTTGTCCAACGATCCAGTATTAGACGAAACTTTTCCGGTTAGAACATTGACCCCCCATTTTCTGGATTCATAGGATCAGTGTATGCCAGCCAGATTACACGTGTCCTTCAACTTGTATGCACAACTAAAAAGATCTTAATCTTTCAAATGCATCGCGATCTTCCCTTATCACCGGGTAATCAACGGTCAATATTACAAGTCGTGGGAGGGGAGCGATACTAACTCGAGAGCCCGCCATATAGAAACAAAAAATAAATAAAACGTCGTCGTGTTTGATAATTTTCATTTTGTTTGATTGCAGTGGAAAGGGGAGGACCAAACAAGCCCTTATCAGAGTCTATCATTTACATAGGGAAGCAAAGCAAAAGGACGAGAGAGTTGACGCAAGCTTAAGCTCAAGAGGCACAGAAGCCTTGGTTTCCAATCTGCAACTTTCTTTTGTGTGTTATTAAAAGAATAATAAAAACAGCGAATTTTTAGCTTTTCGAGGCCAAATCATTGGGCACTATTTCGGTACCGTACTTTCTCTATCCACATGATGATATATGTCTTGGCAAGAAAAGGTTGAATAGGAAAAACGAAATCTGTTCGCAAGTGTAATTGACGAACCCTAGTTTTATTTTCTCTTTGCTTTGACGTTTTTGATTTGTTATCTTAGGTATGCAAAGAATGGTTGGAGTTTGTTGTCATGCTTGTTCCAATAGTCCGCTTTGCTTTGATTATGCTGTTGAGAGTTTTGATTTCTGATTGGGTATCATGATTTGATTGGATTCTGTAATACGAATTCGTTTGTTTGTTGATGAAATTTTGCTTGTATTATAGTACTCTATTTGGTTATTCAGCTAATTATGATAACCGTTGACCCGAGCTAAAGAATATTTTACTCTTTGAAAGGAAAAAGGCTGAAGAATAATATATTAGGATTAGTACAAAAATTTGAAAACAAATTATGATTTTTCTTAATTTTTTGAGAATTGGTGCTGTGCTTTTTATACAAAGATTTATTGTCTAATTTATTGTAGTATCTAGTTAGCCTCTTATTTCTTTCTTTGGTTTGATAGTTTAAAGTTTTCCTTTTTTTTTTCGGATTACAGTTTGATTAAGTGCTTGGTTTAGAAGTGAGTATTTTAACTCTCCTAAAAAGGGTCTCTTGCAGTTAATAGCGTGTCTTAACTGCGTGTCTTTTTCGCTCTTATGTTGTTATTGACAAGCTGTTGAAAATCTTTTCACCAATGTTATCTGCATTCTTTCATCTTATAATTGAGGATTTTCTGTAATATTGTTTGTCTAATTCGTTGATAATGTTGGATATCTTTCACATGACACCTTTTCTTTGGATAAATATTTTATTTAATGGTTCATTGTTTTTGCTTGACTTGGGTTAATTATTTGTTCTTGACATATTTCACTTTGTTTTATAATTTTTCATGGGATATTCGAGCATGAGCTCTCTGCTGTTGTGTCCTTGTTGATCTGGGTTTTGCACAAATCAGCTGAACCGGAGTACCTTGAATTTGCAGGTTTATACTGGATAAAAAAATGAGTACACTGGATGCAACTAGAGCGGAACTTGCTCTTGTAGTTTTGTATTTGAATAAGGCTGAAGCCAGGGACAAGATATGCAGAGCTATACAATATGGTTCGAAATTTTTGAGTAATGGGCAGCCTGGTACAGCCCAAAATGTTGACAAATCAACCAGCTTAGCTCGTAAAGTTTTCCGTCTTTTTAAGGTTTGGCTATATTTTACTCTTTTATGAAGTAACCTTATATTATTGTTATTGATTAATTTGGTGGTCTTGTTTTATATCTCATTATTAACGGTTCTTGTCAGGTTGCATTTTTCCTGCTTGTTCAATTTTTCTTATAGATGGCAGTCAAGTGTGCTGTATGCTCTTGTTCTATTACAAGAAAATTCTTAAGAAAGAAGTGTTTTTCCAGTATTTACTTATTTCTCTCCGACTTGAATTGCACTCTCAAAATCTTCCAGAAGGAATGTTATATTTAACCTACATTTCCATTTACTCATCCTGCAAGATTTGTCAATTTGCAGTTTGTCAATGATTTGCATGGTCTTATTAGCCCAGTTCCCCAAGGATCTCCCCTTCCACTTGTTTTGCTGGGAAAGGTATGAATGGCATCCAAGTGACTTCTTTATTACTATTTATATTTTCTTCATCTATGGTTGAGTGACTTCTTAATTCTATACCTGTTTCAGTCCAAAAATGCATTGTTGTCAACTTTCTTGTTTCTTGATCAAATTGTCTGGCTTGGCAGATCAGGCATCTATAAGGTAAAGACCGATCTTTATGTTCTTTGTTGGTTTCAGTGAGACATGTCGGTAGATTAACGAAGCTTTTTTTGTTTTGGCAAAAGAACAAAGAACGTGCTGAACTGATTGGCAGGATCTCTCTTTTCTGTTGGATGGGTTCCTCAGTTTGTGCCACCTTGGTTGAGGTAAGTTTTTTCTGTTTTCTTTCAACCATCGTCTTCTGTTTCCTTTTTGATAGTTTTGTCTGATTCCTTTTTCCTCTTAAACATGTCAGCTTGGGGAGATTGTGAGGCTTTCTGCAGCAATGAAAAAGTTAGACAAGGAACTTAAGGACAGTGATAAGTACAAAGTATGTCAATCTAACATTTTTATAATCGGTTAACAATCACATTTTTGTGCTTACACAATATCAAAGTAACTTCTGGGCCCCTACTTCTCCTTTTCTTTTCATCTACATTCGTAAATGCAGAATGAGCAATGCTGTGCTAAACTCAAAAAATCGAATGAGAGGTCTATAGCCCTGGTTAAAGCAGGCATGGACATTGTGGTAGCAGTTGGGCTACTCCAATTGGCCCCCAAGAAAGTTACTCCCCGTGTAACCGGAGCCTTTGGATTTGTTACCTCTCTCATCTCTTGTTATCAGGTATCAAATTCTGTATTGTTAAACTTAGATATCTTGATTACTGTGTTGAATATGAATTGACAACTGAACTGTGTGAAACAAAAAAACAAAAACATAATTTGTGCAAACTAGATTGACGGTTGGTGCTGTGAACAAATTGGAATGAGAAGGATCAAGCATCTTTAATCAATCATGACTTTGTACAGAAAATTTTGCTACTCTGCAAATTATCTTGTCTGTACTAGTCATATTGACAAAATTGGTTCTGACTTGCTTATTTAAAATTTCTTTAGCAAGTCAAATATTCAAGAATGGCACCATGGGATGGGGACCTGATTAAGTCTTTGGGTCAGTTTGTCATTGGAAATCCCACGTAATTTCCTGATGAGATTTATGTTTTGTGTGATGCAGTTACTTCCAGCTCCAGTAAAAGCGAAGGCATCCTGAAAGGAGAAGACTCTGCTGCTCAACAATCTTCAATTGTCATCTAAATAAATCTATGATTATTTGTACTTGTTAGATAAATCAAATGTTGGTGTAAGCGTTCGAGCAATTTGCCGCACGCTGAAATTCTCCATTTTAGCACATCTCCTGTCACATCCACTGGCTCTGCTGTTTTAAAACAATGTTTTTTTTTTTTTCATTTGTGGTTCATACCAGATTGGGCAATGATGAAGCTTTGACTTTGGTGATCTGCAAATCGTTGAATTGCTCCTTTGCAGGTCATACGATATCCTCTGTGGAGTAGTTAATCGAGGTGTTCTACATTGAGTTTGATTTAAATGCGTTCAGCAGACCCCGTCACTTGTAATAGAAGTCAGCAGCCATTGCGTTTCTTTCAGAAATTTTCGTTCAACAACTTCAGCCGTAGAGATTGGTAAATATCTGAGAGTTTTCTCTAAGCAACTGCATACACCCAAGATAGAAGTTTTGACATTTTCATGCATGGGCAAAACCGGAGCGAGTTTCGACACATTCAAGAAATGTTATGCTGGAAACTGAAAGGAGACTGATGAATATGGGACTTAGATTTCCATTTCTAGCACTCTCCTTGGAGTATCTTAGCAAGCAAATCACCAAATGTCACTCCATTGAATTTTTTATTTAGTTCAAAAGCTGGGAACAAAAGGACGACAAGAGGATACAATTTGTATTATACATTAAGCATTAGGGAACAAACTCATCATCTGATTCATCATCCTCTCCAGCCCATTCGAATTCTGCAACATCTACTACATTCCCCCGCAAGATATTTATGACATGCCCTAAATCTCTTACACGCCTCTGCAAATAAAAACTAGAGATTGCAGAGTGATCTTCAGACGCGGTGGGTTCAGTATAACTCAGAACCTTCAATGAAATTTTCCCAGAGGGTTCAGGAATTTCAACACCAAATGCAGGTGACAAGGATCGTCCAACAATCTGAACATGCGTCACGCTGCAATATGCCAATAAGGAGCACAAAAAATTTAGGAAATACAAATGATGGTATAGCATATCTGTGTCCTATGAAGTCAATAGCCGTGTACAGAAATAGTCAAACAGGCTACAACAGATTCTAACCAAAGAAAAATACCTGTACCAAAAGCAAAAGATTTCAAAACTGTACAGATGAAGTAAAACATTCCAAAAAATTGTCTCTCATCCATATTTTTTAATGTTTTCTGATAAGCAAAATTTATTTATTTCATTATAGAACACTTTAAAAGGAAAAACTGATGCCCAAAGATAAAACATAAACGCCACAAAAACAGTGTATCAACTTAAACTCATAGACCAAAACCCCTTATTTATTTATTTTTTGGCAATGCTAATGTGAAGATCATTTTTTTTATGGCAATGTGAAAATCATGCAGCATAGGCTTGGCACTGAAAGTTGGTTAGTGACACAAACATCATGACTAAAATAAGCAAGGATTCAACTAAGCTAACTAGCACATTAATGTTGAAAAGGTTCACAACTATTTACCATGAGTATCATAAGAAACTGATTAAAAAGAGAGCAAGAGACAAACCATATATAGAATAAGCCATCTATCTCTTGTCTCTGAACCCTACCCAGCAGTTCAATCTGCAAAAATCCACCAATGCACAGAACAGGTTCTGGAAGCTTGAATTTCTGCAGGCTATTCTCCTATTCATCGCGAAATCAATGGGGTGATTAAATCTTTTTAGATAAGCATTACAATGTGGTGGGAGAAAGAGAACAATAGAGGAATCATTCTGAGATAGCAGCTTAGACAAGCAATTTATGATGACGATGAATAACAAGAAAAAAAACTGCCATGAGTCCAGAATACCAGAGCTGTTTGTTCTACAGACTGAGTTCGTAAACCTGAAAGTGTGTTTCAGTCGCATTCAGCCAGCATACCAGACTTTATGTGGCAAGCCATTGTTCTCAAAGTTTGTAAGTTCACAATTGCAAGCTAATTTGAGTGGTTTGTTAGCCTATGATGTTTATGAAAACTGTTTTTGATGATAAATCGAATTTTAGACACCAGTTCTCACAATGGTCAAAGACAACCAATTTCTAGACACATATTTGGTCAATTCAAGGACATCAATCACCAATTTACTGAAAACATCTGCACAAGGAGTTAAGACTTTCTGCTGGAGAATGTGCCATAAAATGCACCCCAGCAATTAAATAATACTCCGGGTCCTTTTGCATGCACAAAATCTGAAATAGAATGTTACCAGGCCTAAATTTTATTTAACTTTCCTGTGACACCCATTTGGATACTGGATTCTGAAACTTGTATCTGTGAGAGTCCAACATCAATCTTTTATAGGAAGCTCCATTCAATATTCTTGGTTCAAAAACTACAAAAGTCCATGATTATAAACCATAATAATTTAACAGTAGATTATGTGCGATGTGACCATATCAAATGCTAAAATGTTAGTGCAAGAGAAGGGTTTATTCTTAATATGCTATTACTTCAGCTTCTCTTCAGAAGGCTGCAACAAAAAAAGAAGTGCACAGCTTGAAATGCAGCTTACCTGAGTCATTGGGAACTCCTGTGAAGTGTAAGTACAAACAAATTTACCATCAACAGAATCCTTGCATGGCTCGCCCATGGGATCATCTATCAGAGGCTTGAGATGACCCGTGCGGAATCGCACAGCTTTGGCTGAATATATAGGCAAACCCCACTGAAAATAAGCTGGATACAGAAACAAAACTAATCATCAGTGAAAAGAATTAAAATTTAAGATATCAATGATAAGTATTAAAAGTCAGAAAAGAGAACCCGAGAATATCTATTTACTAAAAAGACTAACCTTGAAAAGGTTGTATGCTGACTTCAGTAATAACACACAGATCACCATCCAACTTATACAACAGTGTCTCAGGGACATCAGGATTGCTTTGTCCTTTACTTGACCAGTACGAAGCTCTCCGTGCAACTCTATCTCTAGGTTCCAGAGTATTGTCAATACTTTCCTCCGGATAATTATCAGTGCTGGAGGCACAGATTGGCTCTAAAATCAACTCTCTAATAGGAAATGTTGTACAACCTCGTGCTAGAAAGGAATAGGCTCTGTGCTCCCTCTCTAAACTTTGCCATTCCATAAAATTACTAGATCCCACTTCTGCAGGCTCTTTGATACTGCATCTTGATTCAACTACATGATCAACTTCAGATAATTGAGGAAACATTTTCAAGCACAACTGCTTACAGAGTCCATTTGCAATCACTGCAAAGCATAGAAAATTTAACAAGTATCTATCAACAATGAGACCACAATCTTCAAAATACATAAAGAATTTTCCTAGAGCCTAGCTTTATTATTCATGTACATCGTGAAAAATTCAATCAGACAGGAACCAAACAAGTAATTAACACCGTTTGTAAAAATATTACAACCACGAAGTTGGTAGAAATAAAAGCAACAACAGCAGAAGAATAAAATGAACAGATAATATAATAAAGACACAATGAGCAAGGCATTCCAACATCAGTTACATAGGCACCAGTTTCTTTCAAGTAGAAGGGCTGGAGCAAGAAATAAGACTTAAGAATGCATAAACGTTATTGAAAACTTTCACTTACCATACTGTCGCCAAGAACGCGAAACACAGCTAACACGAAGAATATCAATTAGATCTTCCAAACATGTCAGGATCTTAATGGACGTATCATTATCAAGCCAGTTCAAAAAATCAATACGATTCTCCATCTGAAGTAACCAACTGAAATGATTAGCAAACCCGTTTTCTCTCAGGAATTGACAAAAAAAGTGACTGTGAATTCCAAAACACATATTAGTACTTCCATCTGTAAACAAAATAAAACTCAAAAGAAATCCAACCAGTGCCCAATAAAATCCCATATAGAAGAGATTTCTCAACATCACTTCAAGACGTATGGATCAAAATGAAAGAAATTAGGCATTCTTAATTTTATGAAAATAACTAGGTTTAACCACACTCTGGTTGTAATTGATCTTATCAAATGTTCGCAGAGATTAACCCAAATGAAAAAGAAAAATGTAATAGACCAAATTTTTCTGAATACACTAGAAAGAAAATAAAATTTACAGAAGTATATTTCACATTAAAGCCCGTAATACATGAATACAACACGCCTTTCAAAAGTTCTAACCCCCAAGATTAAGAGGACAAGTAATTCGATAGCACGATTTGGAGTTTCCCAAAACCAAACCACCATGAACTAACAAAACCCAATTTCAAAATTAAAAATCAAAACTTTTATAATAAAAGCTCAAAATTGGGCAGGAAAAAAAAATAAAAGCAAAACGAAAAAAAAACTTTAAAGAGATGGATTCACAGTACAGAGAAAAGTAAGAAATTTAATACCTTTATCGAGGAAGAAAAAGCAGAAATCCCCAAAAGTTGGAAACCCTAGAGAGAGGAATAGTGTTGGCGATTATGGGCACAGAATGAGGTTGCGCGAGAATGGAAAGTACATTGACAAAGCAAGCATCGCCAAGGTAATTTTCAAAATCATTTAAACAAATCAATACTTGTGTCTTATTATTTTCGTTCTAATTAAGTTATTACAATTATTACTTTTAATAAATAAGTAAATTAGTCCTAAAATCATCTAATCTATCTGAGATTCGTCTTACATTCTGCGGGTTCGCTGTCATGATTGTTTTCTTGTGTTTTACTTGCTTCCAGGAAGATGACGAAAGTAAGGATGTTTGTCTGGCGTCATCTCTCTTACATGTAGGCCCCACTCCAATTACAATTACTTCTTATTTGTCTTTTTTTAAAATATTTAATTTTATTGGTGTTTCATTTTACAGTCATGGAGTGTCTACAGTAACTCCTAGGAAGGAAACCGAAATATTCCAACAACAGAAAATGACAGGCGATTAGGTAGTTGATAGGCAAGCAAGAACATTATTTATATCATTAACTGAAAGACTGAACCCAGATTTTGAGCTTGGCAAGCAAAACGGCTATGCTCAGCTCAATTGGGTAGGATTTTATGACTACTTGCATTCAAGAACATGGTCAATTGTGTCTTCAAGTAAATATAAACATACACCATCAATTGGCTGTCAGAACCGAATCTCCATTATCTGAAGAAGGGTTCTGGGAATCAAGGTCTAAAAGTTCCACAAATGCAGGCACATGCTGATAACTCCTATCAACAAGCAATCTTATTACATCAGGTAAAAAAAGAACCAACAAAATCACTAGAGAAACAAGAATTACAAGATCTGCAATGAGAAACAACACATAAAAAAGATCGAGCTATTTACATCTCTAAAACGAAAACACTACCAGCATCAACTATCCAACAAAACCAACCTGAATTTAAATGAAAATTGGTTATCAGGCTGCCACACGCACTACCTTCTTAGCTACGCTTCACTGTTTAAAATAATGATCTAATTTCCTTTTGATGCTAGAGGGACAAATCAAAATGCTGTCTACACAAAGACCTCCTTTTGTGTGAGTGCAATCGATCTGTGTCAATGAAAATTTAATCTTTGTTGATTTACTATGATGCTCTACAACAAAATCTGCCACGTGGTAGTTAACCCAGTTACCAGGATTGTCCAAAAAACACTGGGAAACAGCATGTTGTCCATCAGAAGTTGTTAGCTCGAAACGAACAGGTTTAATGTCCCAACCATGGATGTGCTCATAGTTGCAAACCCGACGTCCTAGTCTTTTCAACGGCTTGCCAAGCTGGAGTCTGAAGAAGAGGCTATATGTACCTGAAGGAAACTCAAACTCAAACTCTCCATCTACTTCAAACCACCAGATTTGTTGAAGATAGGCCACTGTCTGGAACCTACATGCAAAGAAAGGGAATTAGTTCAATCAAATTGCTTCATCTGCATTTCATCAAAAAATGAGAAAAAAGAAAAGAATAACCATTATATACAATACAACAAATCTATAATTTGGTAGAACTGGAAGATTACAAAATGGACTTGCAGGCCTTTGCTTAGGCTCTATTTGCTACTGTTGTTGCTATGACTTGAAAACCAAAGTTGTTGTGAAACAGAATCACTGACTGTCAAGTATAAGTGTGCGAGTGAGTGATAAATATTGGTTACCAAGAAAAATGTGTGTTTACCAAACGATTTAGCTATTGTGCTTTGAAACACAACAATCCCAAACTAACACTGAGAATTTGACGTCTGTAACTATGTTTGGTAAGATCTACTATCAATATAGGCTCCCACACAAACCAAATCTCTTTGAAGCCAGAAAGCTTGCATGTGTACAGTAAATCAATTTATTAATCAAAAATATGAAAACAGTAAATAGCCAACTCTTCCTGTTGTTATCACACTATTCACTGGATGAGAATGTCTAGACATGAATGTGTGAACTGAGGGTAAAAGCATCAATCAAAATGAACTAAGAGATATAGCAGAACTGGAATCAACTAGACCATAGTTCATATATAGAAAGTTTGAATGAATTTGTACACCATGTATGACTTAAGAAAATATAATATTAGTCTGTGCGTCACAATCAGATAATTGAAGTGGTGCATTGTAGATCAACAAAACACTTATTTCAATGTCAATAGCACCAGCAACACAAACATACAACTTAACGAGTTTCTAATTTCTCAGTTTCATGAATCATTCAGTAGCAATACAACACATAATTACATAGTTATTATAACAATATCACCTAGATTCCTCGGTTGAAATATGACTCCAATATCTTCGATCATCAATCCCGGTGATGGTTAAAGCCTTGGAGGAAATAGACACACAGACCCCACCAGTATCTATATCCAGCCATATCTCCTGCACACAGCCAAGATCACCTTCACATCATTAAACAAGAAATACATGCACAAATTCAAGGGTTTCTTTCCAAAAAAGGAAAAAAAAGGCACACTTTTGGCGCTTATTAATGAGAAATAGCAATTGTTTCATCTTTTTGTAATTTTAGACAATAAATATTCCTCATCTGACCAACATTTCTGCAATATAAAATAAAGTTATTAAGATCCAAGATCATCAAATAGGTACCTAATGTAAGCTCAACCTTATCAAGAAAGAATCAAAACAAGTAATAAAACAAATATATGAACCAATCGTTCGTTCTTCTTCATTTTATGGCGCCTTAAATCTCTGCAAATTTCATTCCCATTCGTTTTGCCAACTAGGAAAACAAAGAAGATGAGCCTTAAATTTATTGATTATATCACCACCAGTTTTTACCCATTAACTTTTTCATTTCAGTTATTCTCTGCCGCAACCACCACCATGTTTTGCCGTGGAGCGGAAACTTTGTTGTGTTTTTTCATTGGAAATTATTGTTCAACGAGGATTATTGAAACCCCAATGTTCATTGCACATAACTAACTCATGTCTCAGAAAAGTGATACGTGTGTGGAAGAAAACCCAAACACAAATTCAAAGAAAGAGATGAAAAAGGGGAAAGCACAAGAACAAACCTTGCTGCCACCATCAAAAGGCTTGGGACTGCAGAGCCGAGCGTAAAGATCTCTCTTGCCCAAATCCACCATATTTAATGTTCCATTACCAAACACTTTGTCTACAATAAACTGATAATTGGAAGGCAATTTCGTTTCCCATATAAAATCAGCCGAGGAAGCTCCCCGAAAAGCCCGATTCAACCGAGCCAATTTGCAGATCTCAGGTGGGTCTAGATGCATCAAAACCAACGCCACGCAACTCTCTGGCATGTCACCTAATCTCGGCCTCAGTGAAGACAGATCGTCTCCATGAACGTCTGATACAATACCAGAGACATTAGCACCCATGAAACCCAGAACCCAAAAGTCGATTAATTTCTCGGGGAAGAAATATGGAATGTCGGACTCAATTTGAAGATGTATTATTCGGAGTTTGTGGATTGATGCATTATCTTATATTATATGGGTCGTTGCATTAAGGAGTCTGAGTCAGGCTTAACTACTGGACACGTAGAAGCAGCCGAAATTTAAAGACAGACAAAGAGTTTAAGTTCCATGGGACATCATCACATGAATGAAGATTCTGAATCAGCAGTCAGACGGTCTGAGTTGTAATTGCAAGGCGACTGAAGGGGGATCTTATCCAATACAACGATAAAATACCCACTTTCGTCCTGGGTTTTCAGGATTGTGAATGCACGCGCTTAGTGGTAAATAAACCTGTCATTGATCGAGTGGCCGAGTTCCCTTCAAACGCAGCATATCAGAGTGAGTGAAAGTAACGATCGTGATTAAGTAGTTAAATTATGGATAATGTTTATGGAAAATCCAACTTACCTTCTAATATTACAGATAGTTGAGAAAGTTTGCCAACGTAGCATATAGCAACGGGGGGATGTGCAAATTTCCAAGCAATTCGACCTTGTCTCTTTGTTGTTCGCATTTATGGGTTTCAGTCCAAACATTACAGTGAACCACGCCATGCCCCGTGTGCTCAGAGGATTGGTGATTGTCATCTTGTTTGTGAGATTTATGTTTGAATATTTGTCAGAAGAAATCAAGTTTCAAACACATAAATAATTGCTGTCTCGTCCAATTAAGTTGAATAATTAAGCTTTCATCCTTATCCAGACGGTATTAGCTGCTATTGGTACCGTAATTAACTTACACTTTTGCTTTCACTGATTTTTTTTTTTTTTTAAATGTCGTTAATTTAAGGTCTATTTGTATGGTCCGAGTTTCCTAACCGCCAAGCGTCCTCCGACGGACCCCATCATCCCATTTTGTATTGGACAAAATAACAAAACCATTGCTTTTGCGTGATAAACAAATCAAAAGCTACGCAACTTGGCTTAATTATTTTCAATTAATTAATTAACTAGATTGTTTATTTGTCATAATCTGACAATATACAATTAAATTTAGGATCCTCCAATCACAAGAAGTTTCGTGGACTTGGGACTGGGAATCAATGATTGATCGGCAAAAATACAATGTTGCGTATGTGGAGCCTAGTCAGCGAAACCTACGTGGAAATTCCACAATTTCCGGTCATTATTAATGATGCTATTTTTTTCTGAACCAGATGATTGTGCTTGGCGGGCTTCGTATTGACCAGGATTAAAACATGGTCTGGTCCCTTTTCAAGGCAAACCCGCGATCTCACTTGTTTGGGCTCCTCTGTTCTGGCCCATCACTATTGTGGTTAACGGATTGTGAGCCCAAACTAGACCGCTATTTAAAATTGTTCGTGCACATTGAATGACCGTGGCTCGTGCGTTTGTCAGCTTTAATAGCAAAGGGTGTGCAAATCTAAATTCAACATTCATCGATTTGAAAATTTATTAAATTAATTTTGATTTAAGAAAATTAAATTAATATTATCCATTCAATTTTTAAATTAAATTTAATAAAAACACGCTTCAAAAACTCAAAACTCAGCACAAGAAGTTGAAGGCTGCCCTAAAAAAGATTGTGCCATTCGTGACTGACATGACACGTGGGAGAATGCAAGTGAAGCGATGGAAGTTGACAGTGAAAACAAAGCAAAGCAAAGCAAATGCGTGTTGCAACGAGGAGCAATTCCAAGATAGAGAAATAGTAGACAGCCCCATGGCCTATCCCCATTACACAGCCACTCTATGAAAATCCCCACTTCGCAAATCAGATCAAGAACTCTGGTGAAAAGAAAGGCATAATCTACTTTTGGAAAAAAAATAATGTCTTCTCCATAGAAAAAGTAATGACAGTTTCTCAAGATTTTGCCATGATTCGTTACTTGTTTATAGTAGCATAGTCGTGTTCACGTCATTGCCATCACCATGCATATTACTTTATTTCTTACACGAACCATGAAGATCATGCAACTGTATGTCAAATTGTAACGTGCAGAGCATGCATGTATGCAGCGCATTCACAAACTCGATGAATATAAAAGGTTTTAGATTTTTTTTTATTTATAAATAATAAGAAAATAATAAAAAAAAAAAGTCAAACTTCACCGGTTCTTACCTAAAAGAGACCCACCCAACCTACAACAAGCCCCCTGGTTCAAAACAAGGGCCGATTACAAGAAGAATCAATGGCCAAAACCCACATGCAAGAAAAGTTTATTCCCTTTGTCAATCAAATGGAATGGAAGTCAGGATTGTGATTGTGGTTGTGAATGTGATCCGACAGGTTTTAGTTGCGAATTTTGATCAAACGACGTGTAGTCCACGACTTAATTAGTATAATTTTGCCGCAGATATGCTTCCATGTCAGTTCCGAACAAGGGACATTACATCACACGCGCTCTTTTAAAGAGACTTTCTCGAGAAAATCCAGTCCACGGGCAAGAACAGAGAGCAGTCCTAACCGCAAAGATACTGTCACCACAAATAAGAATATTTAATTAATAAAATAAAATAATAAAATATTTTTAATTTTTTATTAATTATTTTAATTAATTTATGTTTAAAGAAAATAAGAACAAGCGACGTGATGCAATAACGTTTGATTGGTCAATTGGCAACATCTTTCGATTTGCACGTAAAAGCACGTGCATTATGAGTTATGGTGTGCCATCTCGCATATTATTTCTCCATGATCAATCAGGTCCCTCTCTTTCAATTATCAAACGAAACGATTCCGAAACATGTTTATCTATTATTTTTAATTCTCTTAATTTTTTTATAATTTTAATAAATTAAATATATTTTAATTATTTATTATAATAATTTATTTTAAATTTTTAATAAAATAATAATACATAACATAATTAATAACAAAGAATTTAAATTATATTTTAATAAAATTTATAAATTAAATTATTTAAAATATAATTTAAATTATTAAAAAAATGATAATAAATTCCTGACCCATGTACCAAGATTAACATCAAATCCTAATTAAAAATTCACAATTAATGATATTCCTCTAATCTAATGCTACACAAAGCATGGGAGGAAGAAGGGAGAATTTCTACGCACGTTTCATAAATACAGACAGTTCAGCCACCATCTAACCCAAGCAACGGGCGCGTCACTTTCACTCTCCATCGCTAGTCCCCCTCCATCCAACCTTGAAAAGTTCAGTCGTTACCTTTACGTCAACCTTGCCCCGCTCTTCTCTTCCTATTTTCTCATTCCTTCAATATATATAATCCAAATAGCTTGCGTACAGACACAGCCTTTCATATATTTATCGTCTTCTCTTCCTCTCCTTAATTCATTTGTTTTCTTGAAGCTTTCTCGTTCAGTTTCAATGGCGATGTCTTGGCCGACGAGGCCATCGCATCTCACGTTCAAAACGAAGCATGCCAATATCTATTACATAACTCTCGTCGCAATCTTGTGCACAGTTTTTTACCTTGTAGGCATGTGGCAACACTCGACGGGACCCATTTCCGTTGCCAGGTTCTCATCTTCCAAATTTGTCACCTCTGTCCCATGCACTGCGCCGCCCCAATCCGAAACCACAACCACAATCACGGCCCAACAAAACGTCATCGACTTCTCAGCCCACCACCAGGCTCCTGACCCACCTCCCACTGCGGCGCGTGTGAACCACATCCCTCCCTGTGACCCCAAATATGTCGAGTATGTCCCCTGCGAAGATTATCAACGTTCGTTGAAATTCGATAGGAATATGTTGATATACAGAGAGAGACACTGCCCGGAAAAGAACGAGCTGTTGAAGTGTCGCGTACCGGCGCCATACGGTTATAAAGTGCCGTTTAGGTGGCCGGAGAGCCGGGAGTACGCGTGGTATGCTAACGTCCCGCATAAGGAGTTGACAGTAGAGAAGAAAAAGCAGAATTGGGTCAGGTACGAAGGAGAGCGGTTCAATTTTCCCGGCGGCGGCACGATGTTTCCACGCGGTGCTGACGCGTACATTGATGACATTGGCAAGCTGATCAATCTCAAGGACGGGTCAATAAGGACTGCCATTGATACTGGTTGCGGGGTAAGTTTAGTTTATTCATTCATTAATAACGAATTTATGTTATTTTTTTCACACTCCTGACTTTGAAAGAGTTGAAAGTGGACCTGACCTTCCGGTAGTTTTTGTCAACCGGACGGTGTACCGGACTAACCTATGCATGAATGTGTCATCTGGCTGAGTTGTTCGGCCGGCGGGGCAGGGAAGGGCTATTGTATTCGTTTAATTATTTTCTTAATATAACATAGAATAGAATAGGAAATGACAAAATTGTTCTTTAATGGTTAGAAATAAAAAAAAAAAAAAAGGAAATTAGGTTGACTGGGAATATATGTTTTTATAATCATACCATTTTAATATTGTGATTTGTTACCATGTTTGGGTATTTGATATTGCTGCAATTATGTGTAGTTGGATTATAGATGGCCGAATCATTTTCATTAATTGGGTGTTAATTTTGAGTAATCCAGTGGTTTTACCAAACCCAGTCCGAAATTTGGATAAGCTTTATGACTTGGCACCAATGCTAATTCATCTTTTTTTTTTTTTATGTTGAAGCAAAAATTATTGATTAAATTCTTAAACCTCAAGTAAAGTGGCTCACCAAGATTAATAATAATAATAATATCTTTCTTTTTCTGTTTCTATCTTCTAACCGCAGAAAAGTCCTTAATTATCTATAGACTATCATCGTTCAGAAGACTAATTCAAGTCTCTTTGTCATAAATATTTGTTTAATAAGCTTCAAAATGTAGTTAAAATGTTGATACTAACGTGTTTATTGTTACTACCATTTGTTAAAACAGAATTGAATCATCCCCACTTTTTTGTTTTCCTCGGAATTCTGCAAAAAATGGTATACAGGAGTAGACGAAACAGAGGGCAGAATTTCTGATATTCAGATATTTATTTTCATAATACTTTATTGTTGACGATCAAACTCTCAGGTTGCAAGCTGGGGGGCTTACCTTCTGTCACGAGATATTATGGCAATGTCATTTGCACCTAGAGATACTCATGAAGCTCAGGTGCAATTTGCCTTAGAGCGTGGAGTTCCAGCATTGATTGGAGTCATGGCTTCCATTAGGCTTCCTTACCCTTCAAGAGCTTTCGACATGGCACATTGCTCTCGCTGCCTCATTCCTTGGGGCCAGTATGGTAATCTAATTGATTAGTCCTTCATTTCCCTTTCATATTATTATTATTTCGTTTAACTTTGAATTGCTTGTAACATTTGAATTTCCGACCGAGCAGATGGCCTTTACTTGATCGAAGTTGATAGAGTTTTACGTCCTGGTGCGTATTGGGTTCTGTCTGGGCCACCAGTAAACTGGGAGAATCACTGGAGAGGCTGGAACAGAACTACTGAAGATTTGGAAACAGAACAATCTGGAATAGAAGCCATAGCAAGGAGCTTATGTTGGAAAAAGCTGATACAGAAGAATGACCTTGCTATTTGGCAGAAACCTACTAATCACATACATTGTAAAGCTAACAGGAAGGTCTTCAAACAACCACGCTTTTGCAAGCCACTGGATCCTGACATGGCATGGTAATGTGTTTTTCAATTTAAATTTAATTGGGCACTGGACAAGATGATATTTTTATTGTATTTTCCCCTCTTTATTGTGTTCCGAATGTAGGTATACCAAGTTGGAAGCTTGTTTAACCCCACTGCCTGAAGTGTCTGATATAAAGGAGATCGCGGGCGGGCAATTGGCAAAATGGCCAGAGAGATTGACTGCAATCCCTCCCCGGATTTCTAGTGGAAGTGTGAATGGAATTACAGCAGAAATGTTCAGAGAAGACACAGTGCTGTGGAAGAATAGAGTGGCACATTACAAAAGTGTGGACTATCAATTAGCAGAACGTGGGAAATACCGTAATTTGCTTGATATGAACGCTTATTTGGGAGGCTTTGCAGCAGCTCTCGTTGACGATCCAGTGTGGGTCATGAACATAGTCCCTGTTGATGCTGAGATCAACAGCCTCGGGGTTATCTACGAACGTGGTTTGATTGGAACATATCAAAACTGGTATGTCTTCTCCCTAAGTCAATTGCGTAATAGCACGATAACTTTTGGTTAGCAGCAGATAAACAACCCACCACGACTTTTTGTCATACTTGCTTCTTTCAGAAACAACCAAGCTATGGCCAAATCTGTCATAATTCTTGTTACAGAACAACACTGCCATAACCCAGAGTTTTGTCTCTATGTTCTAATACAAATAAATTATTACAAGGTCGTTACTGATAATTTCTCTTTGTAGGTGCGAGGCCATGTCTACTTATCCAAGGACTTATGACCTCATCCATGCCGACTCTCTTTTCAGTCTCTATAAGGAGAGGTATTGTTGATAGTATCTACTAATGTTCTAATTTTTTAAATGGGCACGTACATACAGTAAGCCTGACTTTAAATACTACATCACAGATGCGAAACGGAAGACATCTTGTTAGAAATGGATAGGATTTTACGGCCAGAAGGCAGCTTAATCATCCGGGATGATGTCGATGTGTTGGTGAAGATCAAGGGTATCACAGACGGTATGCAATGGGAAGGAAGAATTGCAGACCACGAAAAGGGACCCCATGAGAGAGAGAAGATTCTATTTGCGGTTAAAAAATATTGGACAGTCCCAGACCCAGATCAGAATCAAGAAACTAATACAACTTCATAGAGCAAGTGTAGCCCTCTTTTCTTCTAAATTTTTCAAGATTTTGTATTGACAAATTCATTAATCAAATTTATTTTTTGGCACCCACTTTGGGTGTGCACTGTGCAAGGTTGGTAGATATTTATACATCAATTAAATTTCTCTCTCTGTCTCTCTCCATGATCACAAAATCAATTTATTTACTTGTTAAAGACAGGATTAAGAGATACACATACCGAAACGGCCGCAATGAACCAATTTATGATAGGCGGTTTGTGGCAATGCATTAACATAAGTCAGGCTTATTAACTTTTGTTTACCTCTTAAGTTGTTTGAAGTTGACTGAGAATGGTCACTTTCCCCAGAAGATGGAGAGAAGTGGAGTGTCTCTGTAATACACTATTGTTTCCTATTGCTGTCTGATATCCAATCCGAGCAATTCATGCTGATAAAACATAGAAGAGGCTACATCTAGTTGTGAAACAAAAGTGCTTTTGAGTTTAAGCTACTGTAGAGGGAGGCAGTTGAAAAGTTCATTCAGCTGTTGCAGGTAGAGAACCAGGAATCGTACAAGTATAGGAAGTGACTGCCATGAGTATTTTACTTATACCCATTCTGTAGAACAACGGCATAGCATTTGTATCCGTTTGCTAAAATCTCAGACAAAGTGACTATTCCAACTTAAAACTACAAGCTCACTTGAGAAATCCAACCATATTTCTTGTTTGACAGTTACATTGACACAGTTGTAATGCTAACTGAACTCTAGAAACAAGAGTTCTTGTTTGCTGGTCAGACCGAGCTCATTCAAACTTAAGGATCCATCACTAATGCTGAAAGCACGCCGAGGGTATGGCCTCACCTGTTCATCAGGAAAACAAACAATGAATCAGAGTATATATGAATTATCTGTGTCTTATATAACCAACTCAAATACTTGAATTCATGCTGTCTACTACCCCTGACTTAAAAATAGTTGCGTACCATCTCACCATTGACTACGTGGTTTTTATTAGTTTCGGAAGATAGTGTTTTTATGTCAGTAACTATTTTTATGCTGGGATAATCTACTTAAACTGATAAAAGATGTGATAAAATATGTACAAATATTGCAATATACGGACACAGGACACACTAAGTATGTAGACATATCAAGATTTGATTGGACCATGATATATCCAGACACAGAATTACTCGTGAATACTAGACACAGGAAAACATTGGATCCTCGTGTCAAACTCATGATTAAAGTATAGATCAAATAGGCAGCAATGCAGGAGTATGCACATCAAAAAGGATTCTTCTTTGTTTTCATCCACCCACACAACAGCTTCACCCTCAAAAAGTATCATATAACATCAGAGTCACATTTCCAAAAGCACCTAGTACCACAAGTTTAACATGGGGCAGAAGAATTCTTCAGACAGAACAATCTGTTTTCTTCAATGAAATGCATGGGAATACTTACTGCAATCTACTAGTTTACTTGGTGGGTGTTACTGGCATTTGTAATCAAAGTAGAGGAGACAAAAAGACTTACCAATCTGTAAGAGCCAGGTTTCGCTGCTCTACCAACATCTATGAAGTCAAACAGAACCTACAAAGGAACAAACCACAGTCAGTTGAGCCAGAAGACGAGCATGTGACCATCTAACTTTCTGGCGACTACCTGAAGCTTGTCAGACTTGAGAAAGCGACGGCCATGGCGGCTGCCATCAGGCATCTTAACAAGAAGAGTTACCGCATTCCCATCATCTATAGCTGGTTCCTGAGGAAGAGAAGTTTCTTTTGCCGCCAGCCATCTTTCAAATTTCTATCATTAGTAATATAGAAAGGATCAATCAATGGAATGCATGGACTTGGCTACAAAATTCAAAATGGCAGCTAACTCTTCATCAATGAGAAAACAATAGCATATAATTTAAATTTTAAACCACACACTAAAGGACTTACATACTGCAAGGGGAGCATTGGCAATAATCAACATCCCAGCAATACCAAACATGGCCTTTTCTATTCCAGTCACATGCAAGGGAATGATCCTTGTATCAAGCATTTATAAATGGAGGAAGCATGTCTAGACCGAATCATTATACAAGTGCTTTGGAAACTCAAAGGAATAGAGTCAAAAGTTAGGCTATTGTGCTTTTCTGACCACTTTTAAGAATTAGTTTCCTTGAGAAAAGATTTTCTCAATATTTACCATTACAGTAAGAAGTATTTCTTATTAGAATTGCAGTCACGGCTGAAAATTATATCTTGAAGTCCATCATAAGATCAATTAAAAGCATGCCAAACAGGCCAATATCTTATTCATACGCACCCAAAGTCAAGATCTCTGAGTCTTATAAAAATAATCCCACCGTGATCAACAACAATCTAGCAGTTAAGCATATCCAAGTTCTTTCATGACTGATTACATTCCAAAATCATTTACAGGAAGGATTAGTGACAATCTCAGGATTTGAGTCATAAAGCTTAATCCACATGGCATTCTCACTTCTATCAATGGATCAATAAGCTTTAAATTCCTTCAGATAACAATGAAAACTAGATTTTAAGAACAAAAGAATGCGGTGAACAATTGAGGAACCCAAATGCAACAGACATATTACTACCTCATCATCCAGTGACTCTTTCCGAGATTCATCTCTATTCAAGTGAAATCCAGCTTCCTTCACAGAGTTCATTTCTTTTTCTCTGTCGGCCAACAAAGATGCCAAATACTCATCATCCTGCAAGCAAAAGTAGAGAATCACACTATGAACAAGAACACATCATTAAACACGTAACTGATATAGTGAAGCACAAACCTGTTGTTCTCGTAGTAATTGCCGTGCCATTACCGAGGAAGATGACGGATGGCAACCTGATGCAGAAATTGGACCCGCATTTTTGTCCAGACCACTTTGTACATAAGGTTCATATTTAGGGCGATTCGAAGTAGCTTCAGGAATTTCACTGAAAAGTGCTGTCTCAAGCATAACTGCTTCATGAAGCTCTTTGGGAGAAATGCCACCCCACTTCAATGTCCAGAAGAAGGATGTAATCCAATTAAATAGAGTTCTCGATTTGCTTTTTCATATGAGAGCCAATTGCACATTGTTGTTAGGTAAAAATAATACCTCATTGGAAGGAAAAGCATCTTTATGATGATGACAATTGACATCAAGATCGTGTTTCACTATGTAACTCATAGCTGATCGTTCACACATATCTTCAGTTCCTTCTTGGACTGTTGACTTTCCTAGCTAAAACTCAGATAATGTCATTTGTTAGATGAAATACAAAACGATGTTGGAACCTGTGTGTATATTTGCCAAACATAACCAGTAAGAAAGGGTACACACCTCCTTGGTGCTATTCTTAGTTTTCTCAGCTTCTATACCTAAATTATGGATTCCCATTTGTTGATCACAGTCTTTCACTCCTTGCTCGCGCATTGCTTCTTCTTGCTCTGCTGTCTGAGCCAAGTTCACCAGAACCAAGGAGCAGTAAGACAAGGAAATCATAAAACATGAAAATAAAAGGCAATGTTTAAGAACCTTCAAGGATAAAGAAATTGCACGAGAAAATTCATCATCTTCTGGTAGGTCAAGTTGCCTTTGCATAAGTCCATGACCAGATGAATCCTACATCAATATACAAAGAGAAAAAAGAATTCAGCAGAAAAAGAGGAATTACAATAATCCAGGAATATACTGCTTATTCACGTAAACCCCTTTAACCTCTTGTTTTGAAGCCTCAATAGCAGCTTGAATCATTTCTTCTTCTACACTGTTGGCAAACATGTGTAAGCCATCATCCCTCAAGGCATTACCTTGAGATGATGCAGTTATTCCATCATAGACAGAAGGCAAACCCGGATAATGAGGCTGCTCATTCCTACCATTAAACTCTGCAGGTACCCCCATTGTCCTTCCGGTATGAGAAACAAATGGTGAGACAGCAGAACCACCAAGCTCATTCAAGAGACTTCTCCTGTAATTGGGATCAAGTAGAGATGATGGCTTGAAACTTCTAGCAACAGACAAAAGTTGAGAAAGTCTGCTTGGCGCAGCCTGAGCATGATTATTCATCTCTACATTATTATGTTGAGGGGAAGCAACAGCCATTGGATTTGTACTGGACATAAAGCAGCAAGAAAATTAATTATTAGTGGAAAACCAAACTAACAGACACATAAAAAAAGGATAGGGCCAATACCTCAGCAACTCAACGGGAACTTAGGATAAATTAAAACGTACAGATGAAATTAAAAAAGCATATAGCAAAAAACAGTGCCATACACGTCTCTGACTCCTTGACTAAAGTATGCATTCACAGCTTCATTTAAATTGCCTCCAAATTCCTGTTTACTCGTCACAATGTTGGAGACAGTCAGATAAATTGATCAAATGGAAAGATGCATATATCAATATATAGGGAAGAACTTTCCAATCAATAAAACATCCGGGAAGGCATGTCTATCTATATAATTTAGATCACCCGGTGTCTCATGCAAGCCAGAACCCACATAAATTAGAAGTATCGCTGCACCACCTAAATGATTCACAGCCGAAAATTGACCCAATTGCTTCAACATCCTAAAAACTAGTTCCGCGTCATATTTCGCTGGCTATATATTGTCCTTTCTTTTTTGACACGATTCACTTTCATCACGAACTGAAATTATATCTATGAGATAGAAAAGTAAAGATGGCCTTATGCACAGACTTAAGACTTTTATATAGTCTCGGAAAACAAGAAAAGGAAACTAAAGACTGTATAAAACATAGATCAGTCTAATCGTGAACAATGCAATGCATAATACATTACACAGATGAACTTTAAAAAGGAGTACTGAGAATATAATCAAGAAGTCGTAAAGAAACCAGAAACCCTAGATGGCGGTAGAATTAAACAGTTTTTAGCAATTTACAAAACAAACAAAGCAGGTAAGTTGGAAAGTCGAACAGATAATCACATTATAGCCAAGAAAATGAAAAATCCACTGGCGCCACTTCGCGAATTGCAAGAACATACGCATTGCATAATTAATAGAACCAAGAATAATAATTGAAAGAGAGAGAAAACAAAGGAACCTCCAATTTCTGTAAAGCGACTGACTCAGACGCGCCGGTGATGCCCGTGAAAGTCTCGATTGCTTCTTGAGTAGGTCTCGTCATCGCTGCCAACTTCGAGAGAATGTCGAGAATGTCGAGAACGTCTGTCCTTCCGATTCAGAAAAGAGAGACTGAGAGGAATTTTAAAAGAGAGAGAAATCTTTTAGTGCAGATCCTGATTTACGAATTGTATTCATACGTATTGTAGGCTACTAGTACATTCCTTTGCGCGCCTTTATTTAACTTTTGGGTAATTTACCGCTTACTGGACAGTGTCAGTGGAGTACTGAATGCGTGGCAAATCAAGTAGCTTTCACGTGTCCTGCGCGTAGACCCTAGTGTCGCCTGTTTTTGTTAGTGTTGTGCACTGCTTTCCTCTTAAGAGGGGCATAATTGTCATCAAAGCTAAATTCGTCTTGCTTTTATCTTTCTCACTTTCTTATTCTCAAGGTTTCTCGGAAACCAAACACGAACTTGAAATCTTTAACCTGCAGCCATGGATGGAACCACGTGGCCGAAATATGGAGTCGTCAGAGCTTGGGATTCACGCTACCTGAGCGTACGTTAACGCGAGTAATTACCAATAGCTAATCGCCACGTCGTCAATAACGCTTACCGGATGCGCAGGATTGATATCGATGACAATTCTCGCTGTTATTGCAATGCCAACATTGGAATTGGAGGAGGTCCGCTGCGTTTAAAAGTAAAACTGGTCTTAAAGATGGGTTGTGAGATTGGGCTTGGGCCACTCTTCTCAAATGTGAACGCAGGCCTATTTAAATTAGTTCATTTGGATTGACGCTAAATACACCTCACTGTTTTGGTAATTAGCCCCCTTTTATTACAGTGGATTATATGTGTACATATTGCAAGTCAAACATTATTCACCTGTTATTACGTGGCAATTAGCATAGTTCCTTGTTCTGCGTGAGAAAATTCCAATCCCTTGAAAGTTTGGTCAAGGCCGCCTGCGCCTTTTAAAAAAAAGAAAACAACGAAAAAGCAGAGTTTGGTCCGAGTAAATAATACTGCCGAGGAGGAAAATCACGGTTTTACTGCAAAAATAATTTATTATTTTAATATTAATAAAGTTATTTAATTAATAAAATAAAAAATTAAAGATATATTTTATAATTTTTGACTTTTTTTTTTTATATATTATTAATAAATAAATTTTTTTACTTTATTAATTAAATAATTTCAATATATTAAACAACACCACTTTAAATTTTTTGTTTTGCAAAAGAATTAGCATTTTCCAAATTCGGAACTCATCAAATTTGCTTGTGTCACACCGCATTCTCATTTGGCATCGGATGATGGCTTTTGCTTGCTATACAAAATATCACTTGCATCAAGATAAATGACCAAACATCAATTAGTTTAGTAAAATATAATTCAACTAAAAGTCTAGTTGTTACGTAACGTGTTCTCAACTAGTTTTTAATCCATCATTCAAACGAATCGTAAATTATTTGGTAATACAATTTGATTAACCATAATCTAACAAGTAATTTAAGTCGTGCTTGGAATACATTGAATAATGAGTTTTAGCCCAAGTTTTGTTTTAAATTCATTGGAAGTTGGAAATATCTGCATGCATACTGTTACCCTGATGGTGATATCATTCAGAATAATATTTTTCCACTGGCTTCAGTCAAGCCCACGTTTATCGATTTCAAAGATTGCCGACAGCAGACAACAGAAGTTGTATCTGATTTGCTTAAATTCATACCACGAATGCTGAAAGCTGGCATTATTATTATTATTATTATTATTGTCTCCTCAATTCAGTTCCTTTCCGGATGTGAACCTGAACCTAAAATTTTGAAAATAGTATATACCCACCAAATCAATTAGTTTTTAAAGCTTATGAGATTATATAAGTCCACGTATTTTTACCCTAATCTGGACGAGTGTTAGTATAATTATCCCTATTAAATATTAAGGCTGCCTATTTGACGGTGCTCCATTATTTCAAACCATGACATGAGCTCAACTCTGACTAGTCCTTGCCCAGCAAAGTTGACTGAGCGTAGTACTCACTGGCTGCATTCATCCGTGAATCTTTGATTGCTTTTCGCCGTCGCTATTGAAATTTCTGTGCAGAAGATGATAAATTATGGCAGAAATACGTATAGTATTGTAGATGATTCAAATCATGAGTGACTATAATAAAGAGGAATGAAACTTCATGCTTGTAAAAGTGTCTTAGGACGGCACGTGACTATACAATACTATTTAACAATCAATGTAAATTGAATTTACGTAACAAAATTCTATTTGATGTAATTGATATTGTCTTCAAATGAAATGTCTTTATAGCCGTCGATGTCTTCCTTCAATCGTTTGATACTTTTCCCGTCATCATGAGGGTATTCACCATCCCATCTTCGACGCAAGTTCATCACGACTTAAACAAGAATACTAGAACTGTTATACCTTTTGAAAAAGAATTATTATAGAATAAAATTATAAATATATTAACTTCTAATTTTTTTTTTTAGAATGAAATTAAAACAAGCGTGTTACTCACCCCCCACCTCGCATCAACTTTCACGTTGGGCTTTTAGGCCGGCTAATTAGGAGAAGTAAGAGAGAAAAAAGTGCTTCCATCGGCCTCTATATAAGCACCTACGTCCATTCCATATAACCCTCATAAGTTCCTACTGCCCACTATCCTTCACACTAACCATACATTCCACTCTCAAATCCTTCTACTAGCTAGAGTTGCAATGTTGTGGGGTGTAGCTCTTGTGCTTGTTACTCTCCTTATTGTTAAAATTACCCACTGGTTTTATACTTGGGCAAACCCCAAATGTGATGGAGAATTACCTCCTGGTTCAATGGGTTTGCCCATTATCGGAGAGACAATCGAGTTCTTCTCTCCCCATAAACTATATGATATCCCACCATTCATCAGAAAGAGAATCAATCGGTTAGATTTCATCCATATTCTTTTTTTCGAAAGTTTTATTTTTTTCGTTCGTTATATTTCAATCACGAAGTTCATGTAAAGCTTGTCCTTATTATTTAAAAGTATTATATCGCGTGCCATGCAAAATTTTTTATCTTCTTTAGTACGGATCCAAAAATATACATTTAAAATTTATAATTCTTTTTAACGACTTTCAGTTATGGAGATTTGTTTAAGACAAGCCTAGTTGGGCAGAAGGTGATAGTATCAACTGATCCTGAGATAAACTACAACATATTCCAGCAAGAAAACAAGTCTTTCTTAATTTGGTACACTGAGAGTTTTATTGAAATTCTGGGACAAGAAAGCTTGCTCTCCTACCATGGAAAGGTTCATAAGTACCTCAAGAACTTGATCCTTCATCTTGTTAGCCCCGAGAGCCTGAGGGCGAAACTTCTGCCTGAAATGAACGAGGCAACTCGCAGACATATACAGTCATGGGCTGACATTGGCTCTGTTGACGTGAAAGAAGTCACTTCAGATGTAATTTGACTTTCAACACAAAACTTATAGAATGATTTTTTTTTAAACTTACATCGTTCTGTGAGAATTCTTTGTTTTTATGGCAGATGATATTCGAATATTTCTCTAGGAAGTTGATCAGTTACGACGAAACGAAGAACAGAAGGAAGCTCCGACAAAATTACACAGCTTTCATCGAGGGTCTCATCTCGTTTCCTTTAAATATTCCCGGCACCAAATTCCATGCATGCTTGCAGGTATTAATTGATCCATTTTTTTTTTCATTTTCCTCTGTTTGGCTTTATATCTCTCTTTATGTTAACAGGAATAATTTTTCTTGTTGTACTTGGTAATCAGGGACGTAACAACGCAATTAAAGTGATTAGGGAGATCTATGAAGGGAGGAAAGCATCGAAAAAGCCAGGCAATGATTTCTTGGATCACTTGCTTGAAGAAGTGGCGAGAGAAGACACGATTCTGAATGATGCTATTGCTGTTGACTTGATCTTTGTGCTTCTTTTTGCTACTTACGAAACTACCTCTGCTGCCATCACACTACTAACGAAGTACATTTTTGACCATCCGGAAGTGATAGCAGAATTAAAGGTTTGTGTGTGTGTGTGTGTGTGTAATAACGCGTTTCCCTGATTCTTTTCCGTTTGGTGCCCCTTAAAAAAATTAAAATAAAAGATATAGAAGTCACTAATTGGGCAAATTTGTATGTTGCTTCAGAGAGAGCATGAGACCATCCTTAGAAACCGAAAGGACGAGAACTCTGACATGACCTGGGAAGAGTACAAGTCGATGACTTTCACCCATATGGTGAGCTGGATTAGTCTGATGACCATGTAGTTCTTGCTTTTTATTATTTTTAACTGCTTCTGGATTGATAGATATATCGTTAACGTTATTAATATATTGCAGGTCATTAACGAAACTGTCCGGTTGGCAAATATAGTGCCTGGAATTTTCAGAAAAGTTGTGAAAGACGTGAAGATAAAGGGTAAGTTGGAATCTCATTTGAACAGCCTGTCAAGTCTGATACTGTCGGGGTTATTTACATTTATTGTTATCTCTTCATGTTCTTGCAGGATATACAATTCCGAAGGGGTGGGTGATGATGGTTGTTCCATCTGTTCTTCATTTGAATCCTGACAAATATGATGACCCTCTTGCATTTAATCCATGGCGTTGGGAGGTATAAATTAATTTTAAGTATGATTCCTTTCTCCATAACATTTATTTTCAAATGTATACATGAGCTCTGGAGTTTAAATCTTATTGGATTATGTTATGTACAGGGACAAGAACTGCACGCGGGATCTAAGACTTTCATGGCTTTCGGTGGTGGCGTGAGACTTTGCGTTGGAGCTGACTTCGCTAAGCTTCAAATGGCTGTTTTCCTCCATTATTTTGTCACCAAATACAAGTAATAAAATAAAATCATAATTTGGAACAGTATTTCTTGTAATATATCTTGTACTACCGAAGCATTAACTAAATAAACTGTATTTATATATACTTATGAGGAAGTATATACTGATCATTTTACGTGGATTGATAAATGTGTAGGTGGTCAGTGACCAAAGGTGGGGACGTCATCAGAAAGCCTGGCCTCGTATTTCCCAATGGACTCCACATCCGAATTGCAGAAGAGGAAGCAACAGAAGTGAAGTGAGCATCCGAAGGAGTAAATGTGTGCAATAAATAGTTCGAGTAGAGTCTGTTGTATCTTGTCACCGTTCCTATAGTGATAAGGATTTTGTGGTGTCTGTTGCAGTATTAATCCGCACATTATCTATATGCAATTAATGATTTGAAAATGAATAAATTATTAGTTTGCTCTTTCTCTCTTCTGCTTCAGACAAGAATTGTAACTATGTCTACTACTATTATTCAGTCATAATCAACAAGGTCAATAAAAAATACTGTGTATTTTTCAGTAGAACATACTGACATGATAAATCTGCACGCCTTTTCATACTCAAAGCAAT
The DNA here is from genome assembly GCA_032401905.1 of Swietenia macrophylla. Lineage (NCBI taxonomy): Eukaryota > Viridiplantae > Streptophyta > Magnoliopsida > Sapindales > Meliaceae > Swietenia > Swietenia macrophylla. The sequence goes on along the minus strand of CP135579.1, from coordinate 6,177,954 downwards.
CAAGGAAAAAAAAAAAAAAAAAGGAAGGAAAGATGCCACAGCATTTCGTTACATCCAACAATGACTATAAGTAGGTAAGGCAATCCTTCTCACAATTTTTGGAGCAAGAATTTTAAGGATCATGATTTCTCACTGGCAGGTTGCTGACTTTTGCTGGAAAGAGTTGGACAATTTAGCAGTGAAAGAGAACTAAAGTATTCATGATTTCTACTCCCCGAGTTAGTAAAATCATTAACCAAGTAAAAGGCTGTGGAAACATTCTTGAAGACAAGAAAGTGAACTGAAAATTGTTGTCTTCCTCCAGAGTTTTCATCCAGCTTGAGTAACTAATGCACTTCTAATCCCAATCCATGAAAATTTAGTCAAGCCACACGCTTAAAAGGAAAAAAAAAAAAAAAAAACAACCAGCAAAAGGACGTGCTCTTCCGAATCTGATGTAATTAATATTGTCCTAGCATTCAAAATTCTCACCTCGTGGCATTCGCATTTGGCGTCGGATGACTTGTGCTACCCAAATTGACTTATCACTTGGCCTCAACATAAATGACATGAACAAACCCAAATTTTTACCAAACATGAGAGAGTGAAGGAATCTACGTAAGCAAAAAGACTGGCGGTTTATTAATTATTATTAAGCAAAAGTCCGATTGTTTACGTGAATGATTCAAGGTCCAATATTGTATACTCTGATGGACATGTATTCTTGCTTGACAATTGTTATTCTTGACGTCTGTATCAGAGCTATTAAATTATTATTTTATAATAATTATACTTGCTGAATATATATGTTACATGAATATAATGAAAGACTCTCTTAAGCAATAATTTTTAACAAAATCTTGCACGTCCTGTTTAGAATATTTACTTGAAAGACTTTGATATTTCGAAATGTCTCGTCTACCGGCGTTTATTTGCACTCGAAAATCCAATATTAGTTGGAAATATTTGTATGCACACTGATCGAGAGAGTGTAAATAATGGAAGCGACAAGAAAATGAATCCCGCGACTTTCAAAGACTGCGATAAGCATGCAGGCCAGGATATCTTATCGGGAAGCCGGTGAAATTGAGAAATCTGAACTTATTGTTCGTAACAAAAAAATAAATAAATAAATAAAAGTAAGAGAGAAATTTCATCTGATTTGATAACATTCTGTGAATGCTGGCTATGCAGGCAACCCACGAATGATTAACGTTTACGTCTGCTTGCCAATTGGCGGCCTTGTCAAAAATTAACTAGTAAACAACGCTCGACATGTGTTGTACACTTTACGAAATTCTTGGTATCTTCAATTTTAGAAGGTATATAAATCTTTGAAAGCAGATATTAAAGGGCAGAACTGTTGGAGGGGTGAATGACTTTCGACTTGTCAGCAAATTTGACAGAATATTAATTCATGAATACTGGGTTGCATTCTACCGCCGCCATTGAAATTTGTTGCTGAAATAATTCTCACGGTGACAGCAAAAGATAATGAACGATAGCAAACCAGACGTATGATTCAAAGCAAGCTTGTTAGGATGGCTCGTGGGTCAACAGTTATTGCTATCAGGTTTATGTATCATGCATTTCTGCTTGATGTTTATTCAAAAGCAATCTTGGAATTATATGAATCGTAAGCCGTCGGCGTCTTCCTGATTTTTATTATTTCTAAGACTGTTGAGGCTGGAAATTCACTAGGTGATATTGAAGGGCACAGGAATTGCCCTATGCACTGACTTGGTGATAGAAGAAGATAAAAAGGACAAGTCAGCTTTGCAAGGATAAGAGAGAAATTTACTAAACAATGACCTCGACACCGTATACTTTGGAAAATGCTGGAATGAAGCTGATTAACAAGACAACTTGCATGCCTAACAGAATAGAATCAAGTCTCACAATTGCTCCATTTGTTACGCACACACGTGTATAGCTTAGATCATTCAGAATCTTTTATCTATTGCTGAGCAATTCATCTTCTGTATAAGAAATGCACAGTGTATTCAATTTCACCACAAAAACTTTGTTAAAACTCAAAGCAATATAATTCTTTAATGACTGAACTTAACCCAGAAAATAAATTGTAATCAGCACCTCAATTGCTCGTTGAAGATTACGGCAAAATTCTAACCATCTTATATTAACAAATCTCATGAACAATTAAGCAACCAAAGAAGCAGCAATCATAACCACAGCTAAAAATACAAAACTTCAAGAAAAAAAAAATCAAGACCAAGAGAAGAATTACAATGGTTCAGCATTTAACTTAAATCCACGATTAGAACAGCAGTCAACATACTACATTTATAAGTTCAAATGTTACAAGAATTACAAAGAATCAATTCAGTTTCTTACTTACAAGATTTCTCTCCTATAATTTTCCTGAATTTCTCCTTCTCAAATCTCTCCAAGAATACAAGAAGCTTGATCAACTGAAAAATTCTCCCCCTTGACTTGTAATTATTCCCTCTTCCCTGAGAACATGTATACAAATTAGTTGACTAATAAAAATTAATTATATCTGTTTCTCCAGCTCAATTTTAAGTTGTCAGACTCAACTAACTAACTTTGTTGTAACTGATTCTTAACCAACTTTATTCGAGAACTACTCGCTGGATCTAAGACTTCCATTGCTTTCGGCAGTGGCGTGGGACTTTGCGTCGGAGCTGACTTTGCTAAGCTTCAAATGGCCGTTTTCCAGCACAGCCCTCTCTTAAAGGGTGCCCTAATGTTTTGTAAGATGAACGTCTCAGTTGGTACCATTCAAATGTTTTTCCGTCTGTCCTTATAAGAGTAATCAAGATTGTTTCTTTGTGCTAACAACCCATTGAAATATATATATATATATATATATATATATATATATATATATGTATATATATTTTATGTAATCTTTATTGAATGGAAAACAGTGTTATATTGAATATTCGTAATTCATTGGAAAACAGTGTTGCACTTAATTGACAAATATTTCAAACTTATTTTATAATAAGATAAAATTTATCTCTTAATTTAATTGGTATATAATAATAACATTGGGTGATACAAAAATATTTATAATTTATATATTTTTAAAAATTTTCATATAAAAATTAAAACCAGTAAGAAATTATAAAATAATATTATTCTTATAATTTTTTAATTAGTTATAAAATGGTGCTATCCCAATTATATTTTTGAGAATAACTAAAAAAGACACTCAATATTAAAATATAAAATATTTATAATTTAGAGCAAAAATATACTTATTTATATTTTGGCATCTACAGCTATAGAAAATGAGTATTTAACTCCAAAATACATAAATTATTTCTATAGATTTGCCCCAGCAATTTTAGTTTCATAACACTATGACCACTTAATTTTAGAAAAATGAGAATTTAAACCTCATAATATATAAAACATTATTAAACTTTTAGCCAATTAACTTTAGTCTCTTAACATTTTAATTCCTAATTTTTAATTTCTAACTATGTTTGTGATTACAACAATACTAAAAGTGTGTTTGTTTTAAGAATAGAAAGAACTAAGTGAAGGAAAGAAAATGAGGAAAGAAAAGAATGAATTTTTCTTTATTTGATTGTGTAATGAAATCATCAATAGAAAATGATTAATTATTTTTAATTTAGATAAAAATACCATTCACTTTTAAATTTATTGATATTTATAAATAGATTAAAATTTTTAATTATTTATTAATGTTAATTTTATTTGTAATTGTATTTTATTAAAAATAATTATTATAATAAATAGTTAACTAATATATTTCTTTAATATTCTTAAAAATAAATATTCATTATATTAATGACTTATTTTTATTTGAATAAAAATTCTTATTTTTATTAAAATATTTTATATATTTTATAATTAAAAATTAAATTAACTTCTACTTTTACTTTTAAATATAAAATATAATCACATTAATAATTATTTTTTATATAATAAAAATTAAATTATCATATAAATATAACTAGTTGTATTAATTATGATAATTATAAGATTATAAAAATAAAATTTTAAATTAATATATATATATATATATATGAAACATATAAAAATATTTATAATTATAATTATGATAAAAATAATGATAATTATAGTTTATAAAATGATGTTAAATATTTATGACAAAACTAAGCATTAGTGTTAATAAATTAGCTTGTAAATAAAATAAAATAATATTATGTCAATAATTTTTAAATTAATTAATTAAAAATAAATATATAAAATTGATTCAAATAAAAAATAATAAAATATATAAATGAATGATAGATTTGAAAGTTTAATTATTTTGAAGTAGAGAATCATGATTTCTTACTCTTGGGCAAGAAATCATTATTCTCTCACTTAAGGAGAATAAAGATTATTAAAAAATTCTTTTTTTTTTATTTCTTCTTCTAAATAAAAAAAATTCTTATTTCTTTGAAAATTCATTTTTTCTTTCTCTCGTAAATTTTAAAAATAAACATAACCTAAGATCACTATATAAGAATAAGGAAATACTTTGTGTTAATGATACATTATCTAAAATTATGTTATCATAATATTTTACCTTATCTCTCTTGTTTATAATTGTATTTGTACACATCATTAGCGGTCAATAAATTCTTAGAATATTGCATATTATATGTATGTATGAATTATTGCAGGACAAGAATATGTTTTAATTCTTTTTTGGGAAATTTCGTCGACTTGTAATTTGAATATATGGTACAAAGTGCTAAACTCAATGATTTGGCATAAGTCATTTAGTTGGTAGATAGTAAATCACCATATGTATATTGTATATGGAGTTGGATGTTGTCTTTATCTTGGTTGTATAGCTTCATGTTGGAATAAAAAAAATAAAATTATTATACCTTTCGAACAATTATTTTTAAAAAAATTAAATTAAAACAAGTGTGTTACTCACCTCCCACCTCGCATAGACTTTGATGTTTGGCTTTTAAGCCGGCTAATTAGGAGAAGTAAGAGAGAGAAAATTGCTTCCATCTGCCCATGTATAAACACCTACATCCATTCCATGTATTCCTCATAAGTTCCCACTCCCCACTACCCTTCATACTACGGTTCGATTAATTTTTTATTCAACTCAACTAATTTCTTACCAACAGAATTAATAAAATTTACCCTAAGATTTGGTTCACATTCACATAACCATTGTTATTATGTCTAAAATTATACTGTCATAATCAACCAGGTCAACAAAAAATACGGTGTATTTTTCAGCAGAGCATACTGACCTGATGAATCTGCACGCCAACCATTTTTCATACTCAAACAAAAGCAGTTCAGGGGGTCAAAAAAAGGGAAGATGCCACAGCATTTCGTTACATCTAACAGTGAGTAAGTCAGGCAATCCTTCTCAGAATTTTTGGAGCAAGAATTTCAAGGATCCGAAAAAACTATCACTGCAAAGTTGATGACTTTTGCAGGAAAGAGTTGGATAATTTAGCAGTGAAATAAAATAAAATTATTCATGATTCCTACACCAGAGTTAGTAAAATCTTTAACCAAATAAAAGGCTGTGGAAACATTATTGAAGACAAGAAGGTAAACCGAAAATTATTGTCTTCCTCCAGAGTTTCATCATGTAGTTGCGGCCATTGTTGGACATTTTTGTTATTTTTACATCTTCACCTTCAGCTTGAGCGATTAATACACTTCTAATCAATTTTGTCACTCTCTTTTTTATTTTTAATATTAAAAATATTTATCGTTAATTTAATTAGAAATAAATAAATAAATAATAAACATGTTTAATGTATATTTTTGTACATCTATTAAGATTATTGTTTTTAACGAATTTAGAACAAGAAAAATGACATTTCAGTTTCAGTCCGAATTTTTCGGCACCAATGATTTCTTAGAATAGCAGTGTGAAAATCCCAATCCATGAAAATTTAGTCAAGACTACGTGCTCTAAAGAAAAAACAACCAGCAAAAAGGACATGTTCAACCGAATCTGATGTGATTAATATTGTCCGAGCATTCCACAATTCAATGTTATTTGGAAAATTTTGTATGCGCACTGATCGACAGAGTATCAATCAAGGAAGCTACAAGAAAATGTTTCTCCACAAGGCTAACTCTAGTCGAGCCCACGACTTTCAAAGACTAGGAAAAGCATTCAGGCCAGGATATCTTATTGGGAAGCCGGGGTTGGGCAATTCATAAATCTGAACTTACTGTTTATAACAAAATAATAATAATGTATGAGAGAAATTTCATCTGATTTGACAACATTCGCGGGTAAACCATGAATGATTAACGTTGCCGTCTGCTTGCCAATTGGCGGCCTTGTCAACAATTAACTAGTTATTACTAGTCGAGAAGATGATTACAGCCTTAATTCTATCGGTCAGTGTTTGAACATGTAAACAACACTCCAGATATGCCGTACACTTTGCGAAATTCTCTGGTTCTTCAATTTTAAAAGATCAATAAATCTTTGAAAGCAGAATAATCTCAGAGTGTTTGAACCGTCACAATTTAAATTTCTTGCTGAAATAATTCTCACAGTGACCCGCGGCTTAGAATAATCTAAACAAAAGATAATGAACGACAGCAAAGCAGACGTGATTCAAAGCAAGCTTATAAGGATGGCTCGTGGGTTGTCTAAAGCGAATGCAATCCCATTTTTTAATAAAGGACCACATACATGGGCTATTTTATTTATTTGCTTGTATTAACACTGGACTGTGCAGAAACTCAACGTTATTATCATCCTTTCCTCACATTTTTTCCAAGGATGATGTTATCAAGCACGTACCAAAATGAACAAGGATAATCAACTGAAATAAATCACTTGCTTTCTCCAACACGTTGGGACATAGATTAAGTCATTAAGATAATTATTACCATTGAAAACATTCAATAACGATTACGGGAGCATGAGATTTATGTTATGTGCCTAATTAGAATAACACCGAAAAGGGGAACCCGACGCGATGAGCCCCCATTTCAATATGTTTTAAGGGTATTCGCATTTGGCGTCCAGAGACAGTGCTTATCCCTTGCTTCGACATATATAGATGACAAACCTAAAACAAGAAAGCAAAACACCTGGTTTTGTAACGAAGAAAGAGTCCCTTTGCCCAACATCTGTGTGTTTTGTTGGTTTAATAATGCCCTAATATTTTATAAGAAAAACATCTCGGTTGTTACCAATCAAATATCTTCTCGTCTGTCCTTATAAGAGTAATCAAGATTGTTTCTTTGTAAAAACAACCCCTTAAAATAACTTTATATCTAATCGAAAAACAGTGTGTTATACTGAATATTCATAATTTATTGGGATCATAGTTGCACTTAATTGAAAAATATTGCAAGATTTATCTCTTAATTTAATTGGTATATGATAATAAAATTGGTATGTAAAAATATTCATATTTTATATATATATATATATATTAAAATTTTTATATAAAAAATAATGCTGGAAAGAAATTATAAATTTAATCTTATTCTAATAGTTTTTTATTAGTTATAAAATAGTGCTATCCTAATTGTTTATTTAGTTTATTGTTAGCTATGAGATTACATCATCTATTTATTTTTTTTTAACTTTTTAAATAAAACTATATATTTTTTAGTTAATTCTTACAAGTTATAATTAATTTTTCTGATACTTTATTATTTTTTAAATAAAAAAATTTATTTGACTAAATGATATAAGTGAGAAAATAATCTTATTTCATTGGTCTAGTTATTTTTTTTTTTTTGAAATTTTTTTTTTGGAAGGTTCATTTAGTATAATTTTTTCTGATTAAAGCTTTTCTATGTAAATTTTCTACACATTGAATTTTTTTATATGTAAATTTTCTACTATTGAATTTTATATATATATATATATATAAACTACACTCATTATCAGTTTATCAATTATATTTTTGAAAATAATTAAGATAGATACTCAATATTTAAATATAATAAATTTATAATACTTATTTATATTTTGGCCTCTACAATTTTAGAAAACATGTATTTCACACCTAAAGACAAATTATTTCTATGGATTGCCCTAGCAATTTTAGCTTCATAACACTTTGGCCTCTTAATTTTTTTAAAAAAAATAAGAGAATTTAAACCTCATAATATATAAAATTATTAAAATTGTAGCCTACTAACTTTACTCTCTTTACATTTTAACTCTCAAATTTTAATTTCTAACTATACTCATAATTACAACAACACTAAGATCACTTTACAAGGACGAGGGAATATTGTATGTGTTATCTAAAACAATGTCACCATAATCTCTTACCTTATTTCTCTTCTTTATCAAGAGAGTTTTAGGTAGGACTATTTAAACAAATTAATATACTGACATTGTGGAATAGAGAGATAGGAAAGTGAAAATTTTAAAAAATAAAGATAAATACCACTTAAATGAGAAAATAAAAAATTAAATAATATGATTAATTTTATCTTTCATTAAATTTTTATTAATAAGAGTAATTATCTCTTTTTATTGATTGAGTAATCTCACAATATCATCATGATTGATGTGGTGAGATAATTTCACTTAAGAATTTCTCTTTCTTTGTATTTATATTTATACATGCATTTGTGATCAATAAATTCTTCAAATGTGGCCTATTATATGTATGAATCATTGAAGGATAAGAATATCTTTTAATTTTCTTTTTTGGTAAATGTCTTTAGACATAAGTTATTGAGTTGGTAGATAGGACATTATTATTATATATGTATTGATTATCAATCATTGTATTTAGGTAAGATATATATAGTTGTGCACTTGTTTGACATAAGTTATTGGGTTGGTAGAGATGACATTATTATTATTATTATTATATATATATTGATTATCAATCATTATATTGAGTTGGTCGATCGGACATTATTATTATATATATATATTGATTATCAATCATTATATTTAACTAAGGTATATATAGTTGTATACTTGTTTTGCCTTATCTCTCTCCTTTATATTTGTATTTGTAGTCATTCGTGGACAATAAATTCTTGGAATATTGCCATTATATGTATGACTTATTGAAGGACAAGATGGCTTTAAATCCTTTTCAGGAAAATTTCGCCAACTTGTAATTGATTTGACATATGTTGGTAGATAGTACATTACTATATATATATGTGTGTGTGTGTGTGTGTTGATCATCAATAATTATATTTAACTAATGTAAATACAGTTGAGTGTGCGTATTTTATCTTGGCGTTGTATGGTTTCATGTGGGAATTAAAAATTAAGTTATTAAGACTTTTTAACTCTAAACACATGGGAGGAGACCATTAGATTGTTTTTTCCTTGCATGAATCTTGTCTAGAATAACAAGGCGTATTAGTCAATTCAGAAATAATACGTAAGCAATTCAATATTTTAATAGAAATGTGCATAGATGGTTAGATTGGAATCGATTTTTGAATTTTTTTTATTTCATTAAAAATATATTAATGTGTACCAATCGGCCTCTATATAAGCACTTAATGTTAAGCCAAGTTTGCAGACAGTAGCTTCCGTTCTTAGAAATTAACAAACCTAAAATTAGTTTGTGCAAATATGTGGGGAATTGCTGTTTGCTTGGTGGGTGTAATTGTTGTTGTGATTAGCCATTGGGTTTATATTTGGGCGAACCCCAAGTGCAATGGAGAACTACCGCCTGGTTCGCTGGGCTTGCCAATTATTGGAGAGACAATCCAGTTCTTCACTCCCCATTCACTGTACGACATCCCCCCATTTATCAGGGAGAGAATGGATCGGTAAGATCATCAAATATTGGAATATAATATATACGTTAATATTGTTTTTAATATATATATACTTGTTTCGGATTTCAGATATGGACCTTTGTTTTTGACAAGTTTAGTTGGGCAAAAGGTGGTGGTTTCGACAGATCCGGAAACCAACTATGCAATCTTCCAACAAGAAAACAAGACCTTCTTAATTTCATATACAGAGAGTTTTCTTGAAATTATAGGACAAAAGAGCATGCTTTCATACCATGGAAATTTTCATAAGTATTTGAGGAACTTGATTCTACATCTTGTTGGCCCTGAAAACCTGAGGGCAAACCTACTGCAGCAACTGGATGAGACAACTCGCAAACATCTACAATCGTGGGCCAGTTGCCGAACTTTTGATGTCAAAGAAGGAGCTTCAGAAGTAACATTTTTGTCTCTATTCTGCAACAATTTTAGAAAGTGTGCTGATTTATATTTTTATATATGAGAATTCTTTGACTATTGGCAGATGATATTTGACTATTTTTCCAAGAAGTTAATGGGTTACGATGAGGAGAGGGATGCAAAGAAACTCCGAGACAATTTCAAAGCTTTCATGGACGGTCTCATCTCCTTTCCTTTGAACATACCCGGAACCGCTTTCCATGCTTGCAGACAGGTACGACGATATTAAATTCAAGGCAGCTAAACAACAGTAAATATAATATACCTCATTTAATTGTAACGAAGTTTTTTGACTTAATTGAATTTTAATAATTAGGGACGTAAGAGAGCAATAAAGGTGATTAAGGATATCTACCATGAGAGGAGAGCATCAAAAATACGCGTACACGATTTCATGGATGATCTAATTGAAGAAGTGGATAAAGAAGACACGATGATGAACGAAGCCATGGCCATAGATTTGGTGTTTCTGGTTCTTTTCGCTGCACATGAAACTACTTCTCAGGCGATGACATTACTGACGAAGTATATTTTTGATCACCCCAAAGTGCTAGTAGAATTAACGGTTTGTACATAAATCTACATATACAAAAATAGTTTAATTTTCTTCTCAAACTTTTCCCTAATCGAGAAAAATAGAAGATGAATAGAAAATGGTTCATCAATTTCATTTCAGAAAGAGCACGAGGCAATTCTTAGAAGCCGAGGGAAAGAGAAGTCTGAAATTACATGGGAAGAATATAAGTCGATGACCTTCACTCATATGGTAGTTAAATCAGTCTTAAGGCCTTGTTGTTGGTTCGTTAACTTGTCATTTTGACGTATTAATTATCTGGTGCACTCTAATTGCAGGTCATTAATGAAACTGTGCGGCTGGCAAATATAGTACCTGGGATTTTCAGAAAAGTGATGAATGACGTGAAAATAAAGGGTAAGCGTAATTGAATTCTGTTAGGAGTTTTAACCCGAGATCAATCCGTGATTGCTTCACAACCCCTAAACTTACGCGTTAAACAAAGAACAATTGGAAGGAATAAGACTGCACAGAATTTCAACTGCACAACGAACGAACCATTTATGTTATTTTAATGTAACCGAGTTACAGATGAGACTCTCAGCTTTCCAAATAACCGGAGAATATTGAAAATGACACCCTAGAACTCAAGTTATCGCTCTTCAAAGACTGCCTAACAACAGTACAATACTCTGTTTTCTTGTATATCAACCCATTTAACGGAAAGAAAAAAAGAAAAAAAATGGAAAAGCAAACTTAACTACCCAAGATTGCCACCTCACCACCTTTCGATACACCGACAGCGAGTGCTATCTCTTGCACATTTTACCATGCACACGTATAAATGCACGTAATGAATGGCAATAATTATGAACCATTTAATTCCTAAATTAAATAGTATTAAAAGTTAATGAGAATCTCTTGGGAGTCGTGCAGGATATACAATTCCAGCAGGTTGGTCAGTTATGGTCGTGCCGTCAGTTACTCATTTGAATCCTGATCAATACGAGAACCCTCTTGCATTTAATCCATGGCGTTGGGAGGTAATTCAAAACATTTGTCAACCACGTTCACTGTTAAGAGTTATGATTTTTTAATATATAGGCTACCTACAGGGAAAAGAATTACATGCGGGATCGAAGACTTTTATGGCTTTCGGTGGTGGCGTGAGACTATGCGTTGGAGCTGACTTTGCTAAGCTTCAAATGGCAGTTTATATCCATTACTTGGTCACTAAATATAGGTAATTCTGTTCACAAAACTACCATTTACATTAATAAAAGTTTGCAATAACCTAACTTTTGCATGCACATGTACTCTTGACAATTTCAGGTGGTCGGTGATCAAGGGAGGAGATGTTGTTCGAAAGCCTGGCCTCCTATTCCCGGATGGATTGCACATCCAGATTGCGGAAATGTCTTAAGTGAAGATTTCAAAAAGTATCTGAGAAAACTCGATTGGCAGAAGTCATATCATTATCTAAAGAAGAAGAAGAATGCAATTGTATGTGCAATTTCCACCAAAATGTATCACCTTCTTGTGTCTCGTCAGTGTGTGTCTGCTGTAATTTCAAGTCTCACCGGATATACGGTGAACATGAATAAATAATTAATTCTCTTTCGTTTAAAGAAAGGGATCTCTCTTCTCATTTGAAATGTTTACTGTTACAAATTCAGGTAGCTCATCGCCATTCTTTGGGGCCCAAGTAATGACTTAGAATGTAGCATTCCATTGGTTCCGACCCAACCAATCAAACTATCCATCATTTGGGAAAATCAATCTATACCTGCCACGGGTGGATAGAGACTCACTCTTAAACAGGCCTGCTCGGACTGCTGTTATGTTAGCAGTATATTCTCTTTGGACCATTGGAAGTAAAGGTACTAAATGGGCAAACTTAGTCGAGTCTGGAGTTTAGGATCTGTGATGGGTCAAGTCCGGTTCGAGAAATTTTTAATAAAAAATTGTACCTTGCAATTTTTAATAAAATAACTTTAATTGAATTTATTAAGGTTTGTGTATGGATCCCCAGACTGGTCCGTCATCGGTTCGTCACAATTTAAATGAGCTCAAATTCACAGATGATACTAAACCTCGTTATTTTTTTATAAACTTGAATTTGAAAATCTGTTACACTTAATTTTTGCCGAGTTAAGCCAATCTTATTAACACATTTGACAATAAGGGTGAAATTAATCTAATAGATAAGAAGAATGCAATCAAAGAAGCATGGTATCATTTTTGGAGAGAATCCAATTTTTCACTCTCCATTCGTGGCACGTTATCCCACAGTTTATTAGAAAGAGAATGGATCGGTGAGATCATGACATTATACGTTCTCAAAGAATATTCAACACGAGGAAGCTAATCAGAAAAAAGTAATTATATTTATATACGAGTGTTCTTTGACTATTGGCGAAGAAGCTAATCCGTTATGACGAGGAGAAGCATTCGAAGAAATTCAGAGAGAATTTCAAAGCTTTCATGGATGGTCTCATTTCATTTCCTTTGAACATTCCTGGAACCGCTTTCCATGCATGTATACAGATACAACTATAATTAGTTCAAAACAACCTAACGCCATCAACAGTACATTATTCTGTCATATATACCAGGTTTTTTACTTAATTAATTTGAATTAGGGACGTAAAAGAGCATTAAAGGTGATTGAGGATATCTACCAAGAGAGGAAGGCATCAAAAATACGTGGAAATGATTTCTTGGATACTTTAATTGAGGAAGTGGACAAAGAAGACACCGTCTTGAATGAAGATATTGCTGTAGACTTAGTGTTTGTGATTCTGTTTACTGCACACGAAACTACTTCTCAGGCGACGACGTTACTCACTAAGTATATTTTTAATCATCCCAACGTGCTGGCAGAATTAAAGGGCTGTACATACGAAATATACAGTTGTCTAATAAAAACGGAAGATGAATTGACAAACTGGTTAATTTCATTTCAGAAAGAGCACCGGGCAATTCTCAGAAGCCGAGAAAAAGACAATTCTAAAATTACATAGGAAGAATATAAATCAATGACCTTCACTCATATGGTGAGTTAGTCATGTCTTAAGGCCTTATTATTTGGTATTAGCGTATCATATTTCTCCTTGATTGACACGGTATACACTAATTTCAGGTCATTAATGAAACTGTTCGACCGGCAAATATGGTACCTGGCGTTTTCAGAAAGGCACTGAATGACGTCCAGATAAAGGGTATGGGTAATTAAATTCAATCACATATATTTACGAACAATTAGAGTCACAGTGAATGCCAGCGGTATCTTGTTACAATATTTGACCAGGCATGCATACTGTAGCCGCATTTGGATAAAAAAAAATTAATGAAAATCTCTTATGAGTCTTTCGTGCAGGATATACAATTCCAGCAGGCTGGGGAGTTATGGTCGTCCCATCAGTTATTCATTTGAATGCTGGCAAATACGAAGATCCTCCTGCATTTAATCCATGGGGTTGGGAGGTAATTCAAAACATTTGTCAACCGCGTTCACTGTTAAAGTAGAGTTAGAATTTTTATATACAAGCTACGTACAGTGAAAAGAATTACACCCGGGATCGAAGACTTCCATGGCTTTTGGTAGTGGCGTGAGACTATGCGTCGGAGCTGACTTTTCTAAGCTTCAAATGGCATTTTTTGTCCGTTACTTGGTCACTGCATACAGGTAATTCTGTCCACAAAACAGTAACTTACATTTACTAAAATCTGCATGACCAAAAACATTTTCACTCACAAATCTTGATAATTTCAGCTGGTCGGTGATCAAAGGAGGACATGTTGTTCGAAAGCCTGGCCTCATATTTCCGAACGGACTGCACATCCAAATTTCAAAAATGTCCAAGTGAATATCGATTAACTTTCAACAAGTGAAAAGAACATATGAGGAATTCGATCCTGCAGTAGTGAATTTACATGAAGAAGAATAAAGTAGAAAACATGTTACAAGGATCTCCTTATTGTCTCTCGTTTGTGCGTCTGTTGTAATCTCAACTCACACCATAAACATAATGGTGTTCATCAATAAATAGTAAGCTTCTTCTTCATATATAAAGAATATTTTCTCTCTTCTAACGTCAGGTAATTATTATCATTGTCCATTAATCATAATCAACGAGTTGCGGTGTAGATACTTGATGTGGTGCTTCTGTTTGCTTGGCTTATCGATTAGCAATCCTTTAGCCTCGAGGGCTTGCTAATGCCGGATTGCATGTGAGATTATCGGAAAAGCTGGCTCATGAGACCCTAAATCTAAATCCCCTTATATCTTTGAATTATCGAAAGAAATTATAAGTGTGCTCTAACTACTGAAAAATAACTAATAAATTATCAATTAATTAAAGAACTACTTAATAAATTCAAATTTTGAAAATAAAAGAAAAATAAAGAAAAAGATTATAAATTTTAAAAAAAAATTTTATTAATCACTCAAATTTGAATTATCTATCTGACATAAATTACAAACTATTTATAATAAACTAGTTATAAATAATAATTTAGAACAATAACTCAATTTTTTTATGTCCGGCTTATTTTATATAAGATATAGTTCATCTCAATTAGGCAAATATATACATGAAAAAGTATTAAATAGGATGATTCTTTCAATCAACTAGTATGGTGGGATTATTTAATTAACGAAGTAAAAGAAATTTATTCGTTAATAAATAATAAAAAAAATCAAAGAATATTTAATGTGATTAAAAAAATTTATAAATTTTTTTTAACTTTTTTTATTTATCACTAATAAATAAATTTCTATCGTTTAAATAAATGATTTCACCACATTAATTATGATAGTGTGATAAAACTATCTCATCTAAAATTTTATCCGATATGTATTCATTCATGCCTTATGTTTTATATACCAGTCCTAGAAGATAAGCAATATTTGGAGTGTCATGTTCTCTCTTTTTGTGCTCTAATTCAGTTAATGTTTTATCTCCCTTGATATTCGGTTTCAATCTTTAAACCGTACGTTAAGCAAACGACTTCGTAGATTCATATTGACAAAACTAGTCTAGGAGAAATCGAACTTTTTTACTTCAATATGCATTTAACGATTAGCGTATTTGTATTTAAATGAAATGCTGTCCAAGGAAATGTCTCCGGTTACCGTATCTGTAAGGATTTGCAGGCGTCTATTTTTGTATCAACCATAAATAATTAGGTTTCTCTCTTCCACTTGATATACAATCATAATCAACGAGATGTTGTGTGCATACTTTTCCATGTGCCTGGACTCATGAGCTTATAATCCTTTGCACTTTCAAAGGCGTGTTTGAGCCGGGCCAAACTTACGCCCACGTACAACGAAAGGCTACGCGAATCCAGCACCAAAGCAATATTAGAATGCCACGTTCCCTTTGTTTGTATTCGAACTCAATTAAATATTTGAATCATTCCATTATTAGTGCTACATATCGTGCTTGTCTTATACCATACGTTAAGCAACGGCTTCATAACTTGACATTGAGCATATTAATATGGCTAAAGGGCTCGACAATGTGCATTTGTCTATGTAAAGCAGCTATGCCTTCAGTCATTTCTCACTTATCATGACACTCAAAAACTTTATTTTCAAGTGTTTAAAGATGCATGTAGTTGCCATTTTCTTTCTTACTTCACTTCTTGTTAAGATTAGCCATTGGCATACACTTGGGGAGGGCAACCCCCAAGTGCAATGGCAAACTTCCCCCTGGTTCAATGGCTTTGCCAATCATCGGAGAAACAATCGAATTCTTCTTTCCCCGTGACTTTTATGAAGTCCCACCATTTATCAAAAAGAGAATGGCACGGTAAGATTAGTTTTAGAATATATTTGTAAAATTGTAAATCACTTGCTCACCTTATTAGAAATTATTACGTGTACAACTTTTTGACTAGTCATGGATATGCTTTGATTAATATTTGAGGGAAATGTTTCATGTTGTATAAAAGTCTTACTTCATTTGTTGTTTTTATCTGTTTCGAACGCACCTAGTTGGGCAGAAGGTGGTTTTATCGACTGATCCTGAGATAAATTACAGCATTATGAACCAAGAAAATAAGTCTCTGTTGTTCTGGCTTACAGATAGTTTAAATGAAATTATGGGAGACCAACACTTGCCCTCACTCCATGGAAGCGTCCATAAATACCTGAGAAATCTGGTTCTGCAGGTTGTTGGCCGTGAAAACTTGAGGGAAAGATTACTGCGCGAAGTTGACGAAGCACTGTCAATGTCCATGAAAGATCTTCTGAAGTAAGCTGAATTATGAAAATACAAAATTTTCTTAACATGCATTAAACGTTTTCAACTATAATGAAGTGGAAAACTCATTGATGTATTGGCAGATGACTTTTGAGTTTTCGGCGAAGAAGATGATAAGTTATGATGAAGGGAAATATTCGAAGAAACTCAGAGAGAATTACATAGCTTTCAAGGGGGTATCGTCTCATTTACTTTGTACGTTGCAGGAACAGCTTTTCATGCTTGTTTACAGATACAAATAATTTGAATAATTAATATTTAAACACATGCAATATCTGGACTCTCTTTTTAAATTTTAATCTGTCTAATAACAGTATTTTCACTTAGAATTATAATCAGGGACGTAAGAATGCACTTAAGGTGATTAAGTATATTTACCAAGAGAGGAAAGCATCAAAAATTCCTGGCCACGATTTCTTGGATCTTATACTTGAAGAAGTGGAGAAAGAAAACACAGTATTGAACGATTCTGTTGGTGTAGACTTGGTGTTTTTGCTTCTCTTTGCACCATTCGATACTATTTCTCAACCCAACACATTAATTACAAAATACATTAACGATCGTCCTGACGTGCTAGCAGAATTAACGGTTCATACTTCCTTATATATATATATATTTACAGCCTATGCAATCACACATTAAATTACCAACACACTTAGATAACCCTGTTAAATTTATTTCAGAAAGCGCACGAGGCACTTCTTGGCCGTCGCGAAGATAAGAATTCTGAAATTACGAGGGAAGAATACAAATCAACGACTTTCACAGATATGGTGAGTTAGATTAATCTGAGAACTGCTCACAGATTGATCCGTGTATTAAAATTTCTAATCTGTTTTCCCTTTTTATTTCAGGTTATTAATGAAACTGTTCGACTGGCAAATATAGCAGCGGTGACTTTCAAGAAAGTTGTTCAAGGATATAGAGATAAAGGGCAAGTTTTCATACACACGATAGATGCATATAATCTATTATTAGTGATAGCTCGTGTTCATAATACAACAAATTTCCAAGTGAAGTACTGAATATTGATAAGGGGAATTGCGATTTGTAACTGTTGCACGCAGGATATGCAATTCCAGCAGACTGGGTTATAATGATCTCTACTGCAGTTGTTCATTTGGATCCTGGTAAATACGAGGATCCTTTTGCATTCGATCCACGGCGTTGGCAGGGAAAAGAACTGCATACTGGATCAAAGACTTTCACGGCTTTCGGTGGTGGTGTGAGACTTTGCACTGGAGCTGAATATGCGAAGCTTAACCTGTCAGTTTTTATCCATTACCTGGTTACGAAGTACAGGTTGCCCGTGATCATAGGAGGCGAAGTCTTTAAAAAGCCTGGTCTGAAATTTCCGAATGGACTGCACATTCAATATGCCGGGAAGCACAAGTAATTAATCACATACGGAGCGCCATCCATGCGCTGAGATAAACCCAATGAAATTCCATTCAACCAAATTGAAGTGAGGAATCAATGGTCTAGCAATAAGATTGAAGATAAACCAGAATCTTCTTCTAATTTATTCTATTTCAATCCAAGATTAAAACCAAACAATCGAAGAATTAACAAAACAAAGAATAATAATAAAAAAAAAAAATTAGTACAAATTCATCCTCCAATGAATGACTGCCACCTCACTTGCCATGTCATTTGCAATATATTTTTGAAATAAATTAAAGAATGGAATAATTAACTAAATTATCAGAGATCCCTAACGTTACACTTTAACAATCTGGGCTAAGCATGGATCCATTCACTAAAAGAAGAAAATTCTAAATATACCGCTGCCATTTCTTAAATGCACTCTCCAAATGTAGGAAACGCTTGAACGTAATTATTAAAGGAGTGTAGTGGGAAAATATGCAGGGTGCTTATAGTTATGGGTGCATATACAAGTAACGGGTGATGCATATGCCCAGTGCCATCACCGGAGACGGTATTAAAAACAAGAACATCCTCAGCCAACAAACCCGAACCCTAGAAATTGCATACTAAGGTAATGGATGCTGATGACGAGCATTCGAATTCAATGATGGAGGAGATCTACTCCAACGGCGGTGAGGAATCGACACGTAGTAGACCAATCATAAGTGGGGAGCAGCTTGACGTCGAGGCATACGCCAGCCTGTACCAAGGGAGGACGAAGATCACGCGGCTGATGTTTATCGCGAACCACTGTGAAAATGTTTCGATGCAGCTGGAGGCGTTGCGAATGGCGTACGATGAAATTAAGAAAGGTGAGAACACCCATTTGTTCAGAGAGGTTGTGAAGAAAATTGATGGGAGACTGGGCCCCGAGTATACCATGGATGAAGCGTGGTGCGATTCCGTGGATCGCAGAGCCGAACAGCGCAAGGAGAAACTGGAGAACGAACTCAATGCTTACAGGGTATGGGCTCCTTCAATGTCGTATGAATCTGTATATTATGTTGTATTTTAGTTTTGTTGTTTCTTTTTCGTTCTGATTTTTCTTTTCTACTCAAAATGTGAATATGACGATGTGTGCGTGTTTACGGCATGCTATGAAGTAGTTTTTGATTAGTGTTATCTTTTTTTTATGAACTTTAATGTTTGTTGTCTGAAGTTAAACCTGTGTGGTACAGGTACTTTTGCAATTTTCCTATCCATTTTTAAAGGAAAAGGACTTTGCTGAAGTAATTTTATCATCAATAGAGTAGTAAAATGTAGTGCACAACCTAAGGAAAAAAGGTCCTGTGGTGAGCATAAATCTTCCTTAGGATACCGATTAAGGAACATTTTAAGAGAAACTCACCCCAAAATGGGGATTGTACCAGCCTTACTTATTGTTACTTTGGACATGATGGAGCTGGATAGATATCAGCTTGATCTGATGTGCAGATTAGTTTAGGTACATCTTATTTTGTTGCACACTTGACGTGTTTTCATACTGGATCTACTCCCCTGACTAATATTTGGATGTTGGCAAGTGTGCTCATTGTTACTTTTGGTGGCATTTATTTGTGGAAAAATTAGTGTGTCCTCGTTGAGGTTGACATTGTGGATTCGTTAAGACTGATAAGTTATTCATTATATTATATGGTTGTCCAAGTTAATTAATTCTTTTCTGTTCATATTATATCTCTCCTCGGTTTCTCATTTATCATTGTGCAGACAAATTTGATCAAAGAAAGTATAAGGATGGGATACAATGATTTTGGAGATTTTTACTATGCTCATGGTGCACTGGGTGATGCTTTTAAAAGTTATGTTCGTGCTCGTGATTACTGCACCACATCAAAGCATATCATTCATATGTGCATGAGTGCAATTCTGGTCAGCATTGAGATGGGACAATTTACTCATGTGACAAGCTATGTCAGCAAAGCAGAACAAACACCTGAAGCCCTTGAACCTGTTACAATTTCAAAAATACGTTGTGCTGCAGGATTGGCTCACTTGGAGGCTAAAAAGTACAAACTTGCTGCTCGGAAGGTTTGTCAATTCATATACTAATGCCCTTTTTCAATTTGAATGTTGCTGGTCTTTTTACTAATCTAGTAAATGGATATATAGATGAAATAAGTTTGTGCCCTTATGTTTTTGTTTGCTATTGTTTTATGTAGGAAAATTGTAGCAGGGGAGTTTTTAGATGAGCTGCAGTGTTATCTTTACTATACTTACGTTTTAATTTAGGCATTCATCATCTTTTATTTGCATGCAGTTCTTGGAAGTGGGTCCTGATTTGGGAAATTCCTATAATGAGGTCATTGCTGCTCAAGATGTTGCAACATATGGGGGACTTTGTGCACTTGCGAGTTTTGATAGGGCTGAGCTGAAGGCATTCACTCTTTCCCTCTCTCCATCATCGATAACTGTTTTACTCTATGATTTATTAGCGTTTGGTTGAGATATCACTTAGGAAATTATTGTTCTTATCTGGCAGAGCAAAGTTATTGACAGTGTCTGCTTCCGGAATTTCTTAGAGCTGGTTCCTGAAGTTAGGGAGCTTATTAATGATTTCTACTCAAGGTAAAGTGCACTTTGTTGATTTTATATTAGGATCTATTGCTGCAAAGGGGGCTTATCTATCATTCAGAATGAAGCAAATACCTCTCTAACAAATATATAGAAATCATAATTTATGTGCTGCATATGTAGAATATTAATGCATTCCAAAGTATGCCTCAATCCCTGAAACAGAAGAGCTTACATTTATGTTATGTTTTAACCCTTCCTATTTTTTTTACCGAAGATCAAATTTAGATTGTATTTGTATTGAGGCTACCTGTAAAATTCTTGGTTTTATTTTTTAATCAATCAAAGCACAAATATTTGCTCTTCTTTGCACTGCTCTCTGTCCACTCCTCTCTGTTGTTCGTCATATGAATTTGCCTTTTTTTAGTTCAATTGATGCTTGGTCTATTTTTCAATTTCTTTAGCTACTGATACATGAGTATTTATGTCCTCCTGTCTTAGTTTGTAATGAGAATGTTGTCTGAATGATTTTTATTTTGGGTGGTTTAGTTCTTTTCTATCCTCTCCCAGTTTTTAATTTGTAGTTTTTCTTTCTTATTGCAGCCGTTATGCATCATGTCTAGATTACCTGGGAAATCTCAAGGCAAACCTACTGCTTGATATCCATTTGCATGACCATGTTGAGACATTGTATGATCAAATTCGAAACAAGGCTCTCATCCAATATACACACCCTTTTGTGTCTGTTGATTTGCACATGATGGCTAATGCTTTCAAAACAAATGTTGCTGGGTTAGAGAAAGAACTTGAAGCCTTGATTACTGACAACCAAATACAGGTATGGTGCTAATTTTTTATTTTTCATTTTTCATTTTTCCTAAGATTTTTTAACCTATGCAGTAAACAGATTATGACTAGTGGCAAAGATTCAGAAAACTCAGTTCTACTCTTCCATCAATTTGTCTACATTTCTTGTGGTGTCAATGGGAAATTTTCAGTGCTCAGTTGAACAGGACTTCTGCCATTGTGATTGTACTAGTTGTCATGGCTCAAACACAAAATAAATAAATCCTGCAACACAGAAAAGTTACCCATGCAGAGGGACGAGGAATTTTTTCTTCAACATGAATGGGTCTCCCCGTAAAAGAAGTGGGTTGGCATATTTTTGGTGTCCTCACTTACCTGCAATTGTAGCGCCCTTGACAAACTAAATGGACTTGTTCAACTACCAACCTAGGATCAATTGTTGCAAAAGGATTTCAAATCTTAGATGTTTGGTACACTTGCTTTTTTTTTTCACATTTTCCATTTTTTTGTATGATCTCCTGTCACGTTTCTGCAGGCTCGGATTGACTCGCACAATAAGATTTTATACGCACGTCATGCGGATCAAAGAAATGCGACTTTCCAACGGGTTTTACAAACAGGCAAGGAATTTGATCAGGACGTGAGGGCAATGCTACTGAGGGCAAATCTTCTGAAGCACGATTACAATCTTAGGGCTACTAGGAAACTTTGAATTTTCTAATTACGCCGGGATTGGCCAAGGTTTTGCTTGGCTTGGTCCTCTGCTTCTATGATATTCTAAAAGAATATTGATCATCCAAGGTGGATTGAATTTCGACCATTACAGGGTACATGTCGCCACAGTTACAAATGTCTGAAGGTTTCTTTATTGTATATACTGAGATTTATTTGAAAAGGTGCAGTTATTTGTTCTCCTTTCATTGTTATTTTCCCCCCCTCTAATTCTTGCACCTCCTGTTGTGTTGATCAAGGCAACTGTGAGCCCCATATTGAGTATGCTTAACCAATTTGAGACCGGAGGAAGGTTTTGAATTACGTTTTGCTGTGTTGATCTGGCTCCTCCTTGGATGGTTGCAGGTCAGGTTATGGCTTCATGTATCAGAAAGAAAAGACTAGGCCAGACGTGCAAGAAATAATCTTTCAACATACATATTCTAGCTAATGGGTTTACTTGGAATGATTAGCCTATCTTAGATGATTCATTTCTTTCGCACAGTAACAATAAATTATCTTGCAAATAAGTCATCCCAATTTCAAACTGGCAGAACACCAAGGAAACTTATTTAACGATTCGCATCAATCTAAAGTATCTGACATGGTAGATTTTTTCCAATCTTTGCCGTCAATTATGTTGACCCCGAATCGCTACAGTACTGATGGCATGCTTGCGGGACAAATTATTAATATTATAATTAATAAATTTTGTCGCCGTCATGAATTCTTCTAGCTCTTCACTCACAGTCGCTCACGCCCATGCCCATTTGAATCTCCTCTGTTGCCTGCCAATTTAGTAGGTCTGTATCTCAAAACCCCGCGACACTTTCACTCTCCGCGTCTTAATCTTCCGAAATAAACCCTAGACACTTAAATCTGTTCGACAAATTCAAACGTGCATTTAGTCATTCAGATCGAAATGGGTCACCTCAATTTACCTACATCCAAACGAAACGCTCGACAATGGACACTTTTAGACATTGTTTCCGCCGCATTCTTCGGCTTAGTTCTGCTGTTTTTTCTCCTAGTCTTCACTCCACTCGGCGATTCTCTTGCCGCCTCTGGTCGCCATGAATTGCTGATGTCTACGTCGGATCCACGTCAGCGGCATCGTCTTGTGGCTTTAATTGAGACGGGTCATCACCAGAAGCCCATCGAGGCCTGTCCTGCCGATTCGGTGGACCACATGCCTTGTGAAGATCCGAGGCGCAACAGCCAGCTGAGCAGAGAAATGAATTTTTACAGAGAAAGGCATTGCCCTCTGCCCGACGAGACTCCACTTTGTTTGATTCCGCCACCTGATGGCTATAAGATTCCTGTTCGTTGGCCAGAGAGCTTAGGCAAGGTATCTCCTGTCATTTAAGAAATCGGCTTCAGGGCTTCTTTAAGCAGAGATTGTGCTAGTTTTTAAATTTATTTTTATGTCGATTGATCAATAATGGGATTTTAGAACTATTCGTGACGATATTTGCTGGATCAAGTTAAGCGTAGTTTTTACTGACATGACTCAAAGTGAAGCTGACTGCAAATTATGTTTGTTTTCTTGGAGAACAAAATGGCATACAAGAAAAAAGAATTGCATCTAATTATGGATCCCAGCAGTTTATTTTTTTAACATTGTTTTGATAACGAAAGCATATTTGGAGGTGTGAAAGTCTATTCTCAGTACATGATTGATTTTACTATCACTAATTACTTGGTAGTATTTCTTATTAGAGTTTAACTTTGTAATCTACAGATATGGCATGCCAACATGCCATACAACAAAATCGCAGACAGGAAAGGTCACCAGGGATGGATGAAAGAGAGCGGCCCATACTTCACTTTCCCTGGCGGTGGCACAATGTTCACTGATGGAGCGGACAAATACATTGACAAATTAAAGCAGTATATACCTATAAGTGGTGGAACTTTGAGGACTGCTCTTGATATGGGATGTGGGGTAGGAATTGTGTTCCTTTCTCACTCGTTCCTTGTTTGTTGTCTAATTCGAAGATCCTGAAGTCTACTCTTCTTGCAGGTTGCTAGTTTTGGAGGGTCTATGCTGGCTGAAAAGATCTTAACCCTCTCTTTTGCTCCTAGAGATTCACATAAAGCACAGATACAATTTGCACTGGAAAGAGGGATACCTGCATTTGTTGCTATGCTTGGCACTCGTAGACTCCCATTTCCTGCATCCTCATTTGATTTTATGCATTGCTCTCGATGTTTGATCCCTTTTACAGCCTATAGTGAGTTCTTTGTGCCTTTGTGGCTTGCATTTGATCTCGTCTATTTCCTGGTCCATGTACTAATTTCACAGAGAAATCTGTCTTTGCAGATGCAACCTATTTTATTGAAGTTGAACGATTGCTTCGGCCAGGAGGATACCTAGTCATTTCTGGTCCTCCCGTGCAGTGGGCTAAACAAGACAGGGAGTGGGCAGACCTCCAGGCTGTGGCAAGAGCCTTGTGCTATGAGTTGATTGCTGTTGATGGAAACACTGTCATCTGGAAGAAGCCTGTTGGAGAATCGTGTCTCCCCAACCAGAATGAATTTGGTCTTGAATTGTGTGATGAATCAGATGACCCAAATTATGCATGGTAATTCCCCTCAGAATGCAGTCTTAGTTTCTTGAATTTTATGAGTTTGCATGGACTAAACTTCAATAGAAATGTTCTTATTTTAGTTTTGCATTTGATTTTATAATGCAAGTGTTTGAGTCTGTGCTGTAACCAAAAGGACTCAACGCTAAAAACTTGAGCTTGTTGAATTTGCAGGTATTTCAAGTTAAAGAAATGTGTGAGCAGGACATCTTCTGTGACTGGAGAATATGCTGTTGGGACAATCCCCAAGTGGCCAGAGCGGCTAACAAAAGCTCCTTCCAGGGCCTTGGTCATTAAAAATGGGCATGATGTGTTTGAGGCTGACTCAAGACGATGGAGAAGAAGGGTTGCTTACTACAAGAATTCTTTGAACCTGAAGCTAGGAACTCCAGCTGTACGCAATGTCATGGACATGAATGCACTTTTCGGTGGTTTTGCAGCAGCACTTGCATCTGACCCGGTGTGGGTGATGAATGTTGTACCTGCTCGCAAACCATCTACTCTGAGTGTAATATATGACAGAGGCCTTATTGGAGTCTATCATGATTGGTGAGTCATTTTGACATGCCTTTGTGTTCTCTTGGATAAAAAAACTGCATTCCGGGATAAAGAAACACCAAATCTGCTCTCTGAGTCACATTTGTGGGTTTTTTTTTTCGATTGTCTTTTATTTAGATTAAATAGAGTTTTTCACTATTATTCAATTATTGGACGTGCTAATTTTTCTAGAACAAACTTTTTCACCAATTAGTAATTCCACTTAAATGTCCTTTTAGCTTGCTGGAAAATTGCTTTGGTTTTTGGATCTCTTATGCCCAAGTTATAAATGCAGGGTAATGAATAAATATCACTTGGTTTAAATTGTCTCTTAGAAGATTAAAATTTCTCATGGAGTTAAATTATTCATTATTATGCTAAAATTATGTTCCTAGTTGCTTGTGCGCTGGTTCAGTGCCATTTTCTTTTAGTCATGGCATGGATTTGCTGCTTAGTCTTTACTCGAATTATGTTGTCTTATGGGGAACTATTATTAATTGATTAATGTTTCTTGTTGTTGTTGATAGGTGTGAGCCTTTCTCAACATATCCACGTACTTATGATCTGATCCATGTGACTGGTATTGAATCACTGTTAAAAAATCCAGGCTCAAGCAAGTACAGGTATATAAGATCTCTATCTTTATTTTTCAAAAATACAATATGTATAGTTTACGTGGAGAAGTTTGTTTATTGCTTGTGAAGCAACTGTTTAACATGACATTTTTGCCAGTTGAACTTGTGCACTTTTCCTTTTTGCTCTCCTTTTTTTTTTTTTTTTAATCTATCTGACTGTTAAAGGCAATAAAAAAATATAGCTAGCTTATGCTGAGATATTCTGGTGATGTATCATGCCCGCCAAATATTGTTGCCGCTAACTGCATTGCTTCAATATGGTGTTAACACTTGGTAAATTCTTCTGATAAAAGAATACTGTTTTGATATCAGAGTAACTTTGTTTCTCTTTAATACAAACCTGATATCTGATTTGCATTTCTTCTGGCTGTAGGTAAAGTGCTTATTCAGCTCTTGATATTAAGTACGTAGGGTAATCACTTTTGATGCTACTGCAGGTGTAACTTGGTTGATTTAATGGTGGAGATGGATCGAATGTTGCGTCCAGAGGGAACTGTTGTGATTCGAGATTCTCCAGAAGTCATTGACAAAGTAAGCCGCATAGCTAATGCTGTAAGTTGGACGGCAGCCATACATGACAAAGAACCCGGGTCAAATGGAAGAGAGAAAATTCTTGTTGGAACAAAAAATTTTTGGAAGCTACCTTAAACATATCACGGAGACAACTTTTCTTCTTTGTAATGTAGGTATGTTTCTTTTCTTGCTTGAAGGGAAGATGTCATCTCAATTGCTTCAAATGATGCATTTTGCTTTCTTGGTCCTCATTTTATTTTATTTTTATTTAAGAAACAGTAAGATTGTAATTGGGTAAAAGGAAAGAAAAGAAAAAAAAATGGAAAGATTGTGCAGCTATATGTTAGCACACATATATAAGTGGCAATGACAATGTCAGTTTCAAGGATCAATATGATGATATTCTGGTCTGCTGCAGTATTGTCACCGTATTGCAGCCCTCTTGCATGTGAATTTATCAGACTCTTACTTATCCTCGAGCAAGTGGTAAACAACCTAATTGAATGTTGCTTTATCGTATTATTACTGGTGGTGGGTACTCCAGATTGAAATTTGTGTTAAATCTTAGTAAAATCATAGGAGTCAGTCAGACTGATAATAAATACAAGAATGATAATCAATCAAGCTCAGTATAATTTATTGCTGATCATGCTGAAAATGCGTTTTCTGGGGTTAGTTGGTAAACATGGATACTTGCTAGGTTACTAAATGCACCCATCCGTCAATGAAAAGCCAATAACTAGCTATGCCAAGATTGTTGTGGATATAAGAATGAGAATGACTACGTTTTAGAGTTGAGAGTGATTTCTTGATTTGTTAGTTAATTACTGGTGCGCGTGTATATATATTTTCGATAATTCTTTTGGTTTTTCCCTTGGGGAGTCTCCATTCGATAATTCTTTTGCTTAGACTTCATTACGAGTTTGATGATATGCACTGACCTTTTAAAATGTAAATGTAAACGTAAATGTGAAAGAGAGGCTTACCACGTTATTCAGTTATTCTTACCTTTTTTATTCAATGTATTCTTCTGATTTTGTATAATATCATTTTCTAATTTTAAAACTATTAAAGAGAGGGTTATAAATTTTTTTTTGTAATTTAAGTAAATATTATTATTTAATAAAATTAATAATAAATTATATTTTAAAAATTTTAATTTATATTATAAAATATAAAAATAATTTATAAATTTTATTAAAATATAATTTAAATGCCGAATTAAAATTTTGACATGATACCCATGCTCCCCAGCCTCTAAATTCGGTGACGGGCTCTCCTTCTCTGAACCTGTAACGTAGCGACACTTGTACTGTTTTCACGTGCATATCATTTATTGATTGATTTTTTTTTTTCTTTCTAATTATTTTATAAAATAAATTTGTACACACGCACACAATCATGTAGTAATTGGAATTCTTTTTTTTATAAAAATAAAAATAATAATTTAGTTTAATGAACAAAGGGTATGTTTGTAATATTATATTAAATTATATTATTTTAAATAAATTAGATTAGATTAAATTGAATTATAATAAATTAAATAAAAATTATATTATATTTAATATAATATGTATTAAATTGTATTATTTATTATATGTATATTATTATAATATACAAATATATATTATAATATAATATTATATTCTTATTTTTTAAAAAAAAAAAGAGAGGCTGAAGTAAGGCGCGACCCGACCCGTGAGAATCGGATCAAACTCGGGTCAAACTTGACTAACTGCACCCATATTACAGCTGTTAAAATATGCAGTGCAGTATAAATAAATAAATTATTAAATACTAAAATTAAACTTTATGCAATATAAATAAATAATAAAAATTATACAATCTAATACTGACATCCAAACACGCCAAAAACGATTTGGTGACGGACGCCGCCTTACCAAGTTGGATGCCAGTCGATTCGTGGAAAGGGTAGGCCCAATTTGAAGCTGTAATTAATGCATTGTCGATAAGAAGGCTGCCATACAAACTCTACAACTCTCAATTATCTTTGTAATTTATTATATACAAATATGTGTACAGTTATAGAATTAATTGCAGAGAATGTGAAACATGAGAGGGAGCCCGTGTCACCAGCACAAAATTGAGTTATGGTGTTGCACAAAAACATTAATTAAATATACACATGTTCAAAAATCTAGCATGGCTTGTATAAATTTAAAATAAATTAATGTTCTACGCACAACACAACGTAAAAAGTTATGTTTTTTATTCATTTAATTATGTAATATTTTTATAACGACAAATTTTATTCTTCATTAGAATATAAGAATTTTATCCATTTAATTACGTAACGTTTTCGTTAAAATTAAATTTATTTATCTATTTAATATGAATTATTCGTTATCCGTATTTTTAGATATTTATATCTTAAGAAAAAAATTTATTAGTATTCAAAATACAAATATTTAAAAGTTTACATGAGAATAAGAACTAAATCTACTTTAACATTATTATAAGTAAAATATTTACCATCGATCCAAAAAACTTGGCATGTTAAATAATATTATTTACTTGCCTTTATAAATTAAAAACAGATTCATATTTTATACGATTCAAACGTGATAATCAGCTACTTATAATATTCAAAGGGTAGGTGTATGTGAAACTACGTATTAACAAGGCAAGTCCATAATTTCAACTCGTTTGACACTATTAACAAATTGGCATTCTCCTCTGCTTTTTCTTTCTTTGTTGAATGTGTGAGGCCCCTCAATTCACAATTGAAAGTTGAGACGGGTTTACTCTTTCAAAAGGGTGTGTATCATTTATCTACGGTGCAAAGAGAAAGGTGGTGGGAAATGGGAATGGCATTAATGCAACGGCAAAACAGAAGCTGTGACCAGAACAGTAACAGTACAAAGAGAACTGTGATTTTGAAAGGAGACAATGCTTTATAAGGGTAATTAAGAGTAACTTAGCTGGTAAAGCCCCTTTGATATTTATGCTCATCTACATTTTTGCTGTTGGCAAACAAAACATGTGCGATTATTTGCTGTAGCTGTAATGTTGCATACAAAGCCATCAAGTGTATATGCATATATAGTTGCAACAACAAAGTGAGAACTCTATAACTCTTCCTTCAACTCCTCTCCTGCCGCCATTGATGATGATATCAATCACCAAACTCAATAATAAGTATTACTGGCTTAAGCGTGTAGTTTTCACATCTTAATTGACATTAATTCAAGACGGGGAAGAAGAGAGATAAGGGTTGTTGAGGAGTTGGATCTCAGACTGATTTACATACA
Source organism: Swietenia macrophylla (assembly GCA_032401905.1). Taxonomy (NCBI): domain Eukaryota; kingdom Viridiplantae; phylum Streptophyta; class Magnoliopsida; order Sapindales; family Meliaceae; genus Swietenia; species Swietenia macrophylla. Next base: position 6,148,017 of record CP135579.1, on the reverse strand, counting down.
TTTAAAGTTGGATATTAACTCCGTTTATTTATAGTGGTGGAGGGTGGTGTTTACATGTTGCGTTGGATCATTCAGAATCATGCACGACTCCAGCATTCAAGTTTTCAGAAATGAGGCGTTGGATCTCGGCATAAATATTTACAAACTGTGTTTCCAGCACAAACCAAAAGACGAATAAAACCTGCAGGACGTTTTATTTACTGGTTCTGCCATTCTTTGATAAAAAAAAAAAAAAAGACACACTATGCCCGTGAGTCCTGAATCACTGAGGTTCTCAAGGAAGGTTCCTTGTTACGTAATTATCATCCTTAATCATCACTAGTGATTGGCTCATTACAAGTATTATTTGTTAGAAAATTTAAGCAAAATGGTCTTATCATATCAAGTATAATTGATGTGATAAAATTATTTAATTAATAAAATAAAAAAAATTTATTCATAAATAATAAATAAAAAATAAAAAATTTCGTAAATTTTTTATTATATTAATTAAATAATAAAATTTTTATTTAATTTTTTATTTATTAATTAATAAATTTATTTTATTAATTAAATAATTTTATCGTATACTTTATATTGATTTAATGTTTTATCTAAAATTTTACGATAAAAGATGTGGTAATAAAAGTAACTATATGGGACGTGATAATTTGTATTATAAATCACACACCATTTACTACTACATTTAATACAGTGATTTAACATGAGACTGTGGTTTATTAAAAGGTGAAGGTGTCAAACAGTCCAGAAAAATGGCTTTTGAAAATTACTGCTTTAAGATGGTAATTAATTAAGAATAGTAATTACATGTTTCTTTATTCTAATAAACAGTTTGTTATATTCAAAATGTCGTAGAAAGCTTAATTACGAACAGCACATGTAAATATTACCAGCCTGCAACAATGGTTATTAGAAACTTGAAAATTAGGGTTGGTGTTGTATCATTATCACAAGTTTTGATTGTAAACGAAGAATGTTGTAATTCAAGTAACATTAATATCAATGCTTAATTTTAATTTGTTACATTTACAAAAAGGTCATTGGATGGATATATATATAACTTTAATTGCTTTCTTAATTAGACATGATTTACCATTAATGACATGTTTGGTCGTAGTCTAGCACAAGACAAAGTTACCTGTATTGAATGATTGCAGTACAATGACTGGTAATTTTTTTTTTTTTTTTTGCTTGCTTGCTTGCACTGTACTGTAATATTATATTAAGGCCATACAAGTATTTTTATAAAATAATATTTTATAAATAATAAAATAAATTTTAAAATTATAATATAATAAAATATAATATTTTATAATAAATATAATATTATATATTAATATATTATAATAAAATACATAAAATAAAATAATACAGTCCACACCAAACTCAAGCATAAATTTTTACTTAATCTATTATAATCCAATTTAATCAAGTTTAATCTAGTCTGTTTAAAATAATACACAAATTAACACGTACTGTAAAAGCATGGCTTAACTTAATTATATAGTTTTAAGTGGATTTTTATAATATTTAGTTGTTAAAGAAAAAGGTATGGCAATCAAGGGTATTTCCCTTTTATAAATGATGGTACATCACACAATATTTTTAGACTTATATTAAGTTAAGAATATTATATAAGTAATTAGTATTATGCACTACACGAGAATAATCCGGCATTGTTATATCATGCGAGTGATGAAGCAAAATCGTAGTAGCAGTACTTGTTTCCATTATTAAACCAAGGGTGACATAATACGAAACTTGTTTCCATTATTAAACCTTAAATTAATTGGTTAATTATTTAATGAAATCAGCGAAGGAAAATCAATTTCTTCCCTTATTTAATAAAGAAACTTGAATTGATTTGGGAGTTCATTCACTAAAAGTCTTCGGAAGATTTGAAGAAATTCACAGTGAGGTTGACTAGACAGCCGCTCTGCTCTTTTTTAGCCGTGGGCTCATTCATCATCGCCAGCCAAAAGGTTTAGCTCGAGAAAACCCTAATATGTATTCTTTTTACTTTAATTATGGCTTGATTATTATGGATGTATTATAACTTTTGCGACAAGAAAAGGGCTATGGATCTGAAGAACAGGAACTGAACCCTTTTGTCTGTGTAACTTGTTTAGAGTTACAGCGTATCTAAAAGAGGGTAAAAGGGTGTACAGCAATTTTCACTGGATTGTCAATCACAGACAGACCCTTTTTGAGAGAAGGAAAAAGAGTCAACCGAACCTTTTTGGTGGTTTGTATTATTTTTAAGGCTTCGAAGTCTCCACATGTTGCGTTTTATCTTCACCCTCTTGTTTTGTTTTGCTTTTGCCCAGTCACCCTTTCTCTGTCTCTCCCTCTCTCTCTCTTCATTGCCCTTTTTTTCATTTTTCTTTCTCTCTCTGTGAAAATCTTTAAGCCTTTTGTTTTCTTTCCTTTTATTTTTCAATTCTTTGAACTTTTTCTAGTGATATTACAGTCAAGCAGCATGCAAAGAACGAGATAGAACTTGCCCAACCAGGGTTCCCATTTCATTCACCAAAGCACCGGTGGATTTAAGGCCTAGTTGTGCTGTTCGGCAGACCTAGATAGAAGCACCAGAAAGTTTTAGAGAGAGAAAAAGAGAGACAGAGAGAGAGGGATAGAGAACGAAGAGCTAAGCAGTCAACTAAGAGGCATTTGCTTGCCTTCTTTCTCTTTCTTTCTCTCCGGAAAGAACACTGCTTCGTAGAGAGGGAGTTGGAGACATTTGGGGGTTTAATTTCTTTTGTCTCCTCTGCCTCTCTCTCAGATTTTCACTTTTCGTCTTCGTATTTTTGCTTTCAGTAATTGTTTCGAGAAACCCAGCTCCTATATTTTTATATAAAAATTGATTTTTTGAGAGGTATTTTTTATGGTTAAAGCCTATATGTACATTTGGAAATTAAGGAAAATAGTCAATGATAGTGTTTGTACATCTGCAGAGAAGAAAAAACCAATCTAGTCTAAAGGCAAGGAGAGAGAGGCCTTAACGTGTAAAGCAACGCAAATAAAGTGACTTTTTTGATGAGTTTTGGAGGTTCTATTGACAATAGTTCTGGCGGTGGCGGTGCAAGAATCGTCGCAGATATTTCGTATAGTAACAATATGCCCGCCACTACACTTGCTCAGCCCCGCCTTGTTACTCCTTTCACCAAATCCATGTTCAACTCTCCAGGCCTTTCTCTGGCCCTTGTATGTACTCTTTCTCTCCAGACTGTTTGTACTCGTTCTTAGTAATTTTAACGATTGCAACTGATCTGAGTTGTTTGTTTTCTTGACGATTTTTTCAGCAACAACCAAACATAGATAATCAGGGTGATATGCCTAGAATGGGTGAAAATTTTGGGGCTGTTGTTGGTAGGAGGAGTAGAGAAGAACATGAAAGCAGATCTGGAAGTGATAACATGGATGGAGCATCCGGTGATGAACAAGACGCCGCCGACAACCCTCCAAGAAAGAAGAGATACCACCGGCACACTCCACAGCAAATCCAAGAACTTGAAGCGTAAGATTGATGTGATTTTTGAAAAATAAAAATCCTTTTTTTATAGCATTAGCTGCACGGTGAAGCAATCATGAATGGATTTTCTTCTAAGAATTTTGTTTTGTTTTGTTTTGTTTTGTTCGTCTTGGTTTAGCTTGTTCAAGGAGTGTCCTCATCCTGATGAGAAACAAAGACTGGAGCTCAGCAGAAGGCTTTGCTTGGAAACCAGGCAAGTTAAGTTCTGGTTTCAAAATCGCCGTACCCAAATGAAGGTAATAAACAAGAACCTCGGTTTTTTCTCTTTGTTTTTTGCTTTTCTTTTTTCAGGTTGGGTTTGATTTATCTGGTGACCTTAAAATTTGATGATTATCTACGCCAGACTCAATTGGAACGCCACGAGAACTCGTTGCTTAGGCAAGAGAATGACAAGCTTCGAGCTGAAAACATGTCCATTAGAGATGCAATGAGAAACCCAATTTGCGCGAACTGTGGTGGACCTGCAATAATTGGTGACATTTCTTTTGAAGAGCAGCAGTTAAGGATCGAGAATGCCCGTTTAAAGGATGAGTTAGATCGTGTTTGTGCTCTCGCAGGAAAGTTTTTGGGGCGCCCCATTTCTTCACTTGCTACTTCGATGGCTCCTCCAGTGCCAAACTCAAGTTTAGAACTTGGAGTTGGTAACAATGGTTTCGGTGGTTTAAGCACCGTGACCTCAACATTACCTCTGGGGCCTGATTTTGGATGTGGGATTTCTAATTCTTTGCCAGTTATGCCCCCAAATCGATCAACCGCCGGCGTACCGGGGATTGATAGATCGATCGAAAGGTCAATGTTTTTGGAGCTTGCTTTGGCTGCTATGGACGAATTGGTTAAAATGGCACAAACTGATGAACCACTTTGGATCAGAACCTTGGACGGAGGAAGGGAAGTGTTAAACCATGAAGAGTACATGAGAACATTCACTTCTTGCATTGGCTTGAAATCTAATGGATTTGTCACTGAAGCTTCCAGGGAGACTGGCATGGTAATTATCAACAGTTTGGCTCTAGTTGAGACTTTGATGGACCCGGTAAGAAATTTCTTCCTTAATTCAAAAGGCTTAATTTTTTTTTTTGGTGGTTTATTTTTCATAGATGGTCTTGTGTTTTTCTCAGTCTGCACGAGAGTTAAACATTTAGTTTGCTAAACTATATCATTTGATAGATTCGATGGGCGGAGATGTTTCCTTGTCTGATTGCCAGAACTTCTACTATTGATGTGATATCCAGCGGCATGGGTGGAACCAGGAATGGCGCACTTCAGTTGGTAATTTTTCAACTGTCTTACAAGAGTCAGCATTCTAATCAATTATTTATTAATTTTTTTTTTTTTTTACTGGGTTCAGATGCACGCTGAGCTTCAAGTACTATCTCCTTTGGTCCCCGTTCGTGAGGTCAATTTTCTTCGCTTTTGCAAGCAACATGCCGAAGATGTTTGGGCCGTGGTTGATGTTTCCATTGACACCATCCGAGAAACTTCTGGTGCACCCACGTTTGTGAACTGTAGGAGGCTTCCTTCCGGCTGTGTGGTACAAGATATGCCGAATGGTTACTCAAAGGTAATTAATTAGCTACCGATTTACTAAAACATTTACTGACTTTTATCTTGTTTTCATTTGCATTTATTGTGATTTTCCCAAGTTTGCTTTCTTCTCCTTTTTAGTCTTTAACGAAGTATGTTAAACTAACTGCAACATTTAAGCTTGGTTGAGAGCATTTAATTCTGGGGAAAAACATTTAAGTTCAAAAAAAATTGGGGGCATTTCGCATTCCCAATCCACTCAAAAGCTCATGCATCAAAGAATTTTGTTTGTCTAGTGATTACTCACTGTATTCCCAAACTGTCAGTGCCCTAGTTTGTTTCCCCAACATGTTCATTAAGTCTGTCAACGAATCTGAACCTTCCAAAACTGTTATTTTATTTGTCTTGATGCTTGTTCCCGTTTTGTAGTTTAAATTTCACGTTTCAAGCAATGGGTTTGCTTTATTATATTAGAATAGTAGCATGGTACGCCAGAAAATCGAGGATACGAAAATATTTTATTCAATAGAAGTCTCTATTGCCCTCATTTTTGTGCCTTGAACACCTTAATTTCACGTACTTGAATGTCAAAGGGGACTTGGAATTGTCAACCTGGATTGAATAAAATACACATTTGATGTTTCTATTCCAATCTTTGATGCCATCTCGATTTTCCTCAATGGCTATATTTAAGCCATGTAATTGTGCGTGAACTGGTTCCAGCCCGATGTGTTTGTTTTTCGAATCGATAGAGACATGACACTCTTACAGTCAATTTCCAAGACTGGCTATTTTGTTTTTAAGCTCGAGTAGACATCGATACACATCTCGATGTCACTCAATACGGTGTACTTTCGTTCCTCTAAATATTGAGAAAACCTAATCTCTGCAGATATTTTATGCATTGTCTATGTGATTGATTGATATTATTTCCTTTATTTGAGTCCAATCTTGATTCTTTCCCGAGGTTTGCATCCCGTATATCTATTCATTTGTCATTTGCCTTTAGTCAATTGTCAATCACTTTATATGCTGACATATAAAATTATTTAGTGGAGTGACCTTACATATGAAATAATTTATGTATCACCAATTTCTGTCCTTTGCAATTTAGTAATATTAACAATATAAATAAAATGAATGCAGGTTACATGGGTTGAACATGCAGAATATGATGAAAGCCAAGTTCACCAGCTCTACAAACCCTCTATAAGTTCGGGCATGGGCTTCGGCGCCCAACGATGGGTCGCTACCCTACAAAGGCAATGCGAATGCCTTGCCATTCTCATGTCTTCCACCGTCCCTGCCAGAGATCACACAGGTTTACTATATCACGATATTTCTATCCTTTATAACAAAAAGAATTGATGTGAATATAACTGATATAAATAATAATGTTGATGTAGCAATAACTGCGAGCGGTCGACGAAGCATGTTAAAGCTAGCGCAAAGAATGACTGATAATTTCTGTGCTGGGGTGTGTGCTTCAACTGTGCACAAATGGAACAAACTTAGTACTGGTAACGTGGACGAAGATGTTAGGGTTATGACTAGAAAATCTGTCGATGATCCCGGTGAGCCACCGGGTATTGTGTTGAGCGCTGCCACCTCCGTCTGGTTGCCTGCCTCTCCCCACAGACTCTTTGATTTTCTACGCGATGAACGGCTCAGAAGCGAGTGGGACATACTGTCAAATGGTGGACCCATGCAGGAAATGGCCCACATTGCCAAAGGACAAGATCACGGCAACTGCGTCTCGCTTCTCCGTGCTAGCGTATGTCACTCCTCTCTTTTCCCTTCACTTAAAATCTATTATTATTATTATTATTATTATTGTTTGACGGAAATGTCACTTCAATATAACATAACGAGGCTACGCGTCCTTGATTTCAAAGTCATTGAGTTCGTCTTGTAGAGATAAAAAGGTGAATTAGAAAGGACAGAGTTTGGAATTTGGAAGTATCTATAAGGACAGTTGATGGCAGGTTGAGAAACAGCCCTTGTTTTGTAAGCATTAAAAAGTCAAAATGCAGGACACTGTCTACCTTTATCGACTGTTCTGACCTCATCGTTTTGATAGATTAAAAGTTGTTGTTAATATATGCAGAGTTGGATACCACTGTCGATGGTTAAATGGCAAATCGTGTAATTTTTGCTGAATACGAGTGTCAACGAAGCGTCATTCCCTTTTTATTTATGCAGGCCATGAACGCAAACCAGAGCAGTATGTTGATACTTCAGGAGACGTGTATAGACGCTGCTGGGTCGCTTGTGGTGTACGCGCCCGTTGACATTCCAGCCATGCACGTAGTAATGAACGGTGGTGATTCTGCCTACGTAGCTCTTTTACCTTCTGGATTTGCTATTGCTCCGGATGGTTCAGGTTCACACGGGCCCACAGCAAATGGTCCCGCGAGTGGAAATGGTATTAACGGTGGGTCGCCCGGGGTGAGTGGCTCCCTTTTGACTGTGGCTTTCCAAATCTTGGTGAATAGTCTTCCTACGGCCAAGCTCACGGTAGAATCAGTGGAGACAGTCAACAATCTGATTTCGTGCACTGTTCAGAAGATCAAGGCGGCTCTTCAATGTGAAAGCTAGTTGATCGTTGAGACGATCATGCAGTTAATTAGTTGACAGTTTTTAAGTTTAACATGACATGGGGTGTTTATTTTGTGAGTGGTTGTATGTAATCATAGTTTTCAGTGTGTGGAAAGAGAGCGTGGCTTGTGGGCGGGTGACCGTGTACTTGGGGTGTTGAGTCAAGAACGAACCGCTCGCAGCATCTCCTTGCATGGTGGTAAGGACGGGACTGAGTCACTGACTCGATTCGAGTCTGGCAGAGTGCTGTTCTTAACACAAGGCAAGGGTGGTGGTTCGGGTATTGACTCAGGTGGATCCCTTGCTTCCTTAGTTTGGCTCAGTCGGTGGAACGAATGAATTGTCCCGTAACTACATCTTGTTTTCTGCTATTTAATTTAATCCCTTTTCTTTTGTGAAGGTTTGTTTATTTCTGTAATGATATGATCACGGTGTTATTAGCTGTTGTTGGCTTCGTGCTTTTGAATTAAAAGCTGTCCTTTTGAAGCAATTATCCAAGTGAATTAAAAACTATCCTTTTGAAGCAATTATCCCATTTCATTATTGCATGTCATTCGTAACAAAGACAAATATTGACATGATATTGGGCGGAGGTGACTGCGATAGTGCATGTGCATGACGCGCCGACGGTGCAACTGGGGGGATTAGATGGATCTGGTCATGATGTGATTGTATCATGTGGGAAGTTTCTGTGGTGGCAAGGGGATTAGAGTGAAGGGTCTAGGCTGTAAGCATTTAATGACAGAGCAGAAGCTGTTGGGCGTGTTGCTTTCATTTAATGCCGAGGCTTTGGCGTTGCTCTTGGGTTACGTGTATCAACCAATTTATGACTACACGTTGTTTGGAGAGTATCAGACAGACAATAAGATAATTTAACGTGTATATTATGGAATGGGAATGAGTTTGTTGTGCAACATGATTCTACCTCAGTATGGGCACGGTCAGTAATGGTAGGGGATAAGTTGAGATGTTGCACCATTGTCTACGAGATCATAATCTCTGTGCAAGCTGGAGTTATGTACGATCTCCGGATGCAAAACGAGCGTAGTTTCGGCGGGCCACCGTTGTTTTAAGAAAATAACGATTTGACGATTTGTGTAAGTTAAGGAAGATTACTGTCCATGAGAATTTCTTTGTTATTCAAGTTCAAGACAATGTTACTGCTTACACGATGGCATACGTACTGAATATTCATAAGAGAAACTAGTGCTCGGACTTTGGGGTGGAAAGCACTCACATCACATGCTGTTTTGAGCAGGTAAACTTGCACCTTTTCAGACAGTTGCTTGCCGTTGCAAGCCTCGATAAGTCAGCTCGATAGGATGCACTGAATTCTGAGAATGAATTGTTGTGTTGTTTTTAGAAACAGGGGACGGATTGAAGTAAGATGTGCGTACCGACTACCGAGTGAGATTTGGTACGTGACAAATTGTTAAATTGATTCGCAAATTATTGGTTACCATGTAAAAATTACTTACCGGTTCATGTTCATATCTGAAGTCTGGTCTGGGCCACGCAAACACCCGAAGAAACACGTGAATGTGGGCACAAGCACGACTGGAAGCAGGTATTAAAGTCAAGAAAATGATGTGCTATCCGAACGAGGAAATGGCAGTTGGGCCGTGTACTGTGACATTGTTTTTGGACCTTCTACCTACTTGGAAATCGTGTTCCTACTCCTGGTCATTAGTCTGTCCAATTATCCAGGGTAAAAAGTCCTCTTCACCTATCCCATGCTTGCGTGCTCGGTCTCCCCCTCCTTCCCTAATATTCAAAACTATACCAGTCTTATTGATGCTCATTAATACTAAATCTGTCTTTCATTTTCTGTACACGTAATTGTTGATCAGCCCAATTCTTACTTTTGAAAAAAAACAAAAAAAAAAAAACACATTGTACTAACTAACTAATAATAATGAAGTGAAGTATAGACAGCAAAGGCCTGTACGAAAGCTGACCAATTCGTATCTAGGCGACGAATGTCCGGGGAGTTTTTCACAATTCACACAAATGTGTATTCTCTGTCATCATTTTCGTTTGAATGTGGACACGGACACCCCTCTCTGATATTTATACCGAAAGTTCTGACCTGCATGCAAACATGACAATGATGGTCTGATTTGAGCCCGATGCACGCCAAAACGGGTTCAAAATCAAGACCTAGACCGCTACTGATCAGTAGGCTGAGGACAGAAATGGTTGAAAAGTATGCATGGACGACAGACGGAGGGAGTTGAAATAGCGTAATATGCCTTAATTGCAGCGAAAATGGCGTGCATTCATTCAATTCATTTAATGTACGTATAGAATAAGCTTTGAAAAATATACAGAAGAAAAGGAGCGAGAGTTTGATAATAATACCTTAACTATATATGGTAGGGCTATTTATTTGGCCCGCAATGCCATTTCTTCCATGGAACTAAACAGAGAGCTTGCTATACCTATTGATACACGTATTTATTTTCTCAGGCAAAATCACCAACTTCCCCTCCAGGCCACGAGTGACGTAAACCATATGTCCGTGTGAACGTAGTACAGAGAATATGGACCGGCATTCAGTAAGGGTTTAACGATTCTACGTAAAAATGTTAACCGAAACCGATTTTATTAGAGTAAGAATTTTATATAATATAATTGTATTATATTAGTATTACTTATATGACGTGATTAATTAATTAATAAAATAAAAAATATATCTTTATAAATAATAAATAAAAAATTATATAATTTTTTCGTCATATTAAATAAATAATATAATTTTTTATTTACTATTAATTAATATATTTTGATTATTTAATTAGTTAAATAATTTTATCATGTTAATAATAAGACCATCTCTTTGTTATGTTAATATAGATAATATAATAAAATTATTTAATTAATAAAAAAATTTATTTATTAATTACGAGTAAAAAAAAAAAAATTAATTTAATAAACTTTTTATAATATTAATTAAAAATAAAATTTATTTTAAAATTTTTATTTATAATTAATAAATAATTTTATTACATAAATGAGCAGTATAAATTGTGAAATGGAAGTCTCGATTTAATTGGAAGGAAGTGACGTCTAGTTAATTAGCAAGACCTATTCAGTAATAAAACCAAATTGCCCGAGATTTTATCATTGAATTCTCGGTAATTCCATTGACTGGTTGCTCATTTATTGAAACTTTTTTAACTGGTATTTTCTTATCGCTGTTTGAAATCAAATTGGGAGACAAAAGTCTTCCTCGCCTGCATAATAGACTTCTAATAACCTCTAAGACGGTACCAATGATAAAAAGAGATGTCAAAAGGGTTGGACCAGTCCCATCGCCTACGAATAGTAAAATTCAGTTCATATAATTAAATACAAAATAATTTAGATAAATATTTTATCTATTTAAATTTTTAACCTGTAGATCAGTCTGGGCTAAATCCTAACGAATCAGACTTATGGACCATGACAAGCCCCCCCACTTTTTATGTTGGCCTGTCCCGTAAATTCATACGAGTTTCGTTTTGACGAGTGGAATCCGACCAACTCGTTTTGTTTATTCTAAATAAAAATTATTTATGATTATTCGTTATTAAGTAAATTAGTTCGTGTAATTACTAATTTAACAAGCAGATGAAGAAGTTTATCAGTTATTTTAAAGCATTTGTCGTTAAACTCCATTAATACAATTTAATAGGTTTACTTTACGCACATTTTAACGTCAATTTCATGAAATAATCAAATTTATTATTATTTATTTACGGATTCATGATCTCATTAATAATTAGGATAATTAGTGTGTGAAGGGATGTGTTATTCTACGTCGTCTTCTACAAGCAACTTAACCCCGTCAATGACTGGTCAAATGATAGAGAATATTCCGTTCGCATTAATCTCTGTCTGAAATCCCGTTTTTTTTGTTAATAGTAACAAACCCGAGGTTAGTTTAGGGATACCATTTAAACGAACTCTGCAATCTAAGCTATTCAAAAATCCGAAACACGCACCGTCTGATCACTCATAATTGCAAATTAACGGTCGAAAATCTCCGTTTGACTGAAGTACACAAAATGAGGCTGGAATCATTGGCTTTGGTCGAGCTTTGACCACGGAAAATCAACACAAAAAGACACCTGGAGGCTTTACTGGGAGGGAAGAAAAATTTAGCGCGGATAGAAGAGGAAATTAAGAGGCGAGGGATTTTTGATTGTCGGTTTCCGATTTTTGTTATCTTTAATTTTTGCTTTCGAACGCGGAGAAAGAGGGAGAATCAGCCGATTTCTCTCTCTCTCTCTTATTGCGAAGCAATTTCCCTTTTGATGTTTGAAATTTTTTCCCTTTGAGGTGAAGATATCAGGGTGGTTTCGATTAAGAAACCATGAATGTGATGCGCCGGCTCAAGAGCATTGCTTCTGGTCGAACCTCCATTTCTTCTGATCCGGTCAGGTTTTTTTCTTTTCTTTTTTTTTTCTTTTGGTATTGATTTTTCTTCTGTCTGTGTTGCTTACATTTAGAATTATGGAGTTTGAGATCATTGTTGGCTGGGACAAGTTTGACGTTCTATTCATTTATTTTGCTTGTTTATAATGGCTTTTGGATTTTGTGTTACAACTATTTGTTTGTTTAGATTTTGAATGGATTTATGTTTCTTAGCTGACGATGAATGTTGATGATGATAACATTGTCCGGGTTTGTGAATGATGTAAAAGTTAATTGTTGCCAAGATTCTAACGATGTAAATTCTTGTGATAATTTTTGTTTTGTCAGGATGTCATTTAATTTAATAAACAATGATATGCTATAAGTTTTAGTAATAGATTATTAGTTTATGAGGGTAGTCGATGGTGAGCTGTCATTTAGCGGTTGGCTTTTCTGAATAGGATTGTTGTTGGGGTTGGTATTTGGTCAAAATCAGCATTATTGGCTCCTTCCTAGCTCCTAAGAATGGCAAATATTTTCTTCTTAACCTTTAATCCACTTTTAAACAAAGATGGATATATCAACAGGTTCCAGTAGCTCTAGGGTAGAGAATTGTGAAAAAGAAAAAGGAAACAAGTTATTCACCTTAGTTGCCGTGTCTTTCTTTCTGTGACGTTGACCATGGTATCTTATCATTGGTTTGGATTCAAGGAACAAATTAATTTACCATCAGAAATTACATTATAACCTTGCAGACTGGTTCTTTTATTTTTAATTTTACTCCTTTATGTTTATCGAAGTAATTATCAATCAAGGTACAACCTTGAAACTAGGTACATTGTGCTTATATGGGATGCAAGATTTTATCTTTTTTTCCCTTTCATTTAAGCCTGTCCCTGAGGCAATTTCCCATGCACCAGTCCCAATAGGTCTCCCTGAATTTGTAAAAAATTCTATTTTATGGTTGATTTAAGTTGGCATCTGGGTTATTTCTAAGTAGTAATGATAATATTTTGCTTAGATAAGAAGGTTTTGAGTGGAAACAGGCTTGCAACTTTTGAAACTTATAATGGACTTGGTCCCAGTGACTGGTCGTGCATTGGCTTTGGTTTCCTTTTTTTTTTTTTTTTTGTTATTGCTTTGATGTCTGCATTCACTACACCAAATATTTGTGATATGGCAAAGGCCATGTGTCAGCATGGAAGTACAGTTGGTTTTTAACTTTCCATAAGTTAATTTTTGGTTACTAAAATCCAATTTTGTACAGGGGGGGGATCCTGGCATAAAAAGAGCAAAGGTTGATAAAGAGCTTGAGGTGAATGGCGATGCAAATCCAGTTAAGAGAAGTGCCACCAGTCTAGAACAGCATATGGCTTCTACATCTGTGGAGCCTGTTGCGAGCACATCTGATACATCCACAGTTGTTAAAACTGAAAGATCAGGTTATGATCAGCTGCCTAAGGAAATGAAGGAGATGAGAATAAGAGATGACGAAACTGTTAACTATGATGATAAGGTATTGGACAATCATCTTTTTGGCAAGTCTCTTCATGGATTAACTATTAATGGAATGAATCAACGTCTGTATATCGTTTCTCTTGGTACTTTGTGGTTACTAAGTACTGGATGTGGCTTTGCATCATGCAGGATTTGGAACCTTCTGTTGTGGATGGTAATGGGACAGAAGCGGGTCAGATAATTGCAACTACAGTAGGTGGTCGAAACGGACGACCAAAGCAGGTGATTTAAAATTGTTAGTGGTTTCGTGTTGGTTTTCAATGGCTGCCTTTTCATATTTTAGTGTTTGTTGTTTCATTTTGCTGCCTGTCTTTGTTTGGGTTATTTTTAATAACTATTGGTCCGAGTGCTGAAGTGTCAACGAAGTTTTTAACAATCCATTGACACGTGACTCCCAGACAATCTCTTATATGGCAGAACGTGTGGTTGGCACTGGTTCCTTTGGTGTCGTCTTCCAGGTATGTGAAATCTTTTGGCATGGATTTACATGTCCAGATTTTGATTTGGCCCAATGTTTTTGTCGGCTTAATCCTTCTCATATTTCATCCTTGTACTGCAGGCTAAGTGCCTTGAAACAGGGGATTCTGTTGCAATAAAGAAGGTGCTTCAGGATAAGAGATACAAGAATAGGGAACTCCAAATTATGCGTTTACTTGACCATCCAAATGTTGTTATGCTGAACCACTGTTTCTTTTCAACTACTGAGAAAGATGAGCTTTACCTTAACCTTGTCTTGGATTTTGTATCTGAAACTGTCTACCGAGTGTCGAAGCATTATACCAGAATGAACCAACATGTGCCCATTCATTATGTGCAGCTGTATGCATACCAGGTAAAATTTGAAATTGGACTTCTCTTTTTTGGGGCGATTGTGAGATTCTTTTGATAAATATACTGGATTGTCACTCAACACTTTGTGTGTACCTTCGTCTTGTGCAAGTTATTACAATTTACATGCTTTCTTCTTGTAGATTTGTCGTGCACTGAATTACTTGCATCATGTTGTTGGGGTGTGTCACCGTGACATTAAGCCACAAAACTTACTGGTAAGTTGTCTTGCAATTTCTGTTACATTTGTGTAGAGATATTTACAAGTAAATGAATATGGAAGCACTTTTATTGATTCTTTTATTTGCTGTTTTTGGATCTTTAATGGTATGAGATCTGTCACACTATAATTGTTCTCCGTTTGGTAAGAAAACACTGAACAGTTGTGAAATTAATTTCCATGAAGAGAAGAAAGGGTGGTAAATGTTTTGTATGTAAAATTTTTGAGATTATGTTCCAAATATTCTGCAGTAACATGTCTCTTTCTTCAAAAGTTTAGTTTGTCACTTGAATATATTGTCAAAAATTATTTTGCTTGAGGTTGTAATGTGATTTGCAGGTCAATCCTCACACGCACCAGTTAAAGATATGTGATTTTGGAAGTGCAAAGATGTTGGTATGTTTCTTTTATAGGAAATTTAAAATTTTTACACATAATGCACAGAAACTTGTGAGATTCATTCTCTAATCTTCAGGTGCCAGGTGAACCCAATATATCATATATATGCTCAAGATATTACAGGGCCCCAGAACTAATATTTGGGGCTACAGAATACACTACTGCAATTGATATGTGGTCCGTTGGCTGTGTCTTGGCTGAGCTGCTTCTTGGACAGGTATCTGAATCATTGTATTTTAATCTGTTTGAATGTTGATGTGAAATCTCAACCGCTTTAAGAAATTTTTTGGATTTTACCTCACCAATGCTAGCTGGCACATCTGTTTACAGAATGCATAATCTCAATTCTTTTTAATTGTGACTGTTTTTAATTGCACAGTTCTTTTGGGACTTTTTGTTTTATTACTTGCATTTTAAATTCCATGTAATGAATCGACTATTTTATATCTGCCTGCTTCTGAGTTCCTCCTTTCAATCATTAGCTAATGTGTCATATGTATTTTAGGTCCATAGAATATTGTTTTTGATATGTTCACTTCTGATGTCTACTGGTTGTCACGTGCAGCCACTGTTTCCTGGGGAGAGTGGAGTTGACCAGCTGGTGGAAATCATTAAGGTATAACATCTAGGGATTTTTTGTTTCTATTGTTCTATTTATCAAATTTTCAACTTTTACTCACCAATTTCCCCCTGCTAATGTGCATTCTATCAGATTCTGGGAACACCGACTAGAGAAGAAATTAAGTGCATGAATCCCAATTACACTGAATTTAAATTTCCTCAAATAAAAGCTCATCCATGGCACAAGGTGTGTCTACATGTCAGGAGACACGAGACAAAATCTTCTATTTTCCACTTCTACATAGTATTGCTCCTCTGGCAACTATGGATATCTAATTGAGGTTATGCTTTTCAGATATTTCACAAACGAATGCCCCCTGAAGCAGTGGATCTTGTCTCAAGGCTGCTTCAGTATTCACCAAACCTACGCTGCACCGCTGTAAGAGCATTTCTTCTTCTATGGAATCCATAAATTCCTCATTAGATACATCACACACACACACACACCATTTGCTCTGGAGATGTTGAGATAGAAAAATTTCCTTGAATGGGAAGCTGTTGTGTGTTTGTGGTTTATTTATTTATTCTGATACATTTCGAGTGAGTTCCTTAGGCTTATTTTGAAAACCTTGCCAACCATGTTTGTTGCTTGGCTCAGCTGGAGGCGTGTGCGCACCCCTTCTTCGATGAATTGAGAGACCCAAATGCATGTTTGCCTAATGGGCGACCTCTACCTCCTCTTTTCAATTTCACAGCTCAAGGTAATTTGATCTACTGGTTTAAGACTGTTTTTGGCATAGGAGTTCCTTCTTTTGTTATTGCTTATACCAATTTGCCCTTGCAGAATTGGCTGGTGCGTCTAATGAACTGCGTCAGCGTCTTATCCCAGAGCATGCAAGGAAATGAATTGATGACTGAGATAGTCACAACCGTAGGCAAATATAAACCAGTCTTTGGATACTTGGTTGCGCCGCAAGCTATCATGCCCGATGGGGCGACCATATTTTATACTTCGCCAATTAGTTGCTTGGTGGCTGGGAGGCTGCTAAGTTAAGTGCTCGTAGATTCTTATGATGAATCTGCTGATGGGATTCTTAGGTGGATGAAATGGGATTTCTTGGTAAGATGGTTTGACATTTTATTTATTGACAATGTGAGTTGTTACACGTGTTTTCGTTTTGCCGTATGTAGTTTATGGGCGTTCGTTATGGAGACTAACTGAAGTATATCAAATAGATGAAATTCATTAGTTGTCGAGAAATTCATTAGTTGTATTCCCAGCTTTCTGCCTCGTGAACATCAGCACTTGCATGCTTTCTGGTCTTTGATCAAAATGTTTCAGCTTTGGTTGAGTTTCAGCTCTCTTCGTCCTTGCGGGTTCGATCGAGTCCATATATGATGTTAGCCCACTTCTGAAGGCGTTTCTGCCCAGGGTGTAGGCCCACACCGCACAACACTGCTCAAAAACATCTCTCAATTAAGAAAAAAAAAAAAACTTGAGAATAAAAACTGCACAATAAAAATAAATACAAGTTAATTGAGACTCACACAATACTGTAGTTAGAAGAGATGTTAAATTTATTTTCATTTAAAAAAAAAATTTCAATATGTGTGTTAAACCTTAAACAATGCAGCACCACGAGGAAAAAAATTGCAAAAGCAAAGCAATGGTGTGTGGAGCGCTAGCCATTTGATTTCACGTCCCTCCAGGAAAACAACTGGAAAAGTAAAATCAGATTCAGAAGATGGACTCTCTACCAATAGTCTCCACAAGAACATTTTCCTTCTCTGAAATGATGAAAACGCTTTGAATCCCTCAAGATGATGTGCCGAAGATATACTCTTGATATGTATTTCATAGCAGTATGGCAATCACCACAGACTCGGAGATTCTTGAAAACCCGAATGGGTGCTCCTTGTGGTAAACTGATAAGTCCAAAGGCAACGGCCAATTTTTCGCTATGATAAGCCAGACCAAGTTCCTTACCCTCTTCATCCATGTCATGGAGTGCAAAATTCATGTCTGCCACATAACCAGCTTCCCTGATCAACAGCATGATCTCATCAATCTTGGAATAAATGCCAGCCGTCATTGGATGGCCTCTATCTTCAGACATAAAGGTGTGAACTTGGCTGTTCATCTCAATCCAACTACGGCCAGGTTCCTTACTGATCCCCCTTGATTTCATTAATTTTCGAATTCTTGCTGCATCTTCCCATTTACCAGCTGCTGAATACATATTAGATAGCAGAACATAAGGAGTGGCGTTTGCAGGTTCCAATTCAAATAGGTTTTTTGCTGCTCTCTCTCCCAATTCCAAGTCCCTGTGTACTCTACAGGCGGAGAGGAGTGCCTTCCATACAGTTGCATCTGGCTCTACTACCATCTGATCCAGTAATTCCTCTGCTTCAACAAGTTTTCCAGATCGCCCCAAGAGGTCAATCATACAGGCATAGTGTTCAGCACCTGGTTTGATTCCATAAACCTTGTCCATTGATTCAAAATAGCTGCGAGCATTTTCCAAAAGACCAGCATGGCTGCAAGCAAATAGCAAGCCAATAAAAGTAATGAAATCTGGCTTTGTGCCGCTAGCAAGCATCTGATCATAAAATTGGAAGGAGTCTTTTCCTTTACCATTTTGTGCATAACCAACTATTAGAGCTGTCCAAGTGATAACATCCCGGTTTTGCATAGAGTCAAATACTTGGTTAGCATCTTCTATACATCCACACTTAGCATACATCATTACAAGGGAATTATCAACTGATAAGGATGATTTAAGGCCAGATTTAAGGAAGGTTGCATGAACTTGACGCCCAAATTCCAAAACTGTTAGTTCTGCACAGGCACTCAGAACACTGGCAACAACAATTTGGTCGGGAGATATGCCTGTGGTTCTCATGTCACAAAAATATTTGAGAGCTTCTTCATAAGAAGCATTGTGCGCGCATCCTGTGACCAAAGAGGTCCATGAGATCACATCCTTGTCTTGCATACAGTTAAACACCGTACATGCACAACCTAAGCTCCCCTGTTTAGCATACATGTCAATGAGAGCATTGTTCACAGACATGTAACCCTCAAATCCAGTTTTAACAATCAAACAATGGACAGATTTTGCATCATTTGTATCCATATTGGAAGCAAAACAATTTAAAATAGACGGGTAGGTAAAATCATCAATCTTCATGTGGCTTGCACGCATTTTCTTGAATAAAGACAGAGCTTCCTCTTGGAATCCCTGCCTTACACACCCGACTATCATGGAGTTCCAACAAACCACATCATCAATCTCCATATTCTCTAACAACCTCCTTGCACTATTCAAATCCCTGCATTTTGCGTACATATCGACCAATGCACTTTGGACAAAAACATTAGCTTCAAAACCAGTCCTAACTATACAACCGTGCACTTGAGCACCAAAAGCACGCACTGAGACAGCTGCACAGGCTGTCAATATACTAGGGAAAGTATATTGATTAGACCCAACTCCTTCAGCTCTCATGTCTCTGAAACACTCCATTGCTTTAAACCCATAGCCATTTTGTGAATAGCCTGTTATCATTGTTGTCCAGGACACATGAGTTTTCCCATCAGGCATCATTTTAAACAGATACTCGGCTTTGAAAATGCACTTGCATTTTGCGTACATATCAACAAGGCCAGTCACAACAAAAACATTCGAGTCAAAACAAGTCTTTATGGAATAGCCATGAATTTGCTCTCCTCTTTGAAGCAAACTCATTGAAGAACACAACCTAAGAACACTACCCAATGTGTACTGGCTAGGCCTATGTCCTTCAAGCTGCATTTGCGAAAACAACTCAAATGCTTCAATATCACGTCCGCATTTACAGTACCCAGAGATAAGTGAAGACCAAGTAATGAAACTCTTCAATAGGGTCTCATCAAAGAGTTTTCTTGCTTCACTTAATCTTCCTGAATTGGCATAATCAGCTATCATATTGTTCCGTGTAAACACATCTCTATCAGACATTTTGTCAGGCAAATGGTGCTCTCCGTCGATTTCACCTGATTTGGGCAGAACATTCGAAACCCGATCCAAATCAAATCTAGAATGAATGGAATCGACAACGTGGTGAATACAGCGACGTAGTTCCACATGATTGCTTCGAAACTTGAGAGAAAGAACAAGAAATTTGAAATGCAATTTGAACATAACCGCTTCTCTTCTTCGCGGTTAATGCCAAAACTCACGGATAATATTAGCCAAAGTTGTATGTCCCCCTGGTTCATCACCTCGGAGTCAGTGAATTGAACTCACGTGAAGTTTCAAACCCAGTTGGCGGGAACTTTTCTTTACAGCACAAGTTGCAGTTGCGGTCGTCTCCATGTGATTGTTGATTACACATAAATACATAACATGTTCCTGCATTTTATCCATCATTACCTTGTACCGTTCACAAATCTTGTTGGCTTTCGTTTTCAAAAATTTAAAATCGACTTTGGAATTTTCTCCTTGTATTTTCACCCCTTCACACCACACACCGCAACTTCCTTCCCGTCTCTCTAACTTCTTACTCCCGCTCGCTCGTAGCTTAAAACATATACTCGCTGACACGTTGGCCTTCTCATCAAACGACGTCGGTTCCAAAACCATCCGGTGATAACATCTGAGTCCCAGTTTTTTTTTTTTTTTTTGCTTCTTTTCTCAAATTGGGTACAGTTTCTAAATTTCTATCCAATAGGTCCCTAATTTAATTTCTATTAACAACGTAAACGTTTGAATTTATTATTATATAATAATTTTAAATAGGTGTTCGCTACAACTTCCTACAACACAATAAACTCAATGGTAAGAGCCAGCGTGGCGTGGCGTAGCGAGGCGCGAGTACAAGTAAATTACAAACAGCAAGACAGTGGGCGAAATCCCTTTCATATTAGTACCGGGAAACCTTGAGTGCCTGCTCGGAACCCAGCCGCTTTATTATGTTGTTTTCTGCTTTAACTTAAATTAAAACAAGCCTTGTCATCTTCTATCGTCCTATCAGAATTCAAAGTTTCGAAATTTTAAACCCCCACCAAAATTCAAACCCCAATTCACAGGAACCAAATCTTTTTAAAGCGAAACCCTGATTACCTATAATCCAGTCTTGAACTTTCTTTCACGAAACCCATTTCAAATCGGTTTCCATTGTTGAATTACAAATGAACTCGCCAAATCTGCCGCCAGGTGCCGTGGACAGGTCACCACTCTTAACCCACTCCATCCCTGCCCACCTCATCCGGAGCCGCCGTCTCCTCCGCCGCCCGCCACCTCCAATACGGGGCGCCGCGGCGCGCTTGCTAAGACGTGCGAGCGGGAGGCGCATGATGCTTCGAGAGCCGTCGGTGCGCGTGAGAGAAGTGGCGGCGGCGCAGCTTGAAGAGCGTCGAAGCGACTGGGCCTATTCTAGGCCCATTATAGTGCTTGACGTTCTTTGGAATTTGGCGTTTATAATTGTTGCGGTAGCAGTGTTGGGTTTTAGCATAAAAGAAAAGCCTGAGGTACCTTTGAGGCTATGGATTGTTGGGTATGCTTTGCAGTGTTTGTTTCACGTTTTATGTGTGTTTTTGGAGTGTAAAAAAAGAAGCCGAGGGGAAGAGGTTGTTTTTGGTGATTCATTTTCTGGTTCTGGTAGTGATGCTAGTGATTCTGACGATAATGGGCCAGAGCAGCTTCAAACTGATAATGAAAATAGGTAGAGCTCCCAAGTTTCTTTCTTTCATTTTTGTTTGCCCTTTCAAGACTCAACTTGTTTATTTGTATGGTTGCAGTGTGGCAAAGAACTTGGAGTCAGCAAATACGACGTTTTCATTTGTATGGTGGATCGTTGGATTCTACTGGATAACTTCTAGTGGTGAAACTTTGACACGTTATTCACCGCAACTTTATTGGTTCGTTTTAATAATATTTATTGTTGTAAAGCTTTTGAGCCTTGATCGTTTTGGCACATCGAAATTCGTTTTTGTTTCGTTTTTCTTTGCTTTTATATCAGATGGTTTGTTTTTGCAGGCTTTGTGTTACATTCCTTGTTTTTGATGTGGTATTTGTCATGATCTGTGTTGCCGTGGCATGTCTCATTGGCATTGCTGTTTGTTGCTGTCTTCCGTGCATACTTGGTATACTATATGCATTGACTGAGCGGGTAATTCACTTTGAAGATCCATGACATTCTTGTTCATGTTTTTTCTTCTCAGTCCCCCCTTTTGTTTCCTTTTATTGGATTGGTTTTTGACTCTTTCTGTCTCTTTAATATGGTGTTTTTGAAAGCCAGTAGTTCAATCAGGGCAAGAGCAAACAGTTGAATTACAAAGTGACCCATACCGTCTCTTTAGCTGTTGCAATGTGGTGACATATATGCCATATGCAAAAATAAGGCCCAACTTCATGGCTACTAAATTCCTGAATCACTAACCGTTCCTTAAGTTAAAAGTTTCCTTTCAAAGAATGGCTGCGCTTGTGTTTGCTGGCAATAATCAAGTGTTTGATGAACTAATGAACTGTATTGCCCTGAAACTCTCCCGTTGTGCATGACCTATTATCTTGTATGTGAGTTTGAGTTTGATATAAAACAGTCGAGGGCAGGTGTTTGTTCCCAGGATATAGAAGGAAGTATTTCCGGTATGATATCATCACTGCAGTGCATTGAAGTCTAGCAACTTTATGTCGTTATGTGTGCTCTCTGTGAAGTTCTAAGCACCATCCTAATTGAAAGCCTCATTATACTTTTGGTTGGAAAGAGTATATTTGGCATGGCTGATTGGAATTTATATTCAGTTTTGCAATTTTTTTTTTTAATTTTAATTGTATGGGCTATATGTGAATGATGTTGGATTCTAGCCAGATGTTTTTAATCTGTCTATTTTACTGAGAGAAAGAAATGACAGAAAACAGGATTGGTGTCTAAAAATTGGTATTTTCTTGGACATATATTGAAATATATTCAAAATATTGCTGACACAAATGTTTGAAATTGATGGCTTGGAAAATATTCATGGTCAAGGCCATATATTGGAATATTGCTATTGCCTTGGAGCAATTTTATGCCCCATGTTTGAATGAAGCCATTTGGCAGTAAGAATGTTGAGCGTGCATGTAAGCAAAATACAATTGCTGTGTGGGAATTGCTACTACACTGGTCAACCATTTGGATTCCTCTCATTTGTTTTTTAGTTTGAACTTTTGTTGTTCCCATCTGCTTTCCATTCTATCCAAATGATGTTCGTTTAATTTCACTCTAAAACAGGATGGAGCTACAGAAGAGGAGATTGATCGATTACCAAAATACAAATTTTGCAGTATAGGTGATTTTGATAAAATTAATGGTGAGATGCAAGAAAATTTTGGGGGAATAATGATTGAATGTGATGGTGATGCACCCATGGAACGTGTTCTTTCCCAGGAGGATGCTGTAAGTTTCTTGGTACAGTTATATGTTGATTGGTAGATTTTTTGATAGTCCTATAATGCTCTTGGACATATCTTAGCATGGTGACTGGAGCAATGCCTGGAATTTATGCGCATTGCTCTACGCAAAAGCTTTGCACATCAATCACCATAAGTGAACCCAGCATAGTCTTCCTTTCTGACGTTCCAAATACAACTACAAATGAGCATCAGTTGTTTGATTGTTGATGCAAGAAACTGTCATTGCTCAACCCTTCTTTGGCTGCCTTCTTTCCCTTCACTGGCAACATCCACCTTCACTTTGTACTTGTGCTTGTCAGTGTGGTGCAATTTCATGTTTCCTAATTAATAAACGATGTTCAAGCCATTTAAGGACAAATATAGCAAATTTTGACTTTAAGTTATATCTTGTAAATTTCAGGAATGTTGCGTCTGCCTTTCTCCTTATGATGATGGAAGTGAACTGCGTGAACTTCCTTGCCGACACCATTTCCACGGTGCATGCATAGACAAGTGGTTATACATCAATGCTACCTGTCCTCTCTGCAAGTCCAACATTCTGAAATTTGGTAAACAAAGAGATAGTGAGGAAGAAGTATAGGAAACCAAGTTTTTCATTTGAGAGCTGAATAGAGCTTGTTTCTTGGTCGTCTATCACTGTGCACTGCATGCTGGCATCCCCAGCCCCCTGCCTCACCAAGACCCTTCTTCTTGGTAGCAGGCAGCTTCAGGTGAAGCTGACTTAACAAGAATAGTCTCACTGTGTTAGCACGTTCTCTATGTTTTATGTGCAAGTTATGTATCAGCTGTAAATATTTAGTTTTTTTTTTTGTCTTGCGTGTATTTATGTGCTCATATTCCTCAAACCTTACCTTATATCATAATAAATAAACTCGTGTAATTTACAGCATAAGGTGTTATCCTTTCCCATTCTTGATCGTAGTCTTAGTTATTTAGTTTCAGGTATATATGCTTGAAAATGTAGAAGGAATAAAAGAGAGCTCAGATACGCGCATTTCATCGACTAATCAGATTATGAAGGACCTACCATCACAAGGGCGCAGGTATCCTCCCCGCTCACAATTATTGGTAGCACCAGCCGCTATTCTAACCCTTGACTTAAGGGCAGAAAGCCAATCTACCAATAGACAACTTGTGTGACTTCAGTTTTGTACACTCGCCTTTAAACCTATAAGACTTGTGGGAAATATACCGAGACCCTAAGCATATTATATTTATATAGATGGACAGTTCCAACGAATATTACAAGGACGGACAATGTGAAATTGCCCATTAGCCTCGGCAAATAAAACAAAGAAAGAAATCTCTTTGCTGATCTTGAATGAAATTTCCCTCAGTTACCTGCACACTTTTCCAGAAGCAATAAAAAAAAAAAAAAAGAAAAGAAGAAAACTAAACGACCAATCAAAAGTTCAGATCTTATTTTGATTCCAAACAGGAATCCCAGTAACAATTCCATCAAAATTCTTCTTCTCAACTGGAATTCCCAACTGTTGTTGCGATGAACACCCGTATCTCGGCACTTTCGACTCTGCCACTGAAGCTTGGAAAGAACGAGCGGCGGTTGCTGGCACCTTAACTCTCACAGAAACATTAATAATACCACTCCTTTTCCCTCTCGCATCTCTCAACAAATAGCTCAAAAAATTCAAATGATCTTCTGGGACATAACCCCCAATAAAATCCGAAACCGGTAACTTTGCAGTCCCAACAAGCTTATCAACCAAAGATTTCCTGCATTGCACTTCCAGGGTTATAAAGCGTACATGCATGGGCAAGTTCATCACAAGTTTTTCGTTCCATGAAGGATAACTTCCCCCTAGGGCGTCGATTTTTGTCCCACCGTGGTTGAAAGGGTCAATCCTAACGACGGCGAATGCGTTCTTTTCCACAGATCTTCCTTCAACACGTAAGTCTTCCGCCGATAAGACCATGACTTCTACCGTGCGCGAAGATGATGAGTAACAAGAAGAGTTCTTCATATTGTATTAAACCGCCGAATTCGCTATATGTATTATGTAACTCTGTGCGGCGGAACGTACGTGAATGGACTACTTGAGAGCGTGTTATATAAATATAACTCGGAGAAGTTTAAGACGAAAGTTCTGAGGAAGGAGCAGAGAAAGCGCTGCGAGACTTTCTGTTGATAAGACCTTTAGGATAAGGGTTGTATCGGCTTTCTAGGCAACTACGGCCAACACATATTAGGAAAGCATAGAGATCCACTCTAATTATAAAAAAGAGAATAAAATATATAATAATTCTAATTATAAAAGAGAATAAAAAAATAAAATTTTATTTTAATTTTAATTTTTATTATTTTTTAAATAAAAATTAATTAAAAATAAAAATAA
>CP135579.1:6096189-6122493 GCA_032401905.1 Swietenia macrophylla | reverse complement strand
TACTGTTTGAAGTTAAAAAAATTTTGTGTTATAATAGAAATTTAAAATAAGTTTTTATAATAAAAAATATTAAAATATATAAAATAAATTATAAATATTATTTTTAAAAAATATAATAAATAATACTTAAAATATAAATTTTTTTTTAAAAAAAGTAAATATTACAGCACATGTATGTAGATTATGAATTAGGAATATTTGTAAAATTATATATATATTTAATTTTTTTATTGATATGTAAAATTTTTTATTAATATTTTAAGTATTATTTAATATATTTTTAAAATTTTTATTATTACGATTTAAATTTTTTATTTAAAATTTAAATATTATTTATTATTTATTTTATATATTTTAAATTTTATCTCAAGGATTTAAAAATTTGTGTTGTCGTTTTAACCTTTTTATTAAGGAATGTATAGTTGTATGTGTATATAAAGGGAGTTTTAGCTCACGCGGACAAAGTGCACGACGAACTCGAAGAGGTTGCAGTTATTGTCTTTACTTAAATTTTTCTTTAGAAAATTCTGCTGGAAGACAAAATGAACTAGTTTGTTTTTCTCAACTTCAGGCTTTGTTGGTTTGTGATTTTCGTCCATGAATCACGATCAAGATCGTGGAGAGTTTGGGCGGGGACATACTGGTAGGGAAGCTTAAATCAGGAGCCGAAATTAAGGTACTTCGAACATTATTTTTGTTAATTTATTTGTTTGAGTTATTAATCATGCTCTAAGTTAATCTGATGGCTTTAGGATGCTTTGAAGAAGAGTGTACTGGATTTGTTGACAAGAAAGGGAATAAGACTGAGTGAGCTTCAACTTGGTTACAGGTTTCTCCTCAATTTTCTTGCTCTTATGCGGGTTATAGAAATTCTTTAATCTAGTGTGTGTTGTGTGATGTTAGGAAACCAGCTGTGGTCAAGATTGTTGGTGACCGGTCGATTCTTCTGCCAGGTTTACGGTATTTTATTTACCGGTAAGGGACCTTGGTTACTTTGAATTACAAAGCTTAAAAAGCATTGCTATATTTGTAAACGATTTGCACCTGAACAACCATTCTCTTGCAGGAAAGCTAACATATAGATTAAAGGATGAGGGTGCAAAGGTGAGTTTTTATTTCATGTCCTATTGATTCTGATGCAATGTTATAAATCTTTTCTAATATGTTATTATTCGTTTGCCGGAGGTTATTGTATAGATCTAGTTCTACTTTTTCCAACTGCTTGAATTCGTAAAAACATTGTGGGAGGGACACAAATGTTACTGACATGAAACCTCAAGAAAGGATATCTATATTAAAAAAATATATCAGGAATTGTCGTTGGAACTGGCTCCGGTGCATATATGGAGCGTGTATTTTGCCAATCAGAAATGGAGTAGTTGTATTTCTGATTTACTGTTTGCAACGGTGTTTCTTACATGATTGACAGCGACTTTCTAAATTGCTTTACTGAAATCATATGCAACAGGGTGTAGGAATAACTGGTCTAATTTTAACAAAGCTTGATGGATCTGCAAGAGGTGGCTGTGTGGTAAGCTCTAATTTCAATCTTCATGGCAATATAGCAGCAATTCCGGTGGTTTCCAGACCACTATATGCTAAAAGCTATTATTTTTGTAGTCCGTATGACATTTTAGTTCCTTATTGCAGGTTAGTGTGGTTGATGAGCTTGGCATCCTGTGAAGTTTGTGGGTGTTGGCGAAGGTGTTGAGGACCTACAACCCTTTGGTGCAGAGGCCTTTGTAAATGCCATATTTTCGTGGGACCTGATATATGGTTGGTATGCATAAATTTGTCAAATCCTCTCTGGAATCAACATTAACTGTAAGATTTTCATAAAATTGGAAGCTTGGTGTTTCTAACAGAGTAATTAAGCTCATTTATATGCCAATTCGTTGTCTTTACAATCAGACTACAAGTTCTTTTATTTTCATTTTTTGTTAAAATGGCCATGGCCAGAGACCAGGCTATTAAGTTGGATTAAAATTGAAGGCTGCACTTCGGCGGCATTAATGAGATTTTTGAAGTAGTTTGGCTGGTTGTCAGTTGCTGTTGTTGATTCTACTTCTTTACCCAAATTCAGCAAAACTTGCCGTGTAACAAAAGTCATGACCAAACCAAGATTTTTCTTTTGGTGGAAAATGTTTGATTAATCAAACCCACCAAATGCTCAATGTAATGACAAATTTTATGTGTTAGTAATTCAAAATTTTCCTATATCATTACTCTTCGATTTCAACTTCAATTCCAACGAGAACAATCCATCCCCTATCCGAATTGAGCAACATCCTCTGCTTAAGTGTACATTCAGCTGAAAAAACTTGAAAGATGATTTAGATATAAGCATCACACAGAGTAAGAATTTATGAAGAGCACATTTTCTTAAATGAATGTACTTACATCCAGTTTAGATAAATGCAGATAATGAAATAACATGTATACATCTGAACCCACGACAGCAACATTTGGGGATAAGCACAATAAGAATAATAGGTTTATGACACTCTTACAGATCCTAATACCTACCCATATTAGAATCCTGCTCTGCTTGTGGAAGCTTCATAACTTGGCAACTGGCATATTGAAAAATGTAGCACGAGAAGTACAAGATAGCTTCCCATTCTTGAATTTAAATTCAATTGCAACCACAGTCACATTTTTTCCACTTCTCACAACAGATCCATCAACTATCAACTCTGCCTGCGTTTTGGAAACATTAAACGATAGTGTGAAAGCAGTAAACTAGGTAATCATATGAATTTTACAGTATCCAGTAATGGCGAAACTTCGTATGGATGCAAGAGTCAGTCACACTACCCATTCTTCTATCATGAACACTAGTGCTAGATTTAAGGGTATAGGCCTGCATTTACAGCACAACACATGAAAGCAGAAAAAAGATCCAAAACTAAGCGATAAACTAACTTACATTTTTAGGGGCAGCAGAGAGATAAGAGATGCTCAATTCACCAAGAAATATTTCCTTGTCCTCAGCAATAACAGTTCTAGCACAAGCAATTGCCACTCTCTCCGATAGAGCTGCAACTGCCCCTCCATGGATTCCACCAAAAAAGTTCTGCACACTTATATTTGACCAATAAGCATCAACCGACTATTTATTTACCAAGAAAATAGAGCATAACCCAGAAAGAAATAATTAATGCCTGTCATGGCTTCTGCTTCTTGACTTAAAAAGTAATCCTAATGATGCATACAGGAAAGAAAATTGGGTAATTCTATGTTTGGTTGCCAAGAAAACAAAGGAAAAAGAACAGTATTCGGTTATTCATGAAAATCTCAAGTAGCTGCGTTAGCTCCATAGACTACAGAACCCTTTCTTGGGCCTGTGTGTGCCCTTCTTGGTTTGTACCATTTTCTAATCAAGTAAATACAACATCTGGGGAAAAAATTGAATCATAAAATCCAATCGGAGATTAAATAATGAAAAACTAAAATAAATAATAAATAGAGAGAGGAGAATGGAAGATTACGGCGATAGCGGGTTTGACAGATAGGTGACAGGTGATGTGGCCGCGTTCAATTTTGTGGACCTTGAGGTGGTCGCCAACAATATTGGAGTAGAAGTCCTTTGTGCAGTACTCCTCTGGGATCGTACAGGAAGTCCCTACGCTCTCGAAGAAACCGGTGATAAAAGCCGCGTGTTTACTATCTACGTCTTTGGTGATAACTGTTGTTGTAGCTCCGCTCTTCGACGTCAACGGTTGCGCCATCTCTTCTCTTCCACTGTCCCGCTTAGACGTCACCACACTAATCGATACAGACAGCGGAGTCCCGTTTTACTTTCGCTTGCCATTTTCTTTTTAAAAATTAATTCATTGAATTTTCTACTAATTGTTGTTGGACAAGCAAGCCCATTTGGTACCAAAACAGTATAAGAATGTCATGAAACTGGGCTCGAATCCTGCCAATGGGCCTTCCAGTTTTCTTGAATTTCAATTCCATTACAACGAGAGTCGCGTTTTGGAAACATAAAATGAAGTCTTCAAAGCGACTTCGCATGTGACAGCCATGCTAGTGTATCCAGCCATCCTCGCCAGGCTGATGTGAATGTACAGTCGTAACTTCTGCTCAGCTTATCCATTTTTTTATTTTTCATGAAAAACCATCATTGCAATTTCCAGTACGTCTTACTGTTTGAAGCCTCCGTGTTGTTATGATAGATGGTCATGTAAATGTCTTGCTGCGCTCCTCAAAATTGATGTTGGACTCCGACAAGAAACAACTATTCCTTCA
This sequence comes from Swietenia macrophylla, assembly GCA_032401905.1. Taxonomy (NCBI): domain Eukaryota; kingdom Viridiplantae; phylum Streptophyta; class Magnoliopsida; order Sapindales; family Meliaceae; genus Swietenia; species Swietenia macrophylla. The sequence goes on along the minus strand of CP135579.1, from coordinate 6,118,239 downwards.
TTGTTGTTTGGTGGACTATCGGACTTGATGCATTCAAATCCTTTAGCTGGAGTGGCTCACAATTTAAGCAGTCAAGATTTATATATCCGGGTGCCCGAGCAGTGTCAACACTTTCTCTGCCTGGGAAACTGCTCAGAATGCCAGCGGCGCCACTTTTCTTATCAAGTATAGTTATATTTGGTGGTTCCATATGTCATTTGCCTTCGCAATAAACCTGCAATTGTTTTTATCTGCGGTTGGCAAACGAATCTCTTTTCTACTAGCATTTTCCAGAACCAAATCCAGTGAACAAATAACACGATTTCTTTCCCTTCACCAAGTTCATTCTCTGATCAACATTTTGTTTTAGCATCTCAGAGTTCCTGCTTTCTGCTTTCGTATTGTAAATTGTACAGATGAGAACCATAGGGCGAATGAATTATCTTTTTTACTTATTAAGCAGTTCCAATGATTCTTTATTGAATTTTCAGTCCTGCAAATTTCCATTAGATATATGCTTCAATTTTCTACCAAACTATATGCTTCAACTTTCTTCAGATGCAACATTCCAAAGTAAAATACAGCTACTCCAGTTTGCCATAAAATCGAAGCGATATGATCGATGTTAATTCTCATGTTACACAAGTCACAAGATATGTTTTTAGCTTCAAAGTTTCTCATGTTATACAAGAAAACGTGAATGAAGCCTATTTAGGCAGTAGTCATGGTATCTAATCATTTTATGTTTTGTTCCCTAGCTATTCATGTTTGGAGAATTCTAGCAGTACTTTCCGGGCAGCAGTTTTGCTATCTCATCCCATTTGTTCCCAAAGGTTTCGCGGGCCTTAATGAGAGTCAATTCCTCCTCTTTCGTCCATGAGGTTCTTTTAATATCTGGATTTAAATGGTTGCGTTGTCTGAATAAAACAATCAACAGTTAGCTGAGGTTCTTTTGTCTTTTTTGAAGAACAAACAGGGGTTGTTTTTAAATGGAAGCAGTGTAAAAATTTCTATCAGATGGAGCTCAAACAGCAACTTAGATGGAATATAACAAAAGCAACAGAAGAGAGAAGGCAGCAATAGTATGTATCAACCAAGATGCACTTAATGTGATCAAGTACCTTTCTGCACCTTTCTCGGCATTGCTTGCCTATGCGGCCTGGTAAGTGTTTTGCTATCTCAGACCATTTTTTTATTCCCCTGCTTCACAACTAGTTCAATGATAAGATTATCTTTCTGAGAACCCAGCACAAAAACAAGTCGCAATCATAGATTCTAAACATAGCGTGACAAGAAGTTCTTCCAAAATAAAAAGCAGTAATATGTATGCACAGTTATGCAAGCACTGACTCGCTATTTTATCAGGAATATATTCCACTGCAAAAATCAAATGTTGATTAGAACACCATTTTCCATTAGAGAGCTAGAAATCACGTGCTCATACATACCAATATTCTTCCAATTTTTGCCACTGAACTTTTTGACAGCAAACTCTAAAATTTTACCCCGGTAATGGAAAACAAAAGCATGTAAACAGAATGTTTGCTGTAAGTTTTGAATTCTCTCAGCACTTCAAAGTATTTTGAGAACATGAAAGCAACCGCTTCTTTTCAGATATAAGTGGAAGGCATCCACTTACATACTGTTTTATGACCGCATTACTTCGTTAAAAAGTTTATTTCCTTTATGCAATTCAATGGTTTGACCAAACAAGCCATAAAATTGATGTTAATCCCTAAATATTTCAAGTAATAATCCTTGTCACACATATACCAACAAAAAGCTATAAGAATAAAATAACCTCCAGATACTTACCTCTGGTCCTCCACCTCTGTCCAGCCTCCCTTTGTTGATCGTCTGTTAGGACCACTCGTCCTAACCATTATCACAGAGTGTAAAAGTATTACATGTCCTTTTACAAGCTATGCAGCAGATCTCTAACCAATGTTTTAATGAATAAAAGAATTCTCATCCTAGTTAAAACCTCCCACTCATTTGAGCCCAATACAGCTACTTGGGTCAGCCGACATTCCTCCATGTTTTGAGAAAAATAAGAGTAAATTTGCAGGGGAAACAATGAGATTTCACAGTTCAGTGATGGTTTAAACAAGCTCAATTTCCATTAAACATATATAACACAGGATTGAGTAAATTTAAAACGTTAAGACTGAGGAAAGAGTCGATAAACCCTTGAATGTAGACTCGCTTTGTTTCAGCTTTGTGGGAATCGACATCAGTCACTGAAGGAATCAAAGAAACCAAACCCTCCGCATCATTTGCATCATTATTACACTCCGCAGCTTCTACCATAGTTTTCTTTTTAATCAAAATAACTAACAATTATCAAGAACTGACAAAAGAACTCTCTCTCAATCTTAGATTAATGTTAACGAAACTTTAAATAACGAAGCCAAAACCCTAAATCACAATCGTTCAGAATAAAGAAAACCAAGATCAATGCAGAATCAAAGGAAGCATGTAACGGTTAAAAATAGTAAGGAAACAACTAGTGTTTATAGGAGATTTTGTAATCGAGGAAAAAGATTAAGATTCCGAAAAGAGCGTTAAATAAATAAATAAGCATTTGGGGAGACTAGAATTGGGACTTGAACTGAGAAGATTAGGCTTTAAGTTCGCGGTAAAACGAAGCTGATTTGGGCGGAGGAAAGAGAGAGTACAGACGACAATCCGATAAAAAATTTGAAACAGTGACTGACTCTGTTAAGGCGCATACGTGTCAAAGCCTCGTGTGGTAGAATACATAGACTGTACACACCAAATCATCGGACAATCGAATAGTCGTCTTATTTTCTGAAGAAGACTGAAAAAGATGCCAAAAGGGACCGTTGAAGTTCTTCTTGTCGGCTGCAAAGGTCTTGAGGAGTCTGATTTCCTGAGTAAGATCTCTTTATCATTCTCGTAAACACAAGTATTGCTAATATTTTTAACTCTGTTCGATTTCCTCATTCACTTCTGTGGATATTTCTTTTAAGATCTGTTCTGCTTTTGTACTTGTCAATTTTATGGTCTGATGGTTTCAATTTTGTGCGTCTGCAACGATACAAGCGTTAGATTTAACGGATTTGTCTTTGTTAATGCACTTCGATCTCATCTTTGAGTTTTTTATTTAAGCAGATAGCATAGATCCATATGTTGTTCTTACTTGCCGGACCCAGGAGCAGACAAGCAGTGTTTCATCATCGGGTTAGTTTCTTCCACTTTCACAGATTCTGATCAACGTTTGGCCATAACCCTGCACATGTATTTGGAAGATTGAATGGACCATATTTTCGCATGCAGCAACAGGATCTGGATTTGAATGGAATGAGACCTTTGCTTTTACAATTACTGGTGATGTTTCGGAGCTCACTCTGAAAGTAATGGATAAAGATACTTTTACCAGAGATGATTATCTCGGAGAAGCAACGTCAGTTACAGTTTCCTTTGAGTTGCTAATATTATTGGTGAGTTTCTATGTATATTGGAGTTGATACTTATGGTATATGATCTTTGCAGCATTCCTTTAGAGCCTTTGTTCGTGGAAGGAAGCCTTCCTCCAACCGCATACAATGTGGTCAAGGACCAGGAGTATCGTGGGGAGATTAGACTTGGCCTTTCTTTCACGCCTGAGGTATTTCTTATCTGCATTTTTCATTGCATTAGAAACATTTCAGCAATCTTCACTTGCATTACTCAATAACCCAATTCCTTTGCTGCAGAGAGGCTGCGATGGTGAATACTGATATGAGGAGGAGACTTCTGGTGGATGGCAAGAATCGTATTTTCTTTTTCTGTGTCCGTGTGTGTGAGGAACTGGTTGTTTGGAAAGAACTTGCCCTAAGAATAAAACAGCGGCAGCGTATTTTGGAAATTCATTCGTCTTGTTACATTCGGATGTAATCTCTAGATACTCTTCAACCTGTTGGTTTGTTAAAACTATCGGCTTATTTTAAAACTATCAGCCAACTCATGGGTGTTATAGAATCTTAGATGCCTCTTCCTACTCGGCGAATACAATGGAGTCGATCCATTGATTTTCCTTTTGTTGCATTTCGCTCAAAGGGTAGAAAGATATTGGAAATATCTCATCTTGTAACTTGCAAACACGCCTTTATCCGTAAGGAACGCTTAGGAACAAGAAGATTTAATGGGAAATATTCATTTCTGTATTTCGTTCTTCACCAAGAGAATTCTCCCTTCAGCAATGGCTCTGAAGGGTGTGGCTAGAATGTGGGTACATAAGTTGATGAAGTCTATAAAATATGTGAGAGGTTTGCCCAAACTATATGACCAGCATTTACGTGGTCATGAGTTGCAATTGGAGGGCAAACAATATGCAATATAAACACAGGGAATTACATCTCAAAAGAAATTTCTCTAAAGCTACTTCTCGACTCCAGATTCTAGAGAATTGTTTTCACTGGGGAATAGGTTCCAGTAACTACTTGCTCGGATTAGAGAAACTGGTTAAACCCACTCACCTTTAAACTCAGGAAAAGAGACGGCACTAATTCCCCAATGCTTCAGAGACATCACACAATGCATAAAAACCAGTCAGCAAATCAAATAAGCAGCACAATTAGAAGAAGCCTACTAGATAGATTGTTATAAAGTCTAGAGTTCCACAAACAAAGTTTGAACTTAAAAACGGCGACAAATCACAACCAAGTTTTTAACACAACACAAACAGCAGCAGTCATAGACAGGAACAAAGCATAACCAAGTTTTTGACACAAACGACAACGGTCATGGTTTACCACTGTTGAACGGCACTTTATTTCGATACTGGAGGCTGACAACTTAATTAAATCATCCTTGGCCTTGGCTTCCTAATGCCCCCACCCCCCCTAGGGATGGCCCTTAAGGGCATTGGCATCCTGGGGTTTCTCACAGCAGGAACTTGGTTCACAGGATTGGGATTTTCCACTGCAGGAGGATTAACCATGATAGCTTGCATGGGTGCCTGCTCCACATTATCCGGAACCTCAGAAGGCAGGTTCACAGGATTGGGATTTTCCACTGCAGGAGGATTGACCATGATAGCTTGTGCGGGTGGAACCTCAGAAGGCAGGTTCACGGGATTTTCCACTGCAGGAGGATTAACCATGACAGCTTGCATGGGTGCCCGATCCACAGTATCCATATCCTCAGAAGGCAGGTTCACAGGATTGGGATTTTCCACTGCAGGAGGATTAACCATGACAGCTTGCATGGGTGCCTGCTCCACAGTATCCATATCCTCAGAAGGCAGGTTCACAGGATTGGGATTTTCAGCTGCAGGAGGATTGACCAAGATAGCCTGCTCCCCAATAAATGGATCATCACAAGGGATGATGTCTGCTTCAGAAATGGAGATTTCACTTGGGTCATCCTTGGGGAAATCTGACTTTCCTGCATCAGCAGTTTTCTCTGAGTCAAAGCTCTCAGTATCAGTTCCTTCCTCAGAGCCTGAACCTTTCTCAATACCAAAGCCTTTCTTTGAGACCAAATTTTCTTCAATATCTGTGCCTTTCTCAGAGTCCAAACTTTTCTCAACTGCAACCAAAAAGAATAAAAAGAAGGAGAATTTCATTATTAGAACAAGCGAACATCACGTAACAAATCCCTGTACACACAAATCTAGATTCAAATGTTGAGTATCGTCTTCAGCAGTGCCAATTAGCAACATTTACAAATGAGATATGATTACAACTGTTTAAGAACTCATTTATATGCATGCCATGAAGCACAACTCAAAAAGAATCTTGAAGGTTTATTGTGAGGCAGTTTTGGTGATACATGTGGAGCAGCTTCAGTAAGGTGCCAGCCAGCCTGGGCGGTAAATCTCCAAGAGATTTACCGCAGAATGATGGAATTCCATCTTCAAATGGGAATTGGGCGATTTTAAGGGATGAAGCTGAGTAATCACCCATTCTGCACCAAGTCATTACACTTCCAAACTTGGGCGGTGGATGGGGTGAAGAATAGTGTAGTGTGTGGAGAAAGAAAGTGTTTTATTAAAATCATGCAGGTCATAAATTTACTCTGATTGTCAGCAGATTCTGAGCTCTGATCAGTGATTTTCCTCTTTCTGGAAGGAAAGTCCTACGAGAGAAGAGAAGAAAGCAACACTTAATTACAATAGCTTATTTTATCCAAAAATGCAGATGAGATAATACAACAAGAATAGCAATTGGCAGGGAAACCATTAATAAGAAAATGATTGTAAGGAAATATAAAAAGGGGTATACATGGTGCAAGAGGTTGAAACCAAAATAGTACATGACTGTAACATCTGAATCTTAAATCCATGACATCATGTTAAAAAAGCCAGAAAAACAAAGAAAAAAGAACTTAAATCTATAGCTAAATCTGTGCAATAAAATCCTGAAAGGTTCCTGAAAAGAAATATGATCGTCATGATATAAAGCTGCTTTTCTTGCTCTGGCTTCCTTCAAATATATAACCAAGAGCACCCATCTCCATCTTGTTGGGTACTTTCACAGTCCAACATCTTTGATGTAACAAAAGTTTCAGGGCCCACCATAATGCACCCAGCTATTGCCATAGCAAATTTAATTGAAAATACACAAAGAAGAAAATTGGAATTTAATTACCAGAACTAGCCAGACCAGTCTTTGAAATAAGAAATGGCATTTCATCAGGCAACCATGCAGAGTCCTTTAATTGAATTAAGAAACAAAAAGTTCTGACATAAAGGCTGCACGGGTGCACAATGGTTTACACCATGTTGACCCCAAAATGTCATGCTTGTTGAAAAGGAAGCTCACTTCTTTCTCCCCCTTTGGGTCATTTTTTTGCAAATCAGTTGTTTCTACAACTGCCAACGTTGGAAGCCCCACAAACAAAGAGAAGAAATTTCTCTAGGGGCAGCTGGTCTGGTACCAGCCAAATGGAGAATTATAGATTAAGTCAATAACACATTAAAGAAGAAAAACCGTGATAAATAACAATTAGTGAAAGAAAGGAAGCTCTTTCTGCCTTAACTGAGGTAAGCTTCCAAGACAAGGATTTTTCCAATCTATAGCTAGGAAATAATGTTATAGGAGCTATAGATGACCAAGTCATCCTAGAGGAAGCAAAAGAAGTTATGGAGCTCAGCGAAAAGATATGATAAGAATATTATATGCACTGAATTTTACAAAGCTAACAACAAAAACAAATAATCAGATAAAATCATGTAGCTCTTATATCATTGTCTGATGGTGATGCTCTTTCCCTTGTTGGGTACATGATATTGAAATTCAAACTTTAGGTATAAGAAGCTCAATTTCACTGTATTGAGATAATGAATAAACAAAATTACTAACCCAAAAAAAGAAAAAAAGGAATAGAATAAGAAGCTCAATCTCACCGGTATGTACATGGGAAGTCCGGCTTCTTTAGCATAGTTAACATATCGCATCATATCTTCATAGGTATAAAAGCGTTGTCCAGTTTCACGGCAGAAGTAGTACTACAGCAACCGAAGGTTCAGAGGAATATGTCAACAGATTTTATCTTTTGAATTTTGTAGCTTCACTATATATATATATATATATATTTTTTTTTTAATTTTACCATAAGGAGGCATCTGGGCCAATAACATACAATTTGAAATAAAAACTTGTAACAACAGCAAGGCTTCATGTTACATGATTACTTGCAAACAATAATAGTAGATTATTGGTTCTCAGCTACTAGCACATATCTTCTCCAACTAGAAGTATTTGGTAAACCATTTCTTATGTAAATCATCAAAAAGTAAAAGATGGTCTAGTTCCTGCACACATCTGCATCATTAAAAGACTATGAAATATGCCCATAACATTACATTGGATCAAAATTGGGCAAAAGGAAATTTAACCGTCTCCAACATATGATACAGCAACAGTACACTTCCAATAAAAAGCAATAAACATGTTAAAGGGCATTCAGTCAAAGCTGAAAAGCTCCCAATTATATACAAGTTACCTTGACAATATTGTGGATTTCAAACGTCATGAAATGAGAAACTCATAATTCGCAATCAGATAATTTTTCTCTAAATAATTGTTTAAATCATCAAAAATTCTATTCTCCAAACATTCACCACTTTGGTATTAGCGATTCAACAATTTGCTGTGGCTTAAGTCACCCTGGTAGACAACAAGCTAGCAGCCCATAACTCTTGCACTACAAAATAGAGACTGTGCTCATAAAAAGCTCTGTAGATGTTGCTCTACTCTAATCCTGCCAACCACTATGCTTCTGGATTCAGATACTTTAAGTGCGAGTACTAAGGCCAATGGTCTTAAAGAATAGAGAAGCAGCAATCCTGAGGTGCTCCTGATCATTGTAGTTAAAATTGAAAATTAACAGTACTTTTAAACTGGTCATCTGACATCTTACTATCAGGTACAAAGATAATCACATTATTTCAGAAGTCCATGAATATGCGCCTAAGTTTTATAAACAACAATGCTGTGAGTGGGAGCTAAAACTTGCAGCATCACAAGTCACTTTTCTCTTTAGATCTAACCAGTTTACAGTGATCTTCCATTCAAAAATACTTGTAAACTGGTCATCTGACATCTTACTATCAGGTACAATGGCAGTCATGTTAATTCACAAGTCCGTGTAATATGCGTCTCAGTTTTATCAACAATACCACAAGTTGGAGCTAAAATATTCAGCATCATAGGTAACTTTTCTCTTCAGATCTGTCATGCGGTTCACATTCATATAAAATGCAACAACATTGAATAACTTTATCGTTCAACAAGATTCAATGTTACGACTCGCATAAAGTATAAAATCTAACAAGTTAAGCAACAAAATCTAAACAAAAATAATTAAATTGGCTGAATCGATCTGTCAAAAAGAAAGAATAAAATTTATGAAGCAGTTATTATTATTACTGCAGCCAAACAATTGATTCAAGGAAACTGAGATATACATAAAGTAGTCAGAAACATATCGATTAGGTGTTCAATTACCGAAACTTGAGACCCATTCTTCTTCTGTTTGGTCTCAAACCTCCAGCCCTCGGGAATTGGTTGCGATGAACTTTTATCCGCCATACTGAAAAATCTCTCCTTCAACTCTCTGTGCGAGATAAACAACTTAGCCTAGGTTTTCCAATGAGAATGAGGCATTAAAAAGGCAATGCATAAGGCGCAGAATACGGCTCTAATGCCACGTGTTCCCATTATTTCCGCGCGTTATAACTGAGACAGAAAACATGCCCAATGATAAAATAGGAAACCAAAATGGCTGTTTGGTAGCCTTTTCAAAAATAGTTTCTGTTTTCAAAAATGAAAACAGCTGAAAACATGTTTGGTTGAGCATTTTCAAAAATCTGATTTAGGAAACAAAAAACAATGTTTTCAAAACTATAACTAAAAGGTGAAAAACAACTCTTTGTTTTCAACGGTTTTGGGAAACACACTTTTAAAATAATCTGCAACTTTTTCCCTAAAACAATTACTTTACAGATTTTTCAAAAACAATACCAAATATGCTCTTATTATTTACAGTTTTAGAATGCTACTTTTAACGAATACTACCAAACATGTTTGGCATTCTTAAAGACACCATTTTCAAAACATTACCTTCATTGTTAAAAATAGTTTTCAAAAACACCATTTTCGAAAAATTACCAACACCTTAAACTTCTTATTTCCCAATCCTTCCTTTTCTTTAAAAACTATTTTCTTTTACCTTTGTGGGGTGCACGGTGAGAGGCAAATAAAAATGGTTAATTGAAGTCACTGTATTTTCTATGATGATAAAGGCACAAAGAAAAAAAAATACCAACAGCAAAATAAAGACAAGAAAAAAAAAAGTCACCTTAGCAAAGTTATGCATAGCATTTCACCTGCTTGACAAGCACAGTATCGCTGAGAGAAGAAGTCACATCTGTAATACATAATAAGGTAATCAACATCAATAACAAGCATTAATTATCCATAGTAAGTGGAGAACCCTCAATGGTCAGATTATTCACCAACAATATCAGAATAAAAAAGTCCTTCAATGAAGAATCAAATTAAATAAACCAAACCTGAAATCAACAGTATGAAGGCAGCCATTATTACTCAGTTTTGATCCCTCCAAATCAAGGTAGCACATCAAGTGGAGGCTCAGAAACTTGACTCTTTCCTGTTTTCTATGGGTAATAAAGTTTAATAGAGAAATTTAGGGCTTCAAAGAAAAAAGCAAGGCAACCTTCCAAATTAGTTTAGATTCAAGAAAAGTGAACATCTCACTCAATGTAATATGGCTGGTAAATAGTCTCACTTTCTGACCTAAAGTGTTTCACAAGTTCGGTTTTTAGGCTGTCAAAGCTTGCTGATAAATCCACCTTCTCACCCCTAATCCAACAAGCCAGAGGAATAAATTCGGGCAGACTGCCTTTAAGAACATAACAACTAAGAACAAAAGCAATAAGAACATGATTAATGCCACCCAACTGAGAAGTTGCGGTCCAGACTTCTTAACCTTCATTAGAGATCTTGAGAAGAACAAAGAGAGATGGAAAAGAAAAATAATAAAAAGCACTAAAGAAAGCTTCCCACAGTTTAAGCACTTTTCTTTTCTACCATCATTCTTTCTAACATTTAACCATGCAACAAATGGAAATGGTTGTCACCCTACTGTTAATACAGAAGGCTAGTTCTGCTCAGCTATAATTATTATTGTATTTATTTTTCAGAAAATAATACAAATTAAGCCCTACATTCATGACATCATTATAAAACATAGCTTAATTCACTGGGTATGCAACTCATTAACACAATGTCAGTAAAATCACCGTTCAAGTAATACATTGCACTTCTTCTCAACTAAACAGTAGCTCTCCAAATTATTTCAGCAGAATGTGAATCAATAGATAAGGTAAATAATCACCGTTCAAGTAATATATTGCACTTCTTCTCAACTAAACAGTTGCTCTCCAAATTATTTCAGCAGAATGTGAATCAATAGATAAGGTAAATAATCATTTATCCTCCCAGTTTAAAAGACCACAGAGAACACTCAAACACACACAATAATTACAATAATGGCGTTATAATGAAAAAAAGAAAGAGTTAAAGCGCTAAGAAAATTACGAATTTTGCTAAAATTTTTTCTCAACGCAAATATATTTGAAACACTTTTCCAATAATTTTGATTAATCAACAGCATTCCAACTAGAAACCCCTTAAACTAAGCCATAGAATAGATCATGATCGGAAGCAGACACGGAAAGTAATAACTCGTTGAAGAGCTAATACAAGAGACGAGAAAATTAAGCTTTAAAATTAAGTTATATGAATAATAATACTGAAAAAAAACAAGGAACCAGGGAACGTGATATTTTATTTTGTTAACGTCATTCTAAGAACTACTTCAAAACAAAAGGAGCAATCGGTAAAACCCTTTCTTTTCCACCATTTTCTCCGCAGCCAAACATGAACCGAAGATGCAGAAAAGAGCTTGAGCAAGATTGAACCAAAAGCGTTGCACTGTTTCTTCACAGTCACCATCACCACCGCCATAGCTTCCCTCGATGAAACGGTGCCGCGTTTTTGTTGTCTGGGAGAGGCGCAAACCGGCAACTTTTCCATTAACTATATTTTTTCCTTTTTCTCGCTTCTTTTCTTTTTCGTGCATTTTTTTAAAAACATTTTTAATTTTGTAAAAATAGCACTTCTTGCAGCCGGTAACGATAAATAGCTATCCAGAAGCTGATATAGTACGACAAAAATACCCTTAAATACCGGATTAACGATTACATTCAGAAGCCTTAACTGGAGCAACTCAAATTCAAAGCTCTAACGCAAACAAAAGCATCCAAATCTTTATATACTTCGGAAACTAAAAGCATCCAAGGTTTAGACTTCAGAAACTCAAAGCTGGGAAACAACTGAAAGTTCAGAAGTTGACTATAGGGCCATAGCAAGTTCGGATGCCATGCCCATAACGACCACAGCGGCTGCACTGGTAACCGGTCTTTTGGTTTGTTTTACCTCTCTTAAATGGAGGTGGCTCAGACAATGATTTGATCCCCTGAAAGTTTAAAAACTGAGAAGTGAGCGAGCTAAAGATATGGAAAATGGAGTACTCTTACAAGGCATGTAAAGAGAAGAGAGTGAATAAATGGCATATATAACGTACCTTTAGTAATGCGTCAGAGAAATTACACTCTTGAGGTTATGTGTTCGGTGCATTTGCATCGAGCACAGCGTGCTTGGTCTGGTTGGTCAGGGCCTACCTATAAATTTAGAAAGGAAAAAGGAAATGAGAAACAATAATGAGACATGAAAGAACTGAGTGAAGAAATCGGAAGTTAAGCATGGAAAAGAAAGTCTTACAAAGATGCTCAAGCCAAGCTGCAGGGAATCATGCAGGAGAACAACACTGCATTGTTAAAATAATGCGACAATACTGGATTCTGCAGTACTTTTTAAAAAGTTTAGAACAATTCCTCTGTTTCTTCAATTTTTGTAGCTCAATCTAGGCAATCTGTATTGTTTCTCTTTACCATTACATGATGATAAGTAATACCTAAAGTAAAATAATTCCTACAGAGCAAGAACATAAGAATGAGGAGTAAAAACTGACCACTTGAGGAAGATTTGCCTGCCTTGCATATGCAACCTATTGAAACAGATCCTCTTTTGTGTAAAACTTCTGCTTTGTCACAGTATTGGCATAATACTACAGCCATCACATTAAAAAGAGTGTCTTCCAATCAGTTAAACTATAAATAGAGGTACACAATTCCCAAAATTTTCTAGGTTCAAGTACTATCACATCTAGTGAAGTGAATAAGAAATTGAAAGAGAAGCTTTTACCAATTTTTGCTGAACTTTTAGTCAAAACAAAAAATGAATATTGGCTGCGCACAAGGATAAGAAAACTTGTGAAGCATGGAATAATGTTCTCATTTAAACAGTATAATTCAACTAAAGGAATTGTGAAAATTAGTTCAGGAACAAAGGAACTACAAGCATCCCTAATGTAGCAGTTCAAACATGATTTTACTAAATGAGCAGCACTCCTTAGAGGTCCTCTTAAATTAAATTATATCAGAAGCCATCCAAGTTTTGACATAAATCAATGACACTAAGAGCTAGTTTCGGAAAATCTAGCATGCACTACTTTTTATTTGAATAATACCTCCTGCTGAATCTCCTCAAGTAAACATGGTCATGACATTCAACAAAAGGCCAAAAGAATTTTGTTGCCTATTGCCGAATTCTTATATTAAAATTTGGCAAATCTCATAAGATGCTGATGATAAAGCAACCTAATATCAACTAACCTCCCAAAGGGACAATCTTCAGAATATCTTAACTTATGTGACCATCCTTCCAAATAATGACTTTTATGGTAGATCTCCTGTTCCAAGATGATCCTCATCTCATGTCTACCAACATCTTATAGAAGCAACTATATTAACTAACTAGTCCACTTAAAATGTTTTATGGAATTGATAACATAAACTTCAGCATGATATGCTGTTATTTTTGTTCCCTAGTTCAATGATATAAGATTTTCATGATTTAATCAGTTACATGCAGCAAGAAAACAGTGATCTAACAAAATTGAGCAATAAGAAGTAAACAAAGCTTGCCACAAAGAGCTCAAACTACCCTATCAGCAGCAAGTAAAAATGATAACTGCAGTAACTTGTATATTACTCAACCAAATGTGAAACTAAAAGGAGAAACAAAATTTTGAAAAAAAAGGGATGATACAAAAACTGATTGAAGCAATGCACTAAACAAGATGATATATTGCCCAAAAGAAGAAAAAAAACTACGAAGTAGAACCCATATGACATGATCAACTAACTGTACTAAGAAACAATAATAACATCAGTTCTGAAAGCAGTAATCATTAAAAAGAAAAACACACATACATATATTAAGTTACCTCCACTACACCATCTTCATTCCCTTCGTTTAGGGCAATCCATCCTTCAGGTAAAGCATCAGAAGGCTTCTGCTCGTTAGCCATTGTCACAAGAACCAGAATTGTATCTGTAAGACTTAAGTTCTATCTGAGTGAGCTTGGGATAAGAAACAAGGGTTAAAAAGAGTGTGAATTGAAGGTGAAATGGTTCCTTTAGAACCACGTGTTCGCATTTTCTTTGAGTTCTCAAAACGAGGAAAATCAGAACAAAAAGATGAAGAAGAAATTGATTTTTTTTTTGAAGTTCACTTACGTTTTGATGCGTTGTTCTCGGAGTTACAATTCGGAATCAGACAACGAAGAGTAATGGCTGGAGAGTTGTATTGCCAAAAGAGGAAACCGGTCTTGGTTTTGTCTTTCTGGGGTTCTGGTTTTGGGTTCCGTTGGTTTGCAGGTGGTTGGCGACGATAGCCAGGGAGTATTAAAAAACCAGCCGTTACGTGATTTGAAAAGAGTCGGTGGTGGTGTCTTAAAAACCAACTGTATGGTCCCCTGAATCTTCATAGTCAATGCCCCAAACTCATTGAGCGAGGTGCACTGATGTTTTAACTTTAATTGTTTTGTCCGATTTCACTTCATTTCTATTCATATTGAACGACAGTGAAACAACATAATTCACACTAGTAAATCAACAAATATATGGCACACAGAAGTTTTGGAGTGTACAATCTATACAGAGTTATTCGACCCCTCCCTTCCTGCTGCTATCTGTTATGGGCCCAAGAAGAAAACCATCACCGTCACCGCATTATACACATCCCCGGTGAAACAGAAAGATTACTCATTTGCTATTTCTAACATCAAATAAAACTGAAGGCTAAAAAAAGATTGATCCTTATGCTTTCTTTGCCCTGAAACTGATCATACTTCCCCAGATATTTACCGAAATATTTCACAGCAGAAAAATCTATTTTTCGGAGTCAACTTTTTTTTGAGCCACGCCTGCCAACAGGGGTCAGCAACCCAAGTTCCTTGTATTGATCTTCATCCGGTTGCAAGCTCCCTGGAATTGCACCAAATACTCTTCTTGATGTTTCAGACCCAGATGCTACATGATGCAAATATGCCGAAGCATCCTCCATGTTTCTCTTCAAATTTAACGATGTGGAGGCAAAGTGCTTTGAAGGAGTTTTTGATGGTTTCTTTCCAAAAGCCTGATCCAGCTCAGCAACTCTGAGAAACCGTTCTGTTGCAGCCTCCCAGGACAGTTCATGCTTCTGTGCATCAGTCAGTTGATCAGGATCTTCAGTGAGTGCCTTGCACGTGGCTTCAACGAACCCGTTGCTGTCATCATAAGTTCGGCAATTTGGGAATTGCTTGAAGAAGTCATTTGAGGGGTGGTTGGCACAGACAACAAATTTTCCCATGGCCAATGCTTCAGCTGTGGTCGTGCAAACCACATCAGTAGTGCTTGGATTCAGAAACACTTTATAACTTGAAGAGGAAAAATGAAAAGAAAAATGTCAATTTTGGTTCCTAATCTCAACCTAGTAGATAAACTCAAATATGAAATAAATACACTAGATAAAGAAAAGATGACCAATAGGGAAAAAAGGCTCCATGATCTGCAGAGCTATTAACTATTGAAATGCTGTCAAAGTAGACATATGCAATGAGGCTTACTCATGGAATATGGGGTCAGCATGATCACGTCCAGGGTAAACTCTAACTACTAGTTTTAACTTTTTAGCAGCTTCTTGAATTTGATTGAAGTCCTCGCCACTGCCATATAAATCCACCTCAAGCCCAGCTAGCTCCTTTTGGTGATCATGAAGAAGTTTAAGCAGCTCCTTGTAGCCTTTACTCCACACCATCTTCCCAATGTAGTAGGCACCCTTTGTGAAAGCCTGGTTCCCACTTTGTTGTTGCTCCATCTTTCTCTTGCCAATCTCAAGGAATCTGGGATTGACTCCATGAACATTGCAGATGATGGAATTAGGATAATCCTGTGTGGCAGCAGATAGCCTAATCACCTACAATTAAATAATGCTATCTGGTGAGAAGCAATTTTTCAAAGACTACAACAAATAAGAACAAGCAAATTCAATAATTTCTTTAATAGAACGATATTTTTTCCCCAAGCATGTGGATTGTTAGACCTTATAAAAATTACATGAATTTAAAAACTTCTAGAATCGACATGACTACCTAATTTATGTCTGCAGAACCAGGAAAATTGTTTATATAGGCCTCAACAATGAAAAAAGCTAGAAATTTGGATTAAATCCATTGAACTATCATTCTAGAACATTTGAACAAGGATTTGTATGCTCCTAAACCATTTTTTATTCTAGCTGTAATACATGGGAAATACCTGATTGCTTACAAATACCAGATTCTATTCTGTAAGTAATATATCATTTGGTCAATGTGGGCAGATAAAATTGGAGTAAAAAATCTTGATATTCATCACACAGAGTTAAAATACCATTTGAGCTGATTACACAAAGGCAACAAAGTGCTAAGTTGTAGAAGTGAAGAAAATAATACGCATTAAACCATCTAAAGATACAAAATTATGTTGATTGTAAATCGAACAACTTAGAAAGCATACCTTGTGGCAATAGATACCAACAACCCAGCTATTTAAAAATTTAAGAATAAATGCTCGCAAGCGTCCATTTGTCTCTGTCTTCACATATTCCAGATAATTGGTGTGTACAATTCCTACAACAAAGCAGAATTTAATTTTCCATCTCTTTCCATGATGAAACCATGTAAGATGCTCT
Organism: Swietenia macrophylla; assembly: GCA_032401905.1. Lineage (NCBI taxonomy): Eukaryota > Viridiplantae > Streptophyta > Magnoliopsida > Sapindales > Meliaceae > Swietenia > Swietenia macrophylla. Next base: position 6,101,608 of record CP135579.1, on the reverse strand, counting down.
GGCTCCTCAAGCACAGCAATATCTGCTTCTTCATCAGGGACGATTTCTGATATGTCTCCAACAGCAAAAATGCTTCTTTTATCCATTGCAAACTGCACAAGAAGTGATGCCATGAAAAACATCAAAATATTGTTACTGAAAATTAGTGCCCTTTTATCTATGGTTAAGTTTTGCAGATAGAATTACCTTCCCAGGATAGAATCGTATATCAAAGGCAGATGTAAACCGAGTCCTCTCCTCAAGCCACCGGCGAACATACGTCTCTTGCTCTTTAGGTGAAGTGAACGTGATGTCACTGGGATATACTAGTTTTTGATCTTTCAAAGATAACCAAGGAATCACCAAAGTCACTCTTCTTTCCCCATCTTTTGCAAGATAGGCGGCTCGGAATAGAGGGTTCACAGCAGTCCCAGTCAACCATGGTAGGCTTGCAGTCGTAAATATAGCAATATGCTGTTTTCTATCCATTCATTCATCAGCCTAAATCTAACAATAACCGGAGAAAGTTCAGGTTTCGATGTCTAAAAAACTGTAGAACCAAATCTTTCTAAACTCAAAGATTGATCACTTCAATAAAAAGTCCGGTGCTGGTATATGTCAGAACTCGAAACACAGAAGTATTACAGTAGATACTGCATTTCAAGCTAAAATTGAGGTCATCTTTACAAGTTTCAGAATCTTACAAGAAATTGTTTGGCCTTTTCTGGCAAAACAATTCAAAACACAGCGTAAGAACATAATTCGAGTAATAGAGGTTTTGATTAAGCTTACCTTCCGAAATAACCTCTCAATTAAAGAATACTTGATCGATACGAGGATGGAGGAACAGAAGCGTCAAAGCGAAGGCCGTAGTAGTTGGAAGAATATGTGCAGAATGGTTGTTCGGTTTGGCAAGTTTAGTCATGCAGACGAGAATATACCTTGGTCCTCCCAGCTTTGTCAACGGTCTAATACCGTGTCATTGGCTGTTACAGTTTGGTCCAATCCACGTCATTGGTAGAGGCGTCTCAGTTCCATGCGGGCCACGCTTCTCTCTAGTTGGGCTTTTGTTTAATTTAACGGTTCGGATTAGTTTTACAAGAAAAGGGTAAACAAGTGGTAACACGTTTGGCTGCAAATACATCATTTACCGTTTGATCATCGGGCACCAAGTAATTATTATGAAACAGAAAGCACCAGAACACGGCCTGGTAGTTCAGTGTCGAAGCTCGCCGAAATGACTTAATCCCTTTAATTTCACGGGAAAACCCTTGAAATTAATCTATAATTGTAAATCAAATTCGATCAGTTAAAGCATGCCTGGTAAGTATGGAAAATATAAGTCTGTGCTTCTTGCTCATCTGGTTGCCTTGCTGTTTCGTGTTCCTTGAATCTCTACGTTCCATTTGGTCTTTCCATATTTACTGTTCGGTTCCAGAATTAGAAAAATAGGAGACCATTTTAGTGTCCACTGGGTTGCTTATGTTACCTCTGAAAAATTGATGACCATCTTGGATTGTTTTGTTGTGTTTGTTTCTGACACAGACGGTTTATCAGAACGTCATTCATCGAAGGATCAGCTGCTTGCAGATCCCGAATTGCAGGTGGAAGAAGATGGTAATGAAAAAGGCGCAGCTGATAATTCTGAAGAGATACTGTATGCAGCCTCCTTTGAGGAACTTGCCGGTGGTACTGTCAAGTATGACACCATTATTTGGGTTTCCATATCTCTCCTGCTGGTTTTAGCTTGGGGAGTTGGCATTTTTATGTTGCTTTATCTGCCAATTCGAAGATACGTGCTCCGAAAGGATATTTTATCACGCAAGCTGTATATCACACCGAGCGAAATAGTTTACAAGGTATGCAGGACATAAGCATACATCAATGATATATGCTGTTATTATCTGCCAATATTGAAGAAAGAAAATCTGTGTGGTGTATGTTTTATTCCTTTGTGAAGGTTTCAAGGCCATCATTCATACCGTTCTGTGGCAAAAAAACAATTGAGAAGCATGTGCCCCTTTCTCTTGTGATTGATGTCATCATTGAACAAGGTACTGATGCAGGCTCTAATATGCATAATGAAACGATTGTATTGTTATTATTGACAAAGCACATGAAACTATTATGCAGCAATCACACACACGAACAATATATGTTTACGGTCACAAGCAGGAGACATGCTTGCACTGTTGCTGTCTATGGAAGGGTGAAAAGGGGGGCGACTGTTTATGTTATGAATTTGCTCCCAACTTAAATTATTTGTTTACATACGCACCACTTGAACAGGAGAAAAACTATTGCATTATTAAAGCCTGAACTTAGGGGACAAACTAACTTTTGAGCTGTTCCAAATTGTACTCATTTTAGTCATTTGGCTTTATGGCATGGATCGATTTCTTATTCACTAATTGACTACTATAAGTTGGCTCCAGCATCTTTTGTGGAGGAAAAGTCCGTTGTTGAACAGAGGCTACATTTAGAAAGACTGATTATTTCTTATTTTATGATGGTCATAGGTTGCTTACAATCAGTGTATGGAATACATACCATTAGAGTTGAAAGTATAGCACTTGGGAAAGCTGCACCTGTTGATGAACTGCAGGTACAAGGGGTTGCTAGCCCTGGTCTTCTGAGGAAGGTAAATTAAGACTCTTTCATGTTGTCTATCATTTTGGACATTATGGAAATGGGATTGCATACAATTATGGTTTTCGCATCTTAAACAAGATATCCCATTTTCTGCAGGTCATTGTTACAGAAGCTGCAAGGGTCATACAGGATGCTGGTAGAAATTGGAAGCTTAATGCTGTTGCTGGTGAAGGGGAAAGTATGCTTCGAATGACATCAATGACAGATGGGCCAGCTGTTTTGAGATCACTGTCCAAAAGTTGGAAGGTAAGCAGATTGTTCAAATTCTTAGTTCTCCTTCGTTCTTGGTCAGAAGCTTGTTTAAACCTGTCAGCAGTCGAACACCAAACCAATCTCTCCACCTGCACAAAGGGCAAAAAGCAAGATAAATAGCAGAAGATGTTATTTTAGGTATGTTTTTCTATTGTGTTGAATGGAGATCACCAGTGCCAGCAGGGTGATGTTTACAGAAGCAACTCTGGATATAAACCTAGTTAGGTTGTTTTACTTATTTAATTATTGCCCGTTCAATGATAAATGGATGGAAAACACTTAATGATGCATCACCTGTTCCATCTGTTGAAATCCCTGGTTTTTGAGAGAATTCACAAGGGTCTCAGTACTAGAAATAACATTTTTCTCAATAGCTGTTCGAGTTGAGCAAAGCATAGCATCAACCTTTTAGCAGTTAGCTTACCTCTTTGTTTAAGTAGTTACAACATGTATTGTTATTTGCTGGGTGCTGTCCTGGTGAGGCTTGCAATATTAGAAACAACTCTTATTGGTGCTCGTTTTATGCAGACGGTGGGTTCACCACCTCAAGCTTCAATAGAGCGCGGAGTAATCGTACCCGGGGAATTAATCCTACAAAAACTTGATGAAGTTAATAAATCGGTGAAGGTATGAAATGTGCGTTTAAATTGCTTCAGCGTACTCTGTTCCTTCTTCCATGTTATAAACCGAGAATTGGTTATCAATTCGATAATTGTACTCTTATGTCTCTATGTTGATTTCCAGAAAATCAAGTTGCTTGTTGAGAGGCCCCAAGAGCCCCGAGATTAACGCAGAAGCAGCTAGAACTCTGATTTAAGGCAGAGATGAACAGTCAGAAAAAAAGATACAGTTTGCTCCAGCACCCTTACATCACTGAAAGTTTTTGGATTGGCACTTCTCGTTGTATAGGGACAAGATTGAACATTTTCTGTTGTTAATTCTTGGGTTGTTACTACCATCTCCGATAGGAATATTCTAAGTTTTCCCGAAAATTTCACACGATTTTATCATTACCTCATTTGTTCCCTTGTATCATTAAACTCAGAAACAGATTTATCCGAAGACCTTCAGTTTTTCAGGCCAAAACTTACATTGATACCAACTATAGGTTCAGTTTTACAGTAACAAAACTTCATTGATTCCAACTTCAGTGGCTGAATGCTTACACAATCCATGTTTCATTTTTACGACAGCATTTCCCGGGGATGACACAGAAGAAAACGGAGAACAATGAAACTGCTCAGAATCATGAATATTCATTCTCATAGATTTTTGAAAAATCTCTGAAGTCTGACATGTGAATTTATTCGTAAATCATCACAGCAGCAGACAAATAGATTAAGGTTTATCAAAAACCAAGATTTGGATTTTCGGCTAAAAGATGACAACCAAAATTATGGCTTTAGACACAAATCAGGGTTTCACCATGGTAACTCAACACATTTTATCAATAAACAAAATTGCTGTAGGGGAGATCAGACACTGGTAAGATGTTATCGATCACGGTTAAATCAGAAACACGGACCAAAATATTTATCATCACGTCTCCCGATAAATTTATCCATTAATTTCAGAAAATAGTGGGCTAAACAAAATCTTGCATCAAAAGAAATTCAACAAGAGAACAGAACTGTGGGCAACGTAATGGAGACGACGTGAAATCATCGGAGACTTAAATACCAGTAATCACGATCATAATCGATCATTTTGTTGCAGTTTAAATCCTCATCACATGATCTCATTTGCCCCCGCGTCATCACAATATATCTTCGTCGAAACGAAGGAAACCCTTACAAAAGATTGAAACGAACGAAACCCGAATAAGAAACAGAAATTTCCTACGAATTCTCAAACCCAGCCGGGGAAGATCCAGAAGAGGGTCAAAAAGACTTCACAAGTACAAACGCTTGTATTGATCGACGTTTATATAGAAAGCCCTACGAAGGGAAAGAAACCCTAGTTCTAGTTTTATGATGTGCTCAGCCGGATGTACTCCTTCATTTTCCACCGTCTGATGGACTGTAGGTTTCGCTTCAAGCCATCAAGACGTCGGTTTAATGTAATTTATTATCGGGTAATAACATACGAGTCTCCCAATGTCCACATTTTCACATATAAGGCCATAGTTTTTCAATTTATGACAATTAAATCCATAATCTCTGTATAGGACAAAATTACCATAATAGTATTGAATTCGCAGCATAAGTAATACATAAGTAGAACTTAACATTAGTGGGGTATTCCATCATTTGGTAAGGATCAGGGTCCCTGATATTATTTCAAAATTTTATGCCCTAGAAAATTTTGAATGAAATATTTTTACATTTTTTTCTTAAAATTTAATAAAATTTTTATAGAAATTTAATTATATAATGTATTATTAGATATTTAAAAAATAAAATTTTTCATGATGGGTTATATTATATATCACTAAATACTTAAAAAATATATATTTAAAAGTTTAAAAAAAATTAGTATATTTTATATAAATTATTATTTTTTATTATTAATTTAAGTAAAAATAGTTGCGAAATAT
>CP135579.1:5847281-6095950 GCA_032401905.1 Swietenia macrophylla | reverse complement strand
GTAAAACTCATCAAGATCAACACCACCAACGCCACTGTTATTGCAGCGAAAGAGGTCATTATCAGAGATAAAAGATTTGATTCTTAGCACAGCATGAAGAGACTCATGTTTGTCCAAAGCTGCCAGCGATACTCCATTTGGGCTGTAGTTGACCGTGCCCTCATCCTCTATCTCTATGAGCGTTGCCACGGCTCTTCTTAGAAGATCTACTCTTGATACTTAAAATATAAAATTAATTTATAAATTTTATTAAAATATAATAATATTTATTATTAATTATATTATATGTTAATATTTTAAAAAATAAAAAATTAGGATAAAATTATGATCTATTTTACATATGCAACTCAATGATTAAATAAATAAAAAAAATACAAAAAGGGGAAAACTTCAATTGACAGGCCTTTGTGAATTCTTTGCACGCAGCAATATCATATTTGTAACTAATTCCACCAAGTTGAATTACCAAATAAGCGAAAAAGCAACCTCCTTTCCCGCTCAGATAACAGCTCTCTTCTTTGTTCTCTTCTCTTTTCTTTTCCCTCACTCTCAGAAACAGAGATCACATTACACCATGTTTGAACTCAAGGTTTCTAGAGGAGATCTTCTAAGAAGAGCCGTGGCAACGCTCATAGAGATAGAGGATGAGGGCACGGTCAACTACAGCCCAAATGGAGTATCGCTGGCAGCTTTGGACAAACATGAGTCTCTTCATGCTGTGCTAAGAATCAAATCTTTTATCTCTGATAATGACCTCTTTCGCTGCAATAACAGTGGCGTTGGTGGTGTTGATCTTGATGAGTTTTACGAAAATCTGATTTTGGGACACGATGAAGAACTCTCCATTACCATCCACTCTGACGAAGGGCAAGACGGATTCTATTTTCTCTTTAGGAGAATAGGTCAGTGCAATCTCGCCCATTTTAATTCTTGAAGCTGTATTTCAAGAATCTTCCATTTTGTTTGATTTTCTTCTCCGTGTATAATGTGCACGATTTTACCAGTACTTGTGTTGTGAATCACGTCTCAGGAAGTAATAGTTTCACCAGGTACGTAGCAATGGATTTGGAAGCAGTTAACAAGGTGCATGTAGATGCTGAGATTAAATTGAATTACGAATACAAACTGGTTCTTGGGATACTTTCAAATGAGTTCGTCGGAATTTTCAGGTATCTGGGCAGGGATTCAGATACAGGTATCATTTCTTCTGCAGAAAATATCATTTTTAGAACTACTTGCATGTTTCTTTTTCATGATTTCCTTCTCATTCTTTCTGCGTCGCTAAAGTAAAACGTGTACCATCTCAGCTGAAATTTCCGTAACGAATGGGCAAGTGAAGTTTTATGCGAACAAAGAGAACCATGTCATCCTTCGTAAAGAGGTATATCTACCTTCAACAGCATTTATGCATTCCCATGTTTTAAGGGTTCTTCGATCGACTGACACAGAAAAATTTAATGAAGTTGAAACTTGTTTGTACGTTTTTATATTTCTGGGTTGTCGTTGATTTTTTGTTTTAATTGCATGCAGTACAATGAATGTTTCATTGGAGGTGTTGGAGGAGAAGATGAAATTAAATTCAAGATCAATCTCTATAACTTACACGCCTTCCGGAAAGCATCTCGTGTTTCAGGAATGGTGTGGCTACTCGTGGGTGACGATGCGCCTGTTACGCTGAATTGCCCTGTTGGTGCAATTGGCCACATCATGTTTTACTTCACCTAGCTAGACTTACCCAGAAGTCAAAATTTGTTTCCCAAATTGAACTTTTTCCACCTGAATTGTCACACGTTCATTGTTCAGTTCCATTGTCAGCATACAGCAAGCCAAGTGTAAATGAACTTGCTTCAGTGTTTAATTCAGATACAGAGAAACAGAATTGACAGAAATGTGATACTGAGAGCAATGAAACTTGTAGATATGCCTGGTTCCTGCATGCATCAGTTCTTGAATCATACAATATCCTCCATTACCAATGCTTTCCATGGAGCAGCCGACTTCGGATTCCGTTGTAACAAACGAAACGGTAAGCCACCTTGGTGGTTTTTCGTACACGGTTACAAACGGGTTTTTTAGCCCACCTTTGAAGTCCAAACGCTCGTCAGTTTATTACTTGCCACGTTAAAGAAAATGCACCTGACTTTATGCTCGCGTAATTTCCACGCTTTTTCTGATGACGTGGCAAATAGTGATTCGTTACGCCTCTCCGCGTTTATCCTACGCTCATGTGGCGTGAATGTTAAGCCCATGGTCTGAGGGCTATATATACTCGCCCTCAAGCCTTGTTCTTCGAAAATTGCTTTCCCGCTAACAAAATCATTTGGCTCTGTGAAATCGGATCGGTTTCTGACCCTCCGAGGATAGCCGTGGCGGTGGCTTTTCTACCGTCAACTGTTATCCAATCTAGATGTTGCTGTTATGAGCGTTACATACGGCCGGGGACAGTCGATACAATCTTGCCCTTTTCTTGAAGTTGTGATTCAAAAGCGAAGGCTTCTTTTCTGATTTCATGCTTTCTGTTGTTAAAATCTATATTCGAAATTGAATTTCATTAACCTTTGCGCAAACTTGACTAGAATTTAACACCCGGCCCATTTCTAGGTTTTCGATGAAAAATTCAATTAAATTTGCAAGTATCATGTAATTCTACTTAGAATTGGCAAGATATAATGGAAGAGTTGCTGTTTAACACACTTGAATTTATAAGGACAAGGCTAGTAGCTCTTTTTTTTGGTTATTTTCTTGAGTCATGTAAATTTCATTTAGATTGTTTCTTATGCGGGCAAATATATACTTCGTAGATTCATCATGTTTTGTTTTCTCATAAACTTGGGTTGAAAATTCTGCTGTCCTCACTCACCAATGTTGTATTTATCTATAACATATTGACCAATCCATATACGATTGAGCGTTTAGCAAGTGCAGAGGACGCAACCTGTTTTAAACTATTTTAGTATGTTTTACCTTGTTATAATTAACATTGATTGCTAATTGCATCCGGTGGTGTGGCATTGATTTGACATTGTTAATGGGTATGTATATGAGGATATATATTATGAATTGCAACGTGAATACGAAGTGGTACTCGGGATACCTTCATAAGAATTTAGACGTGTTTTTATACAATTTTCTACTTTGGTCAGACAAGTTCTATTTATTTTTGCACTGTATGTTTTGAAAGTTTAATATACCCAGAAAAATGCTGATCAATTGCTCAAAGAACGTAGATTTTGACTGTGGTGAGTTGAGACAACCTCAGTTATTTGGCATTTGGTCATGGTATGTTATGATTTTATACTTGAAATATGTTGACTCTTTCATGAAAAGTGGGCGCTGAATTTGTGTGTAGAGTACTGAACATGTGATAGCACCTGTCAGAATTTCTAGGTTTTCATGACTGTAACAGACTGTCAAGTGAACTTTCTGCATTAAATGAAGTGGTGGTCCTTAAAAATAAGGTATGCTTTGGCATGGCTCCCAAGAGTCTCTAAGTCTGGCCTTTCTATATGAATGACGAAGTCTAGAATGACCAAAAATCCAGTTTTAAACTTGTTTGTGTGTTTCCAATTATTCAGAGGCATTACGGTGTAGATGGCTTTCAATATATATATATATATATATATCATTCTGCTTAGTTGACTGCAATAAGCAAAATGCTTCCTAGTCTATTCTTAGTGAATTTCTAGGCTTAACAAAAGAAAAGACAATTGAACTATCACGTTGTTGTAAGCATGGGACATGATTCTGAAAAGGGTGAGATGGACTTTTGCATTCGGCAAGGAGAGCATTCGGAGGAGAAGGTTGCAAAATGTTTTATGGTGTTCAACCTGAAGTAACCAGAAATCACACTGGCACCATCTGTTAGTTTCCTTTTCCTTTTCTCTTTCTTCCCTCTTTCTTTATCCTTGTCCTTTTGAATTTCTTCTAGTTATAGTGACGATTGTTGAAGACCTTTCAGCAGTTAGTAGTCAAACACTGAATGTAAACTTTTCTGGAATCATGTTATTGAATATGTAAGAACCCAAATTTTAAACAATTGGGTTACCCTCTCCTGTTGATGAATTTGTGTAATTGGTGCTGCTAGAGAAGTAGCTCTGGATTCAATTGGTTTTTGGTCCCCGTTACATGGGTTCATTACTGAATTCATTACTACGGCTATGGGTTCTGTTGCTGCAAATGGTAAGCAACATCATGTTTCATTTTGTGGAAGATGATAAAGAAGATAAATAATTTGATGTAAGAACTAAAAGTCCAAACTTGCTCCCTGAATGTTGATAGTATGAATTGTAGCATATTCATTGTTCTGTTGCAGAACAGAGTGATTATGCATTGAAGTGCAAATGATCTTCACATAGAAGAGGAAAGACATGGAGGTGCTTGTTCTATCTTGCAGGACATGGATGTTTCATCATATAATTAGAGGTCATGGTATGTAAAATCTATGCTTCTTTGCTGTTTTCCCTTAAAAAGTTTATCTACAAGGTATATGTTTTAAAATTTGTTGGCATGGCTTAAGCAATCTTAAATCTTTAAACTTTGTGTAAGTTATGTTAGTGCGCATGCTTTGTGGATGATTGTTAAGATTTATAAGATGCAGATACTATCCATTATACTTTGAGAAGCATGATAACGCTTGGAACTGAAGCTCTGTAGGGACCTTACGAGGAAAAGCCGTGTGACTGCTTGTAAAAGTAGCCAGAGCGGAAACTCTCCGCTACTCACCGTTAGCTTTATGCCCAGAAGAGCGCTGAGAATCAAAGCGTAATCAATGTGACTTTGCTGGTGTTGATCTCGACCAGTAGTATAATATATGAAACTTGCTAATGATGAATCTTGTCATTATTCATGCTGATGATGTGGAGGATCACGTAATCAGCTTTTGGTTTGACGATCTTATGTAGTCAGTTTTCTGCTACATATGCAAAGTTCCTCTTAACAAATGCCATTCCGGTGCTATTTCATTCTTTTAATCATTTACAGGATTTGACTGCTGTAAGCAAAATGGTTCCAATTCTATTCTTTGAAAATATTTAATCATCCCTTTGTCCTATTATCTAGGATGCTGCAATAAGCGCTGCTTGTCAATGTTTTATTTGTTCTTGTTTTGTAGATGCTTGGATATTTTCTATCTTTCTATTGCCTTTTTCTTTCTAAATTTTCTTTTCTGCTGAAATTAGCTGTCTAACAGTGATTGTGCGCAGCAAAGTAAAGTTCTTCAAATTCATGTTAATGATGAACATGTACAAAAACCTGGAATGTTAAAAGATTGACATCTTTTTGTTGTATTCTGCAGTGTGGTGAATGTATCACTGGATTTGGGGGTGTTAGAGTAGATGCTGTTAAAGATTTTTCGGTTATCAGTCTTTGTTACATTGTTTTATTCCTGCATGTATTGCTTCTTCCAAGTTTGTAACCTCTTCAAAAGATAAGCGAGTAGTTCTGTTGTAACCCCACCTAATTTGCTCCCATTTAGCTTGTTACATATTTCTCCCTTGCACGGTCAAAATACTGTCATTGTACAGCAAAGTTTAAATAACCATTTTAGCAACTACATGCTAAATATGGAAGTGCCCGTTGAAAGAGATCCACTTCTGAGTTCGAGTTCAGTGTAATCAACAGAGGCTGGGTTCGCCCTGGAAATCCAGCTTGATGATTGTTCACTCTGGTCTGAATTAAAAAATTTCAGTTAACAGCTACCGATGATTGCACAAATTTTCGTAACATCGCAAGCAGAGTAACGTGAGACCGAAAGGCCCAAACTTAAGTCGGCCCATTGTAATAGACTTCTCACTTTCGGCACGTGCGGGCTCGGAAAGACGTAACAGTCCTATGCTCGACAAGACAATTGCACAGACACGCCGATTAGCTTCTCAAAAGCTCGTTAAAATCTACCTCTCGGATCCTACACTTTTTCTCAGGGAATTTCCAACAGTCTGACTCTTGTTCATCTGAATTACCAACATCGAATTACAAGGCATCCAACATTCATTATCTCTTACTTTTATGAATGACTATGAAATTAGGTTAATTAGGGTTTTTGACATTCTGAAACGCAAGCGGGTTGATTTCTTTGCAGTTGAATCAATCGGTGCATAATGGGGGGAGCAGATCATGGACACGCGGGGGAAGGGGCCCACGGAGACTTCAGAGGGAAGGTGTGGAGTATGACCGGTGGGCCATACTGCAGGCCCAAGCACTGGAAGCGCAACACCGCCATTGCCATGGCTGGAGTCTTCCTTATTTGCATCCCTATTGCTATGAAGTCCGCCGAGCTTGAGGTCTCTGAAAATTCATCCCTTTTCATTTGATTCTTTCTTATTCTGCCGATGTGTAGGGTACGGTTTGGTGATTAAGTGTATTGTAGTTTGTGATGTAAAACTATGGGGCGTCATATGCATGATGGAGTAAGATGGCTTTCTTTCATAACTATATGCAGAAATATATTTCATAGGTCTTCAACCAAAGCCTCTTTCCTGTTTTCCTCTTCATACGACCAATACACTGAAGCAGTTAATACTAATTTCCTTTTTCTTATTACTCTATGGTGTATGGCAATTGCTTTCCGCATCGGTACTCACTTTTCATAACTATATGCCATGCAAGAGAAAGATATGTTTGGCCCTGAAGTATTTCATCAGCGCATTATTTAGAAATGATTTGATTACTATTAATTTTCAATTGTTGGTTGTAAGGTTTTTGATTTTAAGCAACATGTCGATAAGTAGATGCTTACTAACCTAAGTTCAGCAGGAACATGCTGTGGTGATAACTTAAGTTGGGTGCATTCTACGGGCTTTGATCTTATTTATTTATTTATTTTTTGAATTAGCACATGAGTTGGCCTATTACGTTTTGTACTTTGAAGAAAATAGTTTGGAACTGAAGGGAAAATGCTATTGGAGATCTAAGCTTCTCTGTATATTCCTTTACAAGTAATCATGTGAAAAATTGAAAGGCAATTGGATTAAACATGTATGATTTAGATGCTTCCTTCATTTTTGGTTCAACAAAACTATGTCTGAGAGATTGAAATTAGATGTATTTATGGCTTGAATTGCTTTAAGAAATACCTCAGTTTTGTATTCTTTTCTTAGAAAAACTTATTGTTTATGTCTTAATTTAATTATTGGTTAATGAATTTGTACCACTCTCTTGCTGGTGTTGAACATCATGGATGGCTAAAAGATTTGTTTTCTTGCAGCAAAGGCCTCATCATCCTGTTCGGCCCATTCCTTCTCAGCTCTGGTGCAAGAATTTTGGAAACAAAGACTACTAAGGTTCTCCAGACCAAGTGGAAAAGTACTTGTAGAGGTCAAATCCGTCCTATAGCTTGCAACTTCACAAACCGTTGTCTGTATCTTGGATTGTCAATGATTTCAGTTAAGACTTGCTCTGATATTGAGTACTAAGATTTGAATCTGCTTGCTGTGAAGTGGGTTAGTAGTATCACTATTATATTATCAATAAGGTGCTGCTGTTTATCTTGACATGATAAAAACATTAAATTGATATTTGGAAATTCTGATATGGATTTGTTTTCATTGATCTGTTATTCTCTTTGATGCTCACCATTCAAGGATTTTTAAAAGGTTAACATTGACTTGGATGTTGATTAGCATGAAGATGAAAAGTTTGACAATGTGGGCATCTGAAGCGATCTGAACAAGACATGAATCAGGAGGCTTTCTGAGTGCTTTGTTGAATTTAGTGGTGGTCAGCTGAAGCCAAGGAACTTGAGAAGAAAAAGGAGTTTGCAGAAGAATAATAGTCTCATCTTGTCGCAGCTGTAGGCAAGTAAAAGGCATTTATTCCTCGCGGTAGCAAGAAAATGTTCCATCCGTTGAATTCGAATAGCATCACTTCCCTTTGATTGTATACTCTACCATAATGGTGTGAAAAGTTCAAGAATTAAAAAAAACAAATGAGGACGAGCATGACGGCAACATATAATGCTTGGACTAAGTGCGTCCCCGAAGAATAGTCACTGATTCCGAATAATCTTTGCTTTGGGTCCGTTCAAATTTAAAAGATGTTGTTGAGCCTGCCTTCATTGCTTCGAAAGGTCGATTACACTCTGCCGAAAACATGGAAAAGACAGGCAAGAACAAAAAAGATCGGCGGAAATGAAATCGCATGCTTATCTTCCTCAGCATTAAACTAAACCGGTAATGTGCACGTGCTTAAACTGCTAGATAATTAATGCCGAGGTACAAAACCGAGGGTCGCGTCGGAAGTTTCACTTGTTTTTCCGAGTAGTGACAAATAAATATATTTTCTACAAAACTTTTGTACGGTAGCTTGTTCTATAACGAAGAAATGTCCCAGTAGTTTTCTGACCTCTACCTCTGCTGGCAGATATTTTTGATTGGCTGATTCCGTTATTTTCCACTCACACGTGGCAGAAATCAAAAGGGGAAATCATCCATCTTCGAGTGAAAAGAGTCCACGTGGTGGCCCACCGCAAGCATGATATTCCCACATATTAATATATGCTCGGGCAGTCTACGCTCCAACTGGAAGCATCTGCGGTCTCCCTTCACTTTGGCAAATTCTCCCCCTGCCCCCAACTCCCGGGCAGCCCTATTACACGCGTCTTTTTCAGTCTTAACAGCTTCAACTGTTTCTACTTTAACAGAATGAAGGCAAGCCAAGCAGACAAAGAACCTCGTCAAAAGTTGAAGAAAAAGAATAATCAAAATGGACTGCTAATGTTAAGAATATTATCCCTATATAAATTGACCAACGCACGCTTCAGGCAACTCAGTCCTTTGTTACACCAAATGTTTTTCTAAAATGATGAGAAACAGCAATTAAAATCGACTTAGAGAGTCTGTGTCCTGTATTTAGAAAGTCTTTGTTTCTTTTTTGGATTTCGAGCTCTATGGGGGCGAAAATGTGGAATGTTGCACGAGTTGCCGCGTCCAGACTAATCCGATCGAGGCGGTTCTTGACGGCGATTCCTGGTCCCTGTATTGTACACAAACGTGGCACTGATATTCTACACGATCCCTGGTTCAACAAGGTTATATTTTCTTTTCAATTGTTGTCAGTTGTTTTAGTAGTCACTTTTGAATGATGTAAGACAATTGTATGAAGTCGCCTCTTGTCACAACTCTCAAATATTGGTAGGCATTTAAGATCTGGAAATGGAGGGAATTATGCAGTTATTCTAGCTATATTGGATACTATTGCTGTTTATACTTGGTACAATTGAGTATTTAAGCTTATTAGAGGATGTAATATTAATAAATGTATTTGGAGAGTTTTGCTGCTCGTGAACCATGACTGATGAGATGACCTGTGATGTTCTTTTTATTTATCGGTTTTGCTTGATTTCCTTGAAAACAGGATACTGGGTTTCCTTTGACTGAAAGAGATAGACTGGGGCTCCGTGGCCTGCTTCCACCTCTCGTGATATCATTCGAACAGCAATATGCTCGTTTCAGTAAGTCAAAATACAATTCCTTCTCAAAATTGTTAGAAACATTACCTCCAGCTGTACTGGCTGACTCAAATTTTTAAATGTTGACTTGGTAGAAAATCTGACTGAGCTTGTTATTTTAAAAGTACCAACGTAATGTTTGAGAATGATTTGGGCCGAGGGGATTTTTGTAAGCAAGGAGAGAATTTTTTTGACTTGAGTAAGAAAACTCTTGCTTTTAGAGAATGAAAATTTGGCATAGATAAAGTCACCACAGCACCTCACTGGTGGCTTTTTAGTTTCCTCCATTTAAATCAGAGAGATGACTAATTCTCTATTGTAAGGAGAAACAATTATGCAGCAACAAGCTGAAGGGTTTCAGAAGTTGCTGATTTTTCTTTTGCTTTTTATGTATCTTATGACATATTTGTGTTATTTATAAGTGTGTCAAATCTAACATTTGAATCCCATTTTACTGTTGAATAGTTATTTTGCTGCAAATCGATGCATACTAAATCCATGTGTCTAATTTGTTGTTTGGAATGTTAGTGGAAACCTATCGATCCCTAGAGAAAAGTACCCAGGGTCAAGCAAATGATGTCGTGTCATTAGCAAAATGGAGGATCTTGAACAGACTGCATGACAGGAATGAAACATTATACTACCGAGTAAGTTTGGTACCTCATTCCAGCTTGTTGGTGTTAAGGCATACATAAGGTTCAAAAAGGTGATTCTGTTGCTTTTCCCCCCAGGCCCTGATTGATAACATCAAAGACTTTGCCCCCATAATATACACTCCTACTGTTGGGTTGGTTTGTCAGAATTATTCAGGTTTGTTTAGACGCCCACGTGGAATGTATTTCAGTGCAAAGGATAAAGGGGAGATGATGTCTATGATCTACAATTGGCCGGCTCAGCAGGTAATATGCAAATCCCATAAGAGTGTAGATATGTTTGCAAATTGCTGTATGTAACGTCATTGTTGCACACCTTGCTAGGTCATTTAAAATGCAGTAAAGTCTTGTGTATAGCTAGACTTCACTGCATTTTAAATAACATGATGACAGTTTCTGGTTTCGCGACTCGGGAGTTTCTTTGCTCACAGAATGATGAAAATGTTTTGACACTCTTTGCAGCTCCTTGTCATCTTCTTTTAGGCCATGTTTCAGTCTCCTTTATGTTGCAGGTAGACATGATAGTCCTGACAGATGGAAGTCGTGTTCTTGGCTTAGGTGACCTTGGAGTTCAGGGAATTGGAATACCTATCGGAAAACTGGATATGTATGTGGCTGCTGCAGGTATCAATCCACAGAGAGTATGAGCTTCTCCCTCTACCTGTGTGGCTGTGGGTGGGTGAGTGGCATGTGCTTCTGCACTTACATATTGATTCATTTGTGCATGTGCGAACAAGTTCCCGGTCTACCTCTATAATACATGCTTAGATATGGAAATATACCAAATTTTGCTACAGAACATGCATTGCATTGGGAATATTTTACATGGCACATGCTTATGGTTTCTTGTGCTAGCTTATTAGTTGTCTCTGATCATATTTAAACAGTACACACATTTTGAGCTAGTGTTTGTGCTTCTACATCACATACATGCTCATATATGTTTTGTTAAATCAGTGAATTGAATTATAATCTATTTAGGAAGTTGCATTTTAGGACTCATTTTTCTTTTCATTTTATTATTTCCACTCCTTTGAATCTCAAATCTCTCTGAGGCCCCAACTCAAGTTTGAGTTGGATTCAATCTCAAGATCTATTACACATAAACAAATTCCTACTAGTCAAAGTTGCCAGCAACCATAAACATTTGGGAATGTTTTCTTGATTACTATGGTGTTCATACCTTTTCCTTTTCATATTTTATTCTTTTGGAATAAATCAAACTTTTGTTCATCTTTGCTAGATTCTCCCAGTTATGCTGGATGTTGGTACTAACAATCAAAAGCTAGTTGAAGACCATCTATGTAAGTAAAAATGTATACTCCACTATTTTGTTCTTGAGTTTTCTTGTCTCCACAACTACAAAATGTTTTCAACTTCTCTTTCTTGAGAACATCATAAGGATATCTTGTCACATCTTTTGGTTGGACAGATTTAGGACTTCGACAACCTCGGTTAGAAGGGGAAGAATATCTATCAATTGTTGATGAATTCATGGAAGCTGTTCATGCACGCTGGCCCAAAGCTATTGTACAGGTTCTTTTCTTTCAAAATATGACTTTCCATTTTATGTTAGTTCCTATCACATTTGTAACTTGAGGGTTTGGCCAATTGCACCAGTTTGAGGACTTTCAAATGAAGTGGGCATTTGAAACTTTGGAACGATATCGGAAAAGATTTTGCATGTTTAATGATGACATACAGGTGACTATTTGGTATGACATCTTGCTGTTCTCTGTGGACAGGAGAGAGCATATAATACAACGTAAACTGTGTGATAGTATCCTCAGTGCCCCTGAATTTCACCAATGTGCCTACTTCGTGTCTTGTAGGGAACTGCTGGTGTTGCACTTGCGGGATTATTGGGAACTGTAAGAGCACAAGGTCAACCATTGACCGACTTTGCCAACCAAAAGATAGTTGTGGTAGGAGCTGGGAGGTACTTGCAAATTTAAATTTTGTTAAGCTACACAGTCTTAAAAGTATCTTTTTTGTTGGTTTAATGCTCGACATTTGCTGTTCTGTATCCAACTCCTTTTGCTGGCTTTCAGTGCAGGGCTTGGCGTTCTTAAGATGGCTGTACAGGCTGTCTCAAGAATGGCAGGGAACAGTGCAACAATTATGAAAAATCAATTTTTCCTACTAGACAAAGACGTGTGGTTCTGCACTTTTTCACTCTTATTGGTCTTGTATTAATGCCTAGCCATGTCTCTTTTCTTTATAATATAATAACATGTCTCTGCCCTTGAATGACAATAAGGCTCGAATGATTATGCAACTCAAATTTACTAAAGTGCTCTACTATTTTATGGATTTCTACTTTGGTCATTCATTTCATCAATTTGTGGTGCAACACTAATTTTTTATGTTTAGTAATATTAAGTGGAAAAAGAAAATAAGGCTATTTAATGCTGTAATATCATCGAAAATGAAATCATCCATTAAAATTTGGTTTATTGGTGTTTGAAATGAATTGTTTGGGTTCAGGGTCTCATCACAAAAGAGAGGAAGAATCTTGATCCAGCAGCAGCTCCTTTTGCTAAAGATCCAGGAGAGATTATGGGGCTGAGGGAGGGAGCTAGTCTGCTGGAGGTGGTGAGTCACAGGAGCTAATTTAGGCAGTTTCTTTAACTACAATGATGACCATTTAGCATACAGCTTTTATTATCTTGTTTCAGGAGTGTTGAACCTTTTTGCTATAGTATCATAATTATCATCTTCTAAAACCTTTTTCATAAATTTTCGTATAAGAATTCTAATTGCTGAGAGCCAAATTTGTTCAGGTTAAAATGGTCAAACCACATGTGCTTCTTGGTTTGTCTGGAGTTGGTGGCATCTTCAATGAGGAGGTAAATATTAAATTGTTTGTGTTTGTTTCATCCCTTTCCATAATTTCTTACCACTAGCGAAAGCAGAGCAAATTAGTGAATGTAATTTGATCCTGTTTGAAATTGTGTCATCCGACTACTTCTGGTTATGATATTGGATAAGTTAGCTATAAATAATATGATTTGGATTAACACACTATGATGCTTTAAATTATGTGTTTAAAGGTGCTATTTAAGAATGTTTTGTCTAACAATGCAATTAGTTGTGTTTATTAGGCGTCCTTCGCTTTGGCTTTACATAATCATTCTTAGTTAGACCCTTCCTGGAGTGTAAATTTAATATTTTGTCAGTGGGGATACACATTTTACATCACTGATGCTTGATATTATTTAGTTATTGCTGATTTGATACAACGAAAAGTGTGCATTGGCCATTTTTGGTTCTTGGTAGTGATATAATCACAGTTTATCATTATCATCCATTTGTTATCAAGAGAATGCTGTGTTGTTTATTGGTTCTGTAAGTTCTTCCTTTGTTTCACCATTCAGTTATCTAAGAGTATCTTTATTCTGTTTTCATGTAAAATAGGTGCTTAAGGCCATGCGGGAATCTGATTCAGCAAAACCTGCCATTTTTGCTATGTCAAATCCCACCACGAATGGTCTGTTTTTTCTGCCCTGTTGAGCCAACTTACTTTCCTTACTGCAGCCCAATCTTCTTTTTGACGCACTGTTTGTGTTTTCATGAACAGCTGAATGCACTGCAGCTGATGCTTTTAAGCATGCTGGGGAAAATATAGTGTTTGCCAGTGGAAGTCCTTTTGAGAATATCGATCTTGGTATCTTCCCTTATTAATATATTTTTTGTTTAAAAGTCTTTTGACACAGTTAGTAGGTACTAAATCCAAAAGTTTGTTTATAGACAAGGACCCAATAATAGTAATTAAGCTTTTCTAGTCTCCCTCACATGTAATGCGGATTCAAATCCAAACATAAACAGATCAAATAGATAACAAATAAACACAAAAATACAGATATAGACTTAACACGCAAAGCATTCAAACACAAGGCCTCTACTCTGCTGCTGCCATAATAAGTAATCATTAAACTCAGAAGCCCAACAGTAACATTTGAGAACTACTACGCACCGTCCAAGTAAAAATAATTGGTGCTGGGTTCTGCTGCTTCTCTTCATAAGGGAGCTATTGTGAGTAATTAAGTGGTGCTGACTGTAACTTTTTTATTTGATTGTCTGATTATTGCAAACTTATCAACCATATTATTTCGGACAGGCAATGGAACAATTGGTCATGTAAATCAAGCAAATAACATGTACCTGTTTCCTGGGTTGGTATTCTTTTCTTATTTCTTTCATTATTTTGTGCTTTAGTTGATTATGCTTAAATGTCAATGCTACATATCTAAAACCTATTGCATTCGTTCAGGATTGGTTTGGGAGCTCTCCTTTCGGGTGCTCGATTTATAACAGATGGAATGTTACAATCAGCTGCAGAATGGTATGTATGCGACTTTTGGATTGAGCTCATGTCAACTTTTGGATTATAATTAATATGTTACAGAAAACCACAAATTGGCAACTGCATCATGGTAAAAATTATGATGTGGTTTGAAGCACTTTTCTGCTGCAAATTGTTAACACGATGCTCTTAATACAGCCTCGCATCTTATATGACAGATGAGGAAATACAAAACGGCATCTTGTATCCGTCCATTAGTAGGTAATATTCCCTGCTATCTCTGGCGATTGGTAATTGTCATTGTGTCTATGGGAATAATGAGAATTTTTTTTTTTTTTTATATGTGATGGCCTCCATACGATTTATTCTGTTGTGTGTGATGCAGCATTCGACATATTACAGCAGAGGTTGGTGCCGCTGTTCTACGAGCAGCCGTTGCCGAAGACCTGGCCGAAGGACGCGGTGAAGTTGGGCCCAGAGAGCTCCAGCACATGTCAAAAGTAAGACCACGTCTACTATTCTCTTTTACAATCTATATCCACTTCCCAGAGAAAACCCATTAACATTTCCCGATTTCGGAAAGAAGCTGATAATATTTTTTGGGTGCAGGAGGCAACAATGGAATATGTAACTCGTAGCATGTGGTTCCCTGTCTACAGCCCTCTGGTTCACAAGAAATAGAGCTTCCACTGCATAATTATATGTTTGTGAAGGCTTTTTTTTTTTTTTTTGGTCTAGAATGTTATGCTCGAATTCTTGGCCTATTTTTCGTCGTTGATAATTTGTAAGCTTGTAAATGCACGAGAGTTGAGTGAAAACACCAGAGTACGGTCTCTGATGCAAACCCGTTAGCTCGACTCGGCTTTATTCATTAATTCAACACGCAATATTTTCATGTATGTTCTCTTGTTTATTTTGCCAAGTTCTCACCCTGAGAGTAACTTAAAAGAAAGGGATTCTCAAATGCAACCGAATATACGCTCTCAGTCGTACTGTGTATCGTATTCGCATGCTAACGAACAAGAACTATGGAACAGGAGGTGTTGTGAATTTAGTGGATTAACCACCACTTACCTCAAATTTTACATCTAATAGTGTTGCAGGTCACTCTTTGTTAATGATTGTTATTTTTTTTTTTGCGAAAGTTTTACAGATTTACAGATATATCAAATATTATAAAGAGTTTAAGTTACACTTTTTTAAATACTGATTAATTTTGAAAGAAATGGCGTTTTAACTATTTAAAAATAGTATTAGAATTAAGAGATCATGAGTTTGAGTTATGGGAGTGTTATTGTAGGGAAAGTTTGTTGGAGTGGTATCAGAGCGAGCCAGGAGCCAAGAGATCATAGGTTTGAGTTGCAAGAATGCCATTGTAGACAAAATTTGTTAGAGGTTCCGTAATGTCTCTCTGTGCCGATAACCATAATGGAAGTTAGGAATTTATGTCATTATCATGAAAATATTTGTTGAAGGTTGCATAATGCCACTCCTTGCCAATGCCAATAACCACAATATGTAGTAACATTGTTAGAATACATGGAATCCCACATGAAAAAATCCATTCACATCGCTAAGAAAATAATTTTCAAGGACAGGATTTGAGACTTTCCAAAGTGTCGACACATTTTTTAAGGAAATCGCTGAAAAATATGTTGTGGGTTGAATGGGATTAATGTGGTGTACACGGGTCATTCAAGGACGACACTACTTGTCCTATGATAGTTATAAAATAATGGAATAATTACAGATTTCCCCACAAAGAACAGGAAGCTGAAC
This sequence comes from Swietenia macrophylla, assembly GCA_032401905.1. Lineage (NCBI taxonomy): Eukaryota > Viridiplantae > Streptophyta > Magnoliopsida > Sapindales > Meliaceae > Swietenia > Swietenia macrophylla. Next base: position 6,079,770 of record CP135579.1, on the reverse strand, counting down.
ACTTTCCCCAACAAGTTTCACATCAATTCACAAGAAAAAAATCTCTCTGTTTCTCATGTTATTCATTTCTTTTCTTTTTCTTCTCATTTTTCTGATTTCATGATTGAAATCCTTCAAATTTTGGTGGCGGTGAGGGTTGTTTTGCAAGGGTCTTGCTTGGCCAACCGCAAATATTTTCCAATTTGATTAAACAAAATTTTTGATATCTCTAGTGAAGTGGGGTGACGTTTGATGATACGTATGCATAGCGTGGGTGCTTTTTTTCCGATGGCATTTTGATGTGGCCAGATTCCATACGGCAATGCTTGAAGCTTCGCCGCCCAGTCAAAAATTAATACTTTGAAAAAATATCTAATTTGTTCCGACTCATTAAGTTTATATATGATATCTGAGTTGGTTTCTAGCACAATTACTTCTGCTACGCTTCATGATCAGGCCAATGGAGGAAGTAACAAAGAGGTAATCTTTTTCTTTTTTGTTCTCCTTTAATTTCCTGTTGTCATTACGCTTGCTTTCACTTTCACTTTGTTTTCCAGCTTAAGGTGCAAATGAATTTATGTGGTCAGGTATGCAGTTGTTACAGGAGCAAATAAAGGAATCGGGTTTGAAATCTGCAGGCAATTGGCTTCAAAAGGAATAACTGTGGTGTTAACAGCCAGAGATGAGAAGAGAGGTCTGGAAGCTGTTGAAAAACTCAAACAATCTGGATATGATCATGTGATTTTTCATCAGCTAGATGTCGCAGACCCTTCTAGCGTCGACTCTCTTGCAGCTTTCATCAAATCTCGATTTGGGAAGCTTGATATTTTGGTATAATGCAATATCAATTCTTGAACTTTTCGATCACTTTATATTTTAAGTAAATCATAGCTCTGTGTCCTTTGAATTATTGGCAATATATACGATATGAGATTGAAGGGTACAATCCATTATTGGGTATATTTATTCGGGAAACATTAAAATTGTATTTTGCCGGGCCAGAGTTTAAAACTTGCTTTTACTCGGAGATTAGATTAAGGTATAAATAAATACCACAAGAATCTGTTGGCTTATTTCTGGGTTATGTTACTGTGTTAGGTCGATATATAAACTGACTTATGTCAATTCTGGACTTCTTGGCAGGTGAACAATGCAGGAATTGGTGGATTCAGTTTGGATGGTGATACTGCCAAGGTACTTTTTGATTTCATTTATGTGATTAGGTTTATTTGGTGCCTTAAAACCGAGGGATGAGTTATGAATTAGTAGATGTAATTTCAAGTAAAAATGAACAACCTGATGGTCTTTTAAATTCATCATTTTCAGTGGAACCCTAGAGGTATATTGTATAGTTTGCCTATTGTACAAGTTTACAAGATCAAACTTTATTATGCACGGGCAAGAAGATCCATTGGAAGTCTTATATCAACAGAATAGCCATTCTAAGATTAAGATATTTTTAATTTTCTTAATGATGCGCAGGATGATGTGACGATGGATTGGCGTGCAGTAGTAACTCAAAGTTCCGAGTCAGTTGAAAAATGCATTGAAACGAACTACTATGGTGCCAAGAGAATGTGTGAAGCACTGATACCCCTCCTTCAGTTGTCCGCTGCACCAAGAATTGTTAATGTTTCCTCTTCCGCGGGAAAGTTAAAGGTAGCCCTTTGCCAAATAAAACTATCTGTCATTTGCTTAAATATTAAGCCAGTTGATGTTGGTTACTAAATGTTGCTTTCATTTGACATGATTTCATTTAACAGAAACCTTCTTTGTTATTGTTATATCCAAACTAAGTTATACTTCAACCAAACTCAAAAAATAACAATGTTGACTCATGTCTGCTAAATTTTGAAGCAAAGTTTTGGAGTTCTGTGCATGAAAGCCTGATAATTACTTTCTTGTAAATCTCGAGTACTTGCTGTCCCAAGTTGTTATTGACTGGAATCTTGCAAGTTAACAATTATGCCTCTCATCATTTTTGTTTCAGAATGTAGCATTTGAATGGGCAAATCAAGTGTTAAGTGATGCGGAGAAGCTTACAGAAGAAAGAGTGGACGAGGCATTGAGGCAGTATCTAAACAAATTTAAAGAGGGTTCACTAGAAACTAAGGGATTCCCATTTTCTATGTCTGCTTACATAATATCAAAAGCAGCCATGAATGCCTACACAAGGATCCTGGCTAACAAGTATCCAGATTTCATTGTCAATTGCGTTTGCCCTGGCTATGTCAAAACAGATATTAACTTCAACAAAGGCACGTTAACCCTTGAAGAAGGTGCTGAAAGTCCGGTGTGGTTAGCACTTCTGCCCAACGGCGGTCCCTCTGGTCGATTCTTTTCACGGAAGGAAGAGGTCTCATTTTGATTGAAATCAATCCATCTCTATCCTTGTCTCTCCCTATATATACATATCTATGTGTCCCTTCTCTCGTGTGAATGTCCCGCAATTTAGAATGTGAATTTGTGCAATTCAATGTTGATTTGGTGCAAATTCAGAACTGAAAACTCCTAATATATATGTGTGTGTGTGTGTGTGTGTGTATCTATATATATATATATATATATATGCATGCTTGTGTGCTTGTGAAAACGAATAAAATTTTCTTGTGTCTGTACTCTATGACCAGTCGCATCCTTTAGTCTAAAATGCTGTTTTTTGTTGTATGGTATATTCAACTAGTAGTAGTCTTTCAAGAAAACTTGCATTATGTGTGGGTGTCTATTTTCATGTCTTATGGAAGAAATTATGTCGACAACCATCATCAGCTAATACTGAATATCATCAACTTCTGCCTCCCACGAAAATTACACACAGAGCTGAGCATTTTCTAGCCGATTTGTTGAAATGACAACAGGGGAACTTGCAACATTGCTTTGTTACACAATCAATTGAATGGCATTAGTGTAGTTTATCCTTTAGGTGTATATAGTCCAGGATTCCTAGTATTAGTGGCTAACTGCAGTGAAAAGAAGTGGGATCGTAGAGAGGAAGTTGCCGAAAGGGGAGTGAAAAATTCAGGGCGATGAGAAACTTCCTCTTCAAACTAAAACAAAAACAAAAACAGTAAGAGTTTCTCAGATGCAACTTCCTTTTCGTGTTCGCACATCCGCTTGCTGCCAACCCTTGAACGTACAATCAAATTTCATTGGTGTTTGAACCCATTCAAAATCGGCAACAGGAAAATCGTTTTCCTGTTTTTGCAGGGGAAAAGAGTGTCGTCTCTTTTTCCACTGTTGTTCCACCTACCGTCCTTTGCATCACTCGAGTTGTATTTCAGGTCGTGTATGGTTGGTACCGTCGAAAAGTAAGCAACATCTACTCGTTAATGAATATATGACACGACACCCTCTGTCAAAGCAGTCAACACATATATTCTCTTATCGGGTGCACAATATATGATCACCTTTAAAATCACACATGGCGATGGTCCTGATCTAAAGATATATCTTGAAACCACCGAATATCCGGTGGTACCGGAAGTACTACAACATAATCTTTCTACCGCTGAATACTAATCTTGAGATCTAGCGTCCCTCCCAAGTTCACCCTCAATAATTTATTAATACCCAGAAACTCCCCACCTTACGCTATTGAAGATCTGCTTTAAAGCCGGTGTCCGAATTCCAGCTCTCAGAGGTCAAATTCCAGCGCTCTGATACGTCAATCGATTCTATTCAGGTGAATTTTCGGTGAATTAGAAGAATGTTAGTTCTTCGTGGTGAATACTTCACAATCTTTTCAATGTGCTTGCAGATTATATACATTCAACTCCAATGGCGGCAAGGAAGCCTGGTTTAATTGCTTTGTTTGATGTTGATGGAACTCTTACGGCTCCGAGAAAGGTGCCCAATTTTTCATCTATTGCATAGGAAATTGTTATAGCTATTTCTGTTGTTGCCTGAATTGACATTATCTTTCAATTTTTAATGTGATTTCTGTAATTCAATTTCAAGTTTGCCACTCCACAAACGTTAGAATTCATGCGGGAACTCAGAAAGGTAAATGGCATTTGTTTCTGTAATGAGTAATATTAGAAGTGTTTTCTCAGCATATGATAAAAAATCTGTTCACTTTGTAGGTTGTTACAGTCGGAGTGGTTGGTGGATCTGACCTTTCCAAGATATCAGATCAGCTTGGGGAGACAGGTTTGCAAATCATGTGTTAACTTAAGTTTGTGGTTGTGAAAGAATATTGAGAAAGAGCTAAAATGGGAAACATTTACTCTATGCTAGTTGTTGCATTTGTTTCGAGATGCTATAAATTATTGTATAGACTGTTGATTGATGCAGCTGGCTTTTCTCCATGGAACTTGATCATTACTCTGTTAATATGGTCTTTGCCTCATTATAGATTTTTACTAAGTTAAAAATTGGAAGCGGGAGTACTGACTAAGCTCGTGCAAGGGCTTCTTATACACATCTTTTGAGTTTTTGGATGTGATTGAACATCTGTATACTTAGATGCACCATTCTCTTTTACGTTAGTTTATTTTTTATAGTTCTTCGCAGCATGTGTATAGATGTATGACTTTCTACTTTACAGTCTTTAAGATCTATGCTTGTTCTCTAAACCATGTTTTTGTTTATGCAGTTATTAATGATTACGATTATGTATTTTCCGAGAATGGTCTTGTGGCTCATAAGGATGGAAAATTAATTGGTACCCAGGTACTTGACAACCTAAATGAAAAACTCAAGCCAGGTTTAATGATTTGGTAGATCATGTTATTACATACTCCAAGCTGGTAGTGGAGCTCTTTAGTTTTGGTGTACATGAAGCAATTAACAAAGTAGCATCAGAATGTCCCTGCCTTGATTGTATCATAGGCATCAAACAGCTTTTAACAATGCTTGATATGGTAGATCCTTTTTGATTTGTTGTTGTTCTGAAAGATCTTTGCAGAGACAAAACCAACAATCAATATTTTATGGGTTACTCTGGGCAGATTTTCCTTGTTAGCCCAAATTTCACTGCATACATTATATGTGCTTTCCTTTCCTCATTTCCGAAGAAGCGTGTTTTCAATTTGCATTGGGATTTACCTTGTTCTTTTTAGTTGATCTGTGTCCCCTGATACGTTGTGTATTTCCTTTTGTCCAGAGCTTGAAATCATTTCTTGGAGAGGCAAAGCTCAAGGTAAGATCCTTCTCTATCATGTTAGATTCCGTTCAATCTCATATCTACAACATTAAAAATAGGTTCATTAAGGTAAAAAGGTTTTGTACCACAAATATATATACTAGGATAAGATTTGGCTTGAAGCTCTTTTTGGTGGTATTTGAACGGTAGACAAGCTGTGCGGCAGTAGAATTACTGGTACATGGAGTTTTATCAGTTTCATTTGATGAAGTGCAAACAATCGTGCAGGAGTTCATAAACTTTACACTTCATTATATTGCTGACTTGGACATTCCAATTAAAAGGTGAGTGCATCAGAGTCTAATTACCCGTTTTCAGGTCAAGTTAAACTCTTAGTCTTTAGCAGCACAGCTGAATATAACTGTTTTTTGTTCCATTTATCTGAACAGGGGAACTTTCATTGAATTCCGAAGTGGGATGCTCAATGTTTCACCAATTGGCCGAAACTGCAGCCAAGAAGAAAGGGATGAGTTTGAAAGATATGACAAGGTAAGAAAATTTTGTTCTTTTTATCTAAAAGATTATGTTGTTAGTTCCTATTTCTGTAGTGCAGAATACCTGTTTGATATCATTCATGTTGACATATACCATACACAACTGGGGTTTCAGATTCACAATGTACGCCCAAAAATGATATCTGTGCTTCGGGAGAAGTTTGCTCACCTCAACTTAACGTTTTCAATTGGAGGACAGATAAGCTTTGATGTGTGTTTATATTCTATCAGTTTTGTGATTTTTATAACCTTTGACTGGTCACTTAAATGGTAAATTGGAAGGAAAACTTCTGAATCTATTACTGTTTTTGACACTTGTAACTACAGGCTTTCCCCCAGGGTTGGGACAAGACATACTGCTTGAGGTACCTTGATGACTTTAATGAAATTCACTTCTTTGGAGACAAAACTTACAAGGTTAGCTTCTTACTTTGTTGCTCATAATTTTTGGGTATGCTCTTGCTGATTTGTGTCTGCCCTCGTGTTACTTTTGGTGATACTTTTCTCTGTTATGCATACTTTATCCATTAATCATATATCATCTGAATTACCTTAATCAACTGTTTTTATAAGGCTTCAATCACTACTAGATTTATTGTCATTTCTATGGTAAGTATTCCCTTGGGATTCAGGCTTGGTCCACAGGTTATTCACTAGTTTTGGAGTCTCTGTTGGGACTAATGAAAGAGCTTGGGTGTTTTGTTTCAGGGAGGGAATGATCATGAAATTTATGAATCTGAGCGAACGGTGGGTCACACAGGTCAGCTTTACATTTTAACTTCAATCTACTTGTTGGCAATTTGGATGTCCATTGAAATACAATCATCCAATTCTGTTTTCAAAAGAATTGGTGTGACCATTTCCTCCATAAACAATTGAACAATCACTAGAACAAGTAACAACGGCTGACAACAATAGCTGGAGCATGTAAAATAGCCGTGTTTGGGACTAAAAGAAATGATCTTGCACTCAGAGATGATATAGGTTGTTTCATCACACCGTGTTAAACAAAGATGGGTCAATTTCATTTCTGTTAAATTTCCACTGAACATCGTTGCTGCAATGATGTTTTCCATACTTGTATGGTGGCATCAATATCAAGATAATCTCCAACACGTGGCTTTCCTTTTTGCAGTTACCAGCCCCGATGAAACAATGGAAGAGTGTAAAGCTCTCTTCCTGGCAAACACCCGAGTGTAGGAGAAATTTTTAGTTTTGTATTACGATAATAATATGCATTTCTTATGTGAACAATTCGATGTTATTTTACTTCTAATAATTGATTGTAATTTTATTTGAACAATTGAGAAGCAATGAGAAATGTCAAATTGGGAATTTGTGTTCAATCTCTAAACTGTAACTTCCATATATTTGCAGGCGTTGTGTAGGCCGTTAAGCCTCCCTATTTGCTTTCTTGCTTTGTGCTTTGTACTTGGATGTTCAAAAACTCAGGAAGAAATTGCAGTCAACAGATTGTTGAAAAATCGTGCTTGTCTTTAAAAAAAATCGTATTATGGTATATATATTTTAAATTCGTTCAAGAATGGGGAAGAAGCGTCATCATTATGAAGGCTTTCGTGGTGTTCAATTGTTAGATTTATTTTAAATGATTGTACCTAGCACTGACATTGGCTCTAATGTGGTAACATTTTTTGACGGAGCTAATTGACAACATTAAGATCAGTTTCGACCAGAATTGAGGCGTAAATGGAAAGACAGAAGGGGCAGTACACTGGAAGTTGTGTTGTAATCTTGTAAAGCTCACTGGAAGTTGTGTGCCCTCATTGCCGAGCTTAGAGTATTAGAGAGTAGCATTGCTATGGTCATTGGACCAACTCCCCCGGGAACTGGAGTGACAGCTGAAGCAACTTTACATGCCTCCTCGTAACAAACGTCTCCAACCATTCGGTAGCCACGGGGACTTTTTGCATCCTTGCAGACATCACACAAAAAACCAGTCACTAACTACGTATGGAATGAAAGCAAGCACAACCTGAGCTAAACCAACTTGTGCCCTCGTTACAATAGAAACAGAAATATTGAACACATCCACAGTAACATGTCTCATGCTTTAACTGAGAAATTTAGTATCATTTTGAAAATGCCAAATCTAAATGTTCGTGTGTGCGTGCGCACTTGCGAGAGAGAGAGAGAGAGAGAGAGAGAGAGAGGGTGGGGGTGGCGGCAGAGTTTGCTCACCTCAACTGGGTTTATTCCAACATCGATTATAACTGCACCAGGTTTTATCCAGTTTCCCCTTACCATATTCGGTTGCCCTACCGCTGAAATTATGATATCAGCTTCTCTTGTTATGTCCTCAGGGTTCTTAGTTCTGGAGTGGACAATACTGATGGTAGCATCCTCCCTCTATGAACAATAGACAAACAGAACGTTATTGTTAGAAAGAAAACAAACAAATAACCGGACAGAACAAAGAAAGAAAATCAAGAAACTAGCATCTTTAAGTAAAATAAAATTGGGATAGATATTACTTGGAGCAACAGAGCAGCTGGCATCCCAACAATATTGCTACGGCCAATCACAACAGCCTTTTTTCCTTTTATCTCAATGCCATATCTATGCAACAACTCTATGCATCCTTTAGGGGTACATGGAACGAACAAGGGTTCTCTACCTCGCATGGCAAGACGACCAATGTTCAGTGGGTGGAAGCCATCAACATCTTTCTCAATGTTGACAGCATTCAAGATGCTCTGCTCATTCATATGCTGGAATAAAACAATGAAATGAATAACAACAATTATATGCAATTAATACAAGAAGCCAACATGGACCGATGAAGCAACCATCAACTTTTTAACTATTAATATTGACCAACCAACATTACCAACCTGGCTAGTTAGTTTTAACTGATTCCTCAGTTAATGACAACTTTCTTGCACAACCAGCTTTAATCTTGATGCATTATTTATCTTGTTTTATTTTTTATTTTGTAAAATACCATGGCAGTGACCAGACTAATATCAGGAAAAATTATTATCTCATTTCTCAGTGCAGAATGATTGACAGAGGAAAAATTATTGTCCAAATTAGAAGCATACAGAAGGTAGAGGCAACTGAACAAGGATGCCATGAACAGAAGGATCATCATTGAAGCCTGAAATATGCCTGAGTATTTCTTGTTCAGACGAATCCTCAGGTAAATGCACTTCGAAAGAATTTATCCCCACAGATTCACAAGCTTTTTTCTTGTTGCGTACGTAAGTTGCAGAATCCTTCCTATCCCCAACAAGAATAACAGCTAACCCTGGGACAACTCCTATTGCCTCCTTCATCCTGGAAACTTCAGCAGTTATCTCATCTCTGATTTGCTTTGCCACTGCTTTTCCATCAATAACCTTGGCAGATGACTCAGTAGCCATACTGACTGTACAAGAAACTAATAAAAAAGTTCAATATGAAGTAGTAAAATTTTTACCTAAAATATTATTACAAAAACTAAAGTAATACCAAAAAAATTGCAAAATCAATTTACAAACTAAATTAATATCATGAAACAATGAAACACTGATGAAATGTCAAAGTGGCCCACTTAAAGAGAGTGAATTGACCTCAAAAGATATGACAATAACATCAAAAGAAATATATATATATATATATATGTATACACACATACTGCATCTAAACAGAGACTAAATTCAGATAAGTGCATGGGTCTTTTTCTAATTGATAATCCAGTCCGATCATTATGCCTAACAGCAACAGAGCAAATAAAAAATCCATGAAAATAATTCTTATAAGTGCCCTTTACAGGACAGAATTTGAAGAGTAAATTTGATTAATTGACCTTTTTCATCAGGTCCCTCACGAGATTCTGAAAGCCAGCATTCTTTCTGGGCTACAAAGACTAAACTCATTGACCAAGGAAAACTAAAGAGCATTGGATTCGACTAATTCCATCATGTTGTTCCTGCGAAGGACCTGTATCAAGTTGTTTCATTTTCCTTACAATACGAAAAAACATCCAACGCCCAATTCGAATGCAAATCATATTTTACCCGTCTAAACGTGACAACGGTTTCGACAATGGTTCCTGGGCATTATCTATTGATTCATTCATATAAAAACAGTACCAATATACAAAATGTTATACCTATGATGATAAACTAAAAAAACTACACATATATGACGAAATGCCCGAATGAAAAATCAATTTTACGTAATTATAGACGAATCTTGTCTATAATACATAGGCTGAAACATTTACTAACTGAAGCAAATTAAAAAATTAAAAAAATAAATAAAGTCGGCATTTTACGGAGTAACAAAGGGAAAGTTAAAGTAGTAGTACCGTTAATAACAGGTGATGAGTACGACGAAAAATGAACGGTGGGAGCGGTTCGTGAAGAAGAAGGAAGTAGAGGTTGGCCACGAAAAGGACTCACCAAACGGCGATTGAAAAGAAAACCGTCGCTGCGGAGTCGGCTTCGGCTAAAAGAAAGGAAGCGAGCCGTTGTGGAGAAAGAGCAGTCAGTGGGTACCATCGATGCCATCCGACCCCCAAACAGTCCTTCACTAGTTTGCTCGTTTTTGCGTGTAGCAACCACAACTAGGGTGGCGTTCTTGATGCACGCAACGCGAGAGGGAAAGAACCAGAAGCTTATATACTCAAGTGAAGTTGCAAAACCGCCGAAGAAGGCGCGCAAATTGCCGCACTTGTACAGCAATCAGTAACGGAATAAAACGGTGCGTTTAAAGGACGCTTGCTTGCTAGCTGCTAGCATTCTCTGCCCGCCCTCCCGTGTATGAACGACTAAAGATAGCAAGATTCATATAATAATAATACGGGCATTAGCGGGGGTACATTCAAGGGACCATCATTCGCAAGGACAAGGTTATTTGAAACCACCACCAAATACTATTATTATATTTACAAATTGAAGCCACCTGTAGGGCTCGAATCTATTAAATTTAAGAATATTGCCATGAAAAAATTGTAAAACTCGAGCAATATATTTAATTACTATTATATTAATGGTAATTTATGTTGGGGTCTTTTAATAATAAAGTTTTTATTAAAAAAAATTAAAGATAAGAGTACTTTTGGCAAGTATACCATGGCGGCAAATAAGTTGATAATTTGGGTCACCCAGCCAGAACTAAGTCCAAAGGCTTCTCGTCCATAGTTGGGGGGGGGTCATTTTGGTATATGAAATATAGGATGACATTTGATAGTCTGAGGCTGCCAGCTGCCTTGGGGCCAAGAGGAAGCACTGCTTGCACAAAGGTTACCATTGTGGAATCTGCCCGTCACATAATACAGCAATGTAATAAGTCACATAATACAGCAATGTAATAAGTGCAAAACTAACCGATTGTCCCTGTAGAGAACCTGTTCTCTTGGCAGAAGCTTTAAATTAATAGCAGCAAATACCGCAGCATATTCCCCTCAGACATCATTATTGTATAAGCAAAGCGGAGCAGAGACAGGGACAAGATACAGACTTAACCCTGGGCCTGATTTCCCATCGGCTCTGCTACAGCACTACTCAAAGCTTCATTATCGCTCAGGCATTCCTCCCAACTTCCTTCTTTCAGGCATCCCCCAGTTCCAAATTATAACCCCCTCTTTAATCAAACAAATCACTGGCTTTACTTCACAATACATTTCAATCTAAATGGCATGTATTGACATTGTTACTCATAATAACACAAAAATTTGAACACTGTATTTCTGAATTGGAATATTTCAGTAACATTCATGGTTTCAGCTCTTTTTTAAAAAAAAAAAATTAAGCAAGTGCCCATCTACTACTAACAGCAACAACAATAATGTTTGTCCTTTCTTAGGAAGATGGGTTGATCAAAAAATTTATCAAACAAACGTATTTGCCTAATTAGAAAGTGTGCTAGGGCCTCTGTTTCTCAGGTATTTTCTGTACAATTTATACCAATGAAAACATGTTATCCGCTGTACAATTTTTTTCCATTTTTACCTGGTTAATACTTTGGTTTGTACAGGGTAACCTTTTCATATCGCCAGTGTTCCTTCAGTGATTTGGTTTTCATCAGAAGGATCCGATGACTGAGCTTTGGGTTTACTCATTACCCGAGAAAACCCATAACCAAGAGAACTTCCACTAGCTTGACATAGCTGCAGACGTAAACAAAACTTGTAGATAATCCTTCTGACTTCCTAAGGGCATATATCAGATAAAGACAAGTATCCAGAAGACTGAAACTGTCAAAATCTTATGAAAAAGTTGCGTACCTCAGCAAGCTCAGACAGGTGGCGACTTCTAAATTCGTTGATTGTTGCAGCAATCTCTGACGTGGGCAGTTTAGCCTAAACAGGGAAACAAAGGAAAAAAAAGAGGAAAGGAAAAGAAACATAAATATAGGGCATTCTAATCTAAATTGGGGGATTTAGCTCACATTCTCCAACTCAGGGAAAAATCTTTAGTACACCCATCCAATAAAGCTTTAACATGTCCACATTCATCTATCCTATGATTGATAGTTTTAAATATGAATTGAAACATTTGATGATTTTAATTAAGATAGGTCAGCTCATGTACCCAATACTCTTCTAACCCAGTTTTCTACAATCCATGTTCAACTTCCAACTTGTGGCTCTGCAATCAGATCTAAATACTTTTTCATGTTTATTAAAGCATGTATTTTACCTGTGCAAGAACAGCAGCTGCTAACTGCAAACTTGGTTCCAAGGTCTCAGGGACAACCTACAAAATTTTTAACCAAAAGTGTTAAAAGTGTAATGTAACTCAACATGCAATGTGGAGAGTTGATATCAATGTAAATAATGCCAGGTCAAATTTTCATAACCCTGGTTTTCAGATGTCAGAATGAACTTTGTAGGGGAACCTTTTCCCCCTTATTTTTTTAATAAGAAATGAACCTTTATAGGGGAAGGTTAGAGGGAAGGAGGAGGAAACTAATAAGAGGTTAGAAACTTACAGCTGTGGCCCCAGCCTTCTCCAAATTGAGGCCGTGATCAACATCATGAGCACGGACAAAAGTCTTGACATTTGGGAAATACTTGCTCAAGGCCCAAACAGTTCTATAATTTGCACCAGGTGTATCCAAGGTTATTGCCGCAGCACAAGCTCTTTCTGCACCAACTTTATGGAGTACCTAATCATCCAGTGTTAAGCATGTCAAATTTCATCCTGCATGCCAGCAATTTTTATAACTCATTATACTTTATACCTCGCGACTGCCGGCATCTCCAAAATACACAGGAAGATCCAAGGCCCGTCCAATTGCCACTCTATCACTGAAACAATGGAAATCTCAATTCAAGACATCTAGGAGTTTGCACCATCTTCCTACTCAATATTTTGTATGAGTCTAACAATCATTTTCAACACATATAAAAATAAAAAATTCTACATTATTTTTCCCCAAAAGTGTGATTATTTCAAAATGTTTATATAAATCTTAAAGAAACATAACCAAGCATACCAAAGATGGTCAGTCCAAATCATTATGGATATTTTAGGTGAAATCAAATTGGTAAACTAGTTGGCTGAAGGCATCGTAGAAATTCTCACAAATTATTCTCCAAATATTTTGGTGGAAAAAAATGTATTTCAGGAAGAGTAGTTTACTTTTTTTTCTTTCTTTCTTTTTGATTTTGGGTGGGATGGCAGAAACTAAATGACATGCAGGTATGTGCATGCTTCAAAGTGCATAGACTTGATACTTTTGGAAAAAAGATATTTCAAATTGTGTATGTCCATTTTGTGAGGACAATAACCAAAAAGGCATACATAATGGACACACACGCGTGCTCAAAATCGAGCATTTGCGTAAGTGTTGCTTTTTTTAATGATGTTTTTCCTCTCAAAAGAAGGATAAAAAGAAGACAAATAGTTGGGTTACCTCCTCACATCAAGAGCAACAAATGGAATTAATCGCTCCGAAAGAAGCTGAGCTATGATCTGAGAAAAGAAAGTACAACCATTAAGATCAACCAGACATATCATTCAGTATACTAATAAGAACAGATTCACCACATGAATGATGTTAACCTAATTTATCAAACAAGAACTGCAAATGAAATTAACACCTGGCCAACACGTCCAAATCCACAGATGATAATATGATCTTGCAAATCATCAGTCTGGACATAAAATCATATCCAAAGAAAGATTAATAAAGAATAATTTTATATATTAACCAAATCAACCATACAACAAAGATATAATTCAGCATATGAAAAAAATATATATATGTTGACATGTGAACATTTAAGATAATTCCAAGGTTTCTAAACACTAATTCAAGAGGCTGAAGTATAGCACAGGAAAACGATAAATGTAATGGTATAGAAGAAACACTAACCTTCCCATGCATCAAGGTGGTAAATAGTTGCATGTTACTTGTTATGCAGAAAAATCATGCAAGCAAAGCAATATGTTTTGTAGGCTGAGGGTATAGATGAAGGGAACATATCTACAACAAGTGCCAGAGGTGGGCATTTTATCATAATTTGTCTGAGGTACAAATTTTAGTGCGGACAGATAATCTAATTCTATGTGCAAATAAATTGACTGCGTTTCGCTATTTCCATGGCTTTCTCAATCCTTGAAATCCTGTTGGCAAAATTTAAGTAGTGACTATTTGACAAGGAACATAACTCAATTTACCTATTATGACCAAATAAGTCATTTTACTAGTCAATTTTCTCTTAGGCAAACCAATCAAGAAATTGCAGCCATCTATCATTAGACACCAAAGAAGGTTTCCACCCTCAATACAAAAGACATATCCGTGCACATAGAAACAATGGACTCCACCACAATTGAGATACTTATTTTATCATTTTCTGCTGCTCCTATGAAATGCTAAGGATGAAAAACACGAAAAATATTTCTTTTTTCATTTTCTTCAGGACCCAAATGTCACCCAAAATTATCACAGTTGGCCTATTAAGAGGATGTAATAAACAGACTTTAGATGACAATACTTCTGACTGAAAATTCATCATATAATCTATTTGCCATCAAAGTAAACAAACTACTGCTGAAGATTAGTAATCCTCACTAAATTTATACTTATTCAAAATTTACCTCACTCTCAACAGGTAATAAACTTCGAACGTCATGCTGCTCAAAACGAGAAGCAATTAATTGGCCTCCAGCAGCTAGCCAAGGTGTGAGGGCCATTGAAATTCCCACCACAAGAAACAGCAGAGATGATAGCTGATAAGACATTATACCCTGGAGATAAAAACCAATTAGCAAAGTAGCGTTTCTGCAAGCAACAAGTTACTTTGTTATTATTAGCTTCAATAGCCGTAATTTTGCAAATAACAGCCAATGTTCACTACTACAACTATTTACTTCAAAAGGAAAATTTTGCCCATCATTTTATTCTCAAGAAAGACTGGGTGTATGTGTATGAAATGCATATAATCAAACCAAAATATGATATACAGGTATTCATCAGAAGGTTAACAAAACGGCTTGCTGTTAAGCAATTTAATACCATGTCGAATCAAATGCCCACAGGTAAAATAAATAAATAAGTAAGATGAAAAAAAAAAAGATCAGTATCAGAAGTAGACATGAGATGTAAGTAAACAAAGAAATCACCGAATGGGAACCAACAAAATCTCGCAAGCAAAAAATGTTGTTGGTATGGATCAACACCTGATTAACAGCTTCACCAAAAGCCACAAATGCAAACTCTCCGCCTGGAGCAAGAAGGAGACCAACCCTAATTGCAGATAGGATGGAAATGCCAAATAGTCTACCGACTAAAGCAACTAATAAGGTCTTGCCACCTATTAAGAGCCCTATTGTCCCCATAATGACAGGAAAATTTGAGAAAAGAAGTTTTGGATCAATTGACATTCCAACCTGAAACCCCATAAAAATATTATTGTTATTTGGATATGCTGGAGTCACCTTTATCGTCAATATAGTAGCAATTAGAATAGGCTAATAATGCAAAACAAAGCAAATTACCAACTATTAACATTTCTTGCACTCAGTAGTGTACTAGAAGGTACCAAAAAGCTTAATCTAAAGTACAAAAATAGGTGAAAGGCGCACTGTAAAAAGCTGGCCCAAATAGCTTAAAGATCATTCAAAGCCAAAAAAAAAAAGATAGGATTTCACAACCAAAAGTTCTCTCAGACTATTGCCTGCATTAAAGTAACACCACAGTAGCCTTGAGAACTAAAGGGACAAAATTATTATTTTCTTTTGTTATTTTCCTTCTAAAGAAACAAAATTAGAAATTTTAACAGATAAATATGCAAGTTACAGAGATGTAGTAGAAAAACATACAGTCATGAAGAAGAGACCCAGTAAGAGGCCACGGTAAGGAGCAATATCAGATTCAACCTGCAAAGAAAATTCAGTTTCTGCAAGGAGCAAACCAGCCAAAAATGCTCCCAGTGCCATGGAAAGTCCAGCCTGCACCAGACGAAGACATGGATATGAACCATCACATAAAATATACGAGAACAACAGTCAATAAATTGCATTGTCATACCCTGGCTGTAAGGAGACTAGTCCCTAGAATAACAAGGAGTGTATTTGCAGAGAATATCTCAGCATTCTGATTTTCTGCAATTTGCTTGTAGATTGGTCTAAGCAGCTGCAAACCACACAAAAATATTGTAAGTGCAAACACCGACTTTCAATATGCTATGGCAGGCAAAAGAGAATGGGAGACTATGTAATTTAAGTCCCAACAAAGAATGCACTATCCAGTCCAATGTAACGCAGAGAAAAGGGACACAGTTAAGAACTAACTTTTCACCAAGTCTGTGTGTTTCTGCACCAAGGGTGTTCACTCAAATTTCACAGTGAACAATTTAATCCCAAAACAAATATCTCATTCATCACGTGCAAGTCTGAACATTGAGGCAAACCAACAAACAATGTCCAATGGTGTCAACTAATATATATTTCTGAAGCACTAGATAAAATCCATTATTCCCAAGAGTGGCACGTAGAAGGTTGGAATAGGGTCAGAGAAAGTAGCTATTAACAATTAATGTCAGCATTAATTACAAGGCAGTCAGCTGCTGCAGCAAGGTTCAATAGTCAACATACTGTCGCAATAATTAAAGAGTGGCATCCAAACAATAATACAGGCGTTCAAAAACAGTACATTACCAGATTACCAAAAACCTTTCTCACAATTTCTTATCGGGCAAAATAATTGTAAAGATCAAGATATAAAAGCACCAAGAGGATGTCATAGAAAATTGATTAAAACAAACAGGATGTCATAATACAACATAAGTGAAAATTACAGAACTTACCAAGCGGCCGCCAGCAATGATGGCACTGATGGCAACTGCTGCTTTCACAGCAGCCAGTCCAAGAGCTTCAGCAATGGCTTGAAAACCAACCTGAAACATGGCAGACTACATGAGCCATGATCATGATATTAGTGGCAGCCACAATAATAGCAATGACAAAAGCAACAATGATCATGACAGCTACAAGAAGAAAGTTAAGACTTAAAGAAGGACAAATCACCATGAATCTTGACATACTTCATAAGAAAAAATGGCCTTTATTTCATTGTGCTATAAATGAATCTCATGCAGAAAGAAAGAATGGAGCTGAAAGTTTACAGTTGACCTATTTAAGTAATACCTTCTAATAAAGGAACAAACATTAAAGGCTGCATCTCAATCCACCATTATAACACATAAAGTGTAGTATAGCAAGACAGCAGCTTGTTGCATCTGAATATACAGATTCATCTCAGCCATACCAATTGCTTCTGTTTCTTTATGAATGTTCTGGCTTACAGAATAAATCTTAAAGAAATTGCTCATTATCAGTTCTTCAAAAAAAATTTCAGTGAAATCATTTTTGATGGGCACACATAAGTAATAGGGGATATACATGCCAATGTAGCGAAGATGGTAGGTGTGACTGCTGCAAGGGAAAAGGATAAGATACAATTTATATTGATTGGATGAAACTAGTACATTAAAACATCTTTTGGCTATAAAATTATGGATGCTGATCATCAGCAGCTTTTGGTCCAAAACACCTTAATTACTTGATTAATCTATAAGCATGCAACCTCAGAACTATGAGACAAGCAAAGGAACAGTCACAAGAAAACAAGTGATCAAAAGATTTGCTACCTTATGAAAGAACAAAAGGACAAAAGAAAGATAGATTATTAGAAATCTTTACCCCTCCTTTGGATGAATTTGGTGAAATAAGAGGAATGAGTATTAGTAAAACCACAACAGCCAAATCCTGAAAAATACCGAAAGAAGAAGATGCATTTTTGTTAGCATATTTCTATTACAAAAACACAGCTATAACTAAATTTCCAAAACAAAACTTAGAAAGTAATGACAGCAAAGATTTTTTATAAATCACTGTATATGAAGGTACGTAGGCAGTTATAAGCCATTCAAAAGAAAAACATATATAAAAGATACACTTCACATACTGTCCAATCAAAGAATATTGCATTTGTGAAGGTGTGTGTGGGACAGAAATTCACTTCAGATATCCAAAGGCTTGAAACATTCAAACATATTAATATTCATATTCAATCACCATATCACAAACATGTTAATTTTTAGTTTCATCCTTGAATCAGATGCCAGAAAGACCAAAGAAAAAAAAATCAGACAAGCAAAGGATATATAAGCATAAATTGTTCAAGAAATTATGATTGGGCACATTAACAGCCAAAAGAACCATAATCCTTAACGGACAAAATTGAAATTTTCAAAAAACCATTTCAAACTGAACTTTTTATTTTGAAATCATAGAGTAACCTGGAAAAGTAAGACAGAAAATGTAGCACGTCCATGGCGTGATGTACTCTCGCCTCGCTCCTGTAAAACCTGCAAAAGAAATCCAAGAAATTAATTCACTGGTAAGATGAAAATATATGAATGGCCATTGCATTCTTGACTGACAGGAGAAGTATAACCAGCTCATTCAAGCTCTTCTCCAGCAAGGTAAGTCTGAGGCATCCATAACCCAAGAAGTTTCCACGTTACTAATCATAGATCATTCAATAGGCAGTAGTTTCAAAGATTTTGCTATTTCATATACAATTCAAATTTTGGATATGAGATGATAGAAAACAACAGAAACAATATTGCAGTCAGTACAAACAAGTGCCTAAACGAAAAGTCTTAAAGTATTTTGCATATTTAAGTTCTCTTTCTTCTCAGAAACTAGAAGCAGCAACAGTCTGTAACAAAAACCTGTAGGACAACAGCTGTGGAAGACAATGCAAGGCCATTTCCAATGACAATTGCTGCAGGACCAGGCAGCCCAGAAACAAAATGCGCAACCAAGCCAACCGCTACAGCTGTCACCAAGACCTGTATTATGCAGGTTAAATGTGTAATTTCAATGAATCGTATCAACTGCTGACAGGAATGGCTTTTAGCCAAACACATATGGTGATAAAAATCAGAAGTATCCCAATCACCTGAGCTGAGCCTAATCCAAAAACATATTTCTTCATGGAACTTAGCCTTTCAACAGAGAGCTATAAAGTGAAAAACAAAGCTTCTGAGTTAGCTCTCTGCATTATGATGAGGATCAAACATTAAGGTAGAAGGAGGAATATAGAGAAAGAATATCACCTCAAGACCAATATTAAATAGTAAGAAAACAACTCCAAATTCAGCAATTGCCTTTGTCCCATGCACATGACGGATTATAGAAAGACCATAAGGCCCAATCAAGATGCCAGCAGCCAAATAACCAAGAACAGGACTACCTAAACATAGGAGAAGTATAAAGTAAATTACTATAGATAAATTCAGGATGCTGTTTAGAACAGGAACCCGCTGTCATAAACGTAGATATTGATCAAGAGAAAGGAGACACCAAAAATTGTACTGTACTATTCAGGTTAAATTTGATGAAGTGAAATAGATGAAAATAGAGAAATGAAATATATTCAAGAAAAAAGGTTTGGCAACATTTGACAATACAATATTTATTCAGGGATATTCTAAAACTATGAACACATAAAGTCTACAAGCATGTATTATATTAAAAAATCAAAAAATCAATTACCACCGGGAATTTTCTGAAATATAGGCACAAATATGACACTTGCAAGCAGTAACCACAACATGTCAAAGAGCGATGCCTCCTCCTCGTTTACCTAAGAAAAATCACATTCAATCGGTTAGAAAGAACACATTGGACTTAAGGTCCAAAGGCAGAACAAGTTAATGGTAACATGCCTCTTGCTGAGGAAGCATGGCCAGCAATTTCTTAACCCTCTTAGGAAGTTTCCGTATTTGTTGGATTAAAGGCTTTGCATTTGATGAAACTTCTTCAATACTTGTGGTGATAACCTCTGGTTGTTGAAGCTGCAGAGTACTCCTCTCTACTCGATTAGCATAAAATGCAAGTCTGTAATCAATTCAGTATCTTTTGGTCAAAGGCATCCTTGACACTGAATTTACAATCTAATAAAAGAAACAAATAATAAATCAAATAGAAATGCCCTTCAGGAGTGCTAAGAAAGGAGCTGCATACCAATGCAATAGGAATTTCCATCATCATAATCAAGCAATAATTTAAAAGGACAAAAACATGGAGAAACATCTTCACAGGTTGTTAAATAGTCCTGGTATCTAATTATGTCTCTATTGGCATTTTGTGCTTAATCAACCAAAAATGCATTTTGTTAGAACTCTAATGTTTAGGAAATTCATACTAACAGTGATGCTCCCGTTGTCAAGTTTATCTGAATCCAAGAAAAAAAACTTTAATTCTCTCACAAATCTTAGTTTGTAAATTGCTTTCAAAAGAAAGACCTTTTTTTCCTCCAAATTCTATGGAAAACTAATATTCCAATGTAATATTGGATGAATAGAGCACAAACTCATTAATATACAATATTCACATGATTAACGAAGTAAATGTCAGCAAGAGATTTTTACAAAAAAGATAATGAAGCAAAGAAGTAGCAACACTAATACGTACCCTGCTCCAAAGAGCAAAGACCCAAGAACCAGCTTGGGCAATTGCTTCCTTGCAGACTCCATAAATCCTTGGAAAAGTGATGCTGGTGTGAACTCAGTCCCATCAACAGCAAAAGAGAAGAATGATGCAGAAAAGAAACGAGAAGATTTTTTCGGCAATGCCTTCAGAGCATTTAGGGGTGAACTCTCCCTAGTCAGATCTTTCTGTGTTTCCTGCTTTTTTGTTTGAACAATATTCTTTGACTTTTCTGCTTCCAATTCAGCTTCTATAGGAGAGACTAAACTCAGCCTTCCAATCTCCTGATCACTCATTTCATCAGTTTGGTTTAATTCTTCCGAATTCTGGTTCATTTTACCAGATAGAATCTCATTTGAGGACTCACTGACCAAATAATCACCATTACTTGCTATATCTGCGCCACTTTCAACACTAATATCATCGCTACTACTGGCCTTCTGCCCCTCAACAACAGTCTCATCACCTGAGACATACCCTTTGGTTTTTTCAGAGATATCAACAAAGGAATTGGAGAGTGACTTCTCTGCTCTCTGCAATGCAATCTCTGCATCATTCACACTTTGTGTAGCCTCTACTTCAAAAGCAACAGCTTGCTCTGCTAGTAGCATAATGTTTGCTACTTCTTCCTCAGCTTTCACGGCATTCATTTGTGCGTCCTCTGCAATCCCATTTAATCTATCGACTTCCTTCTGCAACTTTTCCTTCTTAATCTGCAAATGTTTCAACTCTGCCTCACAAATTGCCAAATTTGCCTGACACTCCTTGGTATCATTTTCAGCAGTCAATGGCAACCCCTCATCTTCTCTGTCATCAGTTTTGGTCTCGTCCTCTCTAGAGGATTCTGGAGAATCATCCTCTACTTTTGCAACTTGTAATGATTCCACAGCCACTTGAAGCCTTGCCTCAGCCAAAGAAAGAGCCATTGTTGCTTTTTGAACAGCTTCTTTGGCAATGTACTCCTCATTCACAATTTCTTGAACCACATCGAGTGTAGCATTGACATCATTCCATGCATTTGCCGCTTCATCCTTCATGGCTATTGCAGCTTCAGCTATTCTTTGAGCCTTCTCCTCAAACATGGTACTATTTAGCCGCGCAACTTCCAGCTCTTTAATTGCATTCGTCAACATTTCTCTCAATACATCCAGACTAGGTGCTTCAACATCTTCTTTTGCTTGTCTTTCTTCATTACCCAAACTATTTGACTCAGGAACATCAACAGACCACCCCACTTTTGATATCTCATCACCATTTTCAACAAACTCTACATTCCGACCATTTCCATCAATGTATGCTAAAGAATCTTTACCTTGACACTGTGAAGTAACTCTCCTCGACAACTTTGAAGAATCATCAAAACTACAAAATAAAGAATTATATGTATACGAACCCCACAGATTCGCATCAAAGTTTCCTCTAAAGTCCAAAATTGAATTCGAACAGCCACTATATGTTATACTTTTCCTTATGTTTCTAGTGGACCGGGCTTTTGAAACAACCTTTCGATTGAAAACATTACAACCAAAACCTCTGTATCTAAATCTTGAACTAATTAATCGATCGAATATTCTGCAATTCGTACCCTCAACATTAAGAGACACATTAGGCTGGTGCATACTACAAGCAAAATCCATTTCTCCAGGCCAGTGAATGCAGTTAAATATTTATAGAAAGAGGTATTTTACATACTCTCACTGGCATTTAGTCAAACACCTGGTGAAACAAATAAGTACACAAGAGTAAGAAAGCTGATAAGCCAAAAAAAAAGGCTTAAATAAAACCAAAACCATGGAATCCTCCACATACATATGAATATACAATAAAAGTACTGAACGAAGAGTGAAGTAACCGATCATGAGGATAACAGCTGAAGCCGATAAAGTCGATGGGCAGATTGAGAGGAAAACTTCTCGTAGAAAGTGACAGAACTGGTAACGAATCAAAAAACGTGGCGCCTTTAATTTTGCTCTTTGGAGGGAGCGAGATATGCCGTTATCAATCGTCAAAACATTTCACTGAACTATTATTTCCAATTTCGACTATTTATAGTGATTTTACGAGAATGACCTTTGCGTATCGGATATTAACATATGATACGTATATTCCAGTGGAAGGAGGATGGATTATCTCCACTCGCATTTGAACAACGTGTAGAACAAGCTCCCACCATCTGCGGGCCAGCTTGCCAGATGAGAGATTCTTGGGTCTTTGATGTTGGACATGATCCGTTTGTCGGAGCGTCAAATCCCCCTTCACGTATTTTCCTTCCAGAAGCGCGTGTAGTTTAAACCTACCCTTCTGCTAAAAATCTGAATATTTGTTCGGCACTCTTCGATGGCTTCGCTGACTGAAAGCAGCTCCGTTGCACTAGGATTATGACAAAACAACCGTCACATGATATTGGCAGCCGGGCTCAGCAAGGCTTTTCATTGGTCTGTTGGGCTTTGGCTCAAAAGCCCGACAACAAGTAATTCTAAAGTAGGCCCAATTATACAATCTCAGCTGCATTACAGGAACTGCACTGACCCAATAGTATAACGAGAGACTGGATGAGTCATGGTTCCTTACCGTCATGCCCCAAGAGTCGCATTCAAATAAGCTGCGTAGGTTTTGCAAGATTTAAGAACAGCATTAGCCTGCCATACCAACAAGAGAAGAAGTATCCTTTATGTATAGAATGTTTTCAAGGGCAAGGGTAAATGGACAACAAAGAAACTGAGACTTTGCATACCGTAAATTCTAATTGTAAACTGAAACATCCATGTCCCGCACTGAATAACAAGAGCCTCCATCTATTTCAAGTCTCAGATTCAGTGTACAGGTGATTTGCTCTTTGCTCAGTGATCAATCACTCTGTTCTGGCAATGAAACGAATGAATATGTGACAAGTTCAAGTTGACAAAGGTCAGTGAACAATTTGGAGTTTTTACCTTCCCACTGCAGCTACTTATGTTCAATATCATATTCAAATAAAGAAGTCAACGATATTACAAATTGCAGCAACAGGGCAATTAAGCACAGCAAGTTCACCATTAACCTCAAATATCCAAAATGTGCTTAACACCACACCTCAAGATACCTCTCGTGTAAGGACAATCTATTCATTCTGCAAAAAGCTTCACCTGCCTAACTACAATAGTTTGGAAAATGAAATGTTGCAGCGTTAGCACATGCACAGTGCTATATATGAACTACAAAGTTCACTGTTCATACAAGGATCCCGAAACTACAGTATCACATCCTTAAATATCAGCTAACTGTAGTCAAAACTACTTCCACTGAAAAATTGAACAGGATTATTTAGTGTAATATACCATGATTAAATGTCAGCTCACTGCAGTAAAATCTGCTTCCACTGGGCAATTCAACAGAATTATCTAGTGTTAAATTAAACATTCGAATGAAAAAATGCACATGAAACAGTGCCTTTCTCGCTAAAGTGGAACAAAATGCATGAAGATAAGTGTAAACTGTAATGAAGTATCGCAGGTAAGCGTCACATATTCATTGCAATTCATGATCTGTATCATGAATCTACATGTTCGTTACTGATCTGATTCAATGCGATAGAAGTGGATGCAATTCATATAGTTCCAGCAATGCGATTTAAAACTAGTCAAACCATATTCACATACTTTAGAGTTGGTAAAACCCTCAGCAATTGCTAAAAGCTCAGTTGCCCATACAGAACAGAACATATTAGTACACCAAAGGATCATCTAAAGGCAATGATTCAAGAAATAGCAATGAAAAAGGAATACCATCAACATAAATCAGACATTTCCTTCAAATCAAAGGTCTTAAAAGGGACATCTTCCATTCTAAGCCTCACTGGACGCAAATAACAATTGAAAATTAGTTGAATTCATAAGAACCTAAAACAGAGTTGGCTTGATACGTCCATTCAAGAATATAGATTGCCCAAAATTTTAAAATCGTCATTGCAATTCGAGCATCTAATTCGAACCAAATAATTGAACACAAATCTCGAAGATTGATCAAATCAAACTAACATAGCCAAAGAATTTGACGAAATATTCAAATGAAATGTATCCGTTGATATTCAAGAAACAGTTCCATACAACATTAAAAGAAAACTAACCCTTCAAAACATTTAACGTTATGAAGTTACATAAACTGACGGCCATTCACAATCATAAAGCCGATAATCCCGTGAAAACCTCCAAACACAATCAAAATCTCAGAAATCTCGTCAATAATAATCTCCAATAACTAACCAAGAAACTATAAGCAACAAGATGTGAACTTCAAAAATTCTTCAAACACATTGGAAAAAAAAATTAAAAACCCTGAAAAAGGAAGAAAAATGGGCAAGACGTTGGAACCCCTTCAGAGATCGCCCGTGTGTTTGAGAGAGGACATGATGACCCTGGCGGGAAGACTACTGTTAGGGTACAAATATATAGCCGTTGGAAATGCGTAGAAACGACGCGGACAAAAGCGTATTAACTTAAAACAGTGTCGTTTCTCTCAAGGTAGTGCGTGCTACTGACGCAAAAACAAACGTGTCACCAGAACGCGCATTCAGAACGCTGTCGTTTTGCACGAGGTCGGTCGTGGCTACACACTCACCACTTAAATGATACGATGTCGTTCACACCCTGTCTAATCTTATTTGTTGGAAAATTAAATTCAACCCACTAAACCATCGAGAAACGGGTTGTCTTTACAACCAAATGCAATAATAGAACAACCGTTCCATGGATTTGGTGATCGAACAAGAATTTGTGCCTCAAAATTTCTGTTAACATAACCTTCTCAGAGCTTAAGAACAAATTGAAATGAGCTGAACGAAAAATAGAAAAATAATATCCCAGTCACAGCAGAGAAATCCTTTTAATAGGAACAAAAAGAAACTCGGATTTGTAAACTGTGATCTGGTTATGTCCTGAAATATACGGGTAGAAGAAAACTTTGCAGTATGATGACAATGGAGCTGTGAATGTACGGCTGCTAGGTAGCTAGCTCATATTCACGGCGATACAGCTACTTTATTTTATTGAAGTAGAACATGATGCTACCATCAACTGCATTGGCCATTGGGAAATTCATCATGGGAGGCGCATCATTGGAGTGGAATATGTACACTCTGTCTGAGCTATATGATAAAATCATGAATGTCCAATAGTAACTGAGCTCCATAACAAAGAAAACTTGATCTCTTTCTCCAATACCAAGACAGACATATTCCCCATGCTGCAGAATTGGACAAATGTCAGACAATCGTCATTCATCTGTAACATGTAAATGGTTTTTGGGGTTTTCTCGTACCTCTCTTGCAAGGACAAACTTGGTATCAATTGAAGCAAACTCCACTTCCTTGTTCGTTACAGTTACGAAAACTAAGCCTAAGATGATACAATCTGAGGTTAGGAATTGTTAAAACGTAAGAGTAAAATTGAAATTGGCGAATCAGTACATGCAGAACTGATCATATACCCAGTTTGCCAGAATTTTGCAGACCCCCGAAAACACGCCTGAATTCTGTTGAAGGTATTCCAAGCACCACTCTGTATTCATATCGCAATTTACGGCCTATGGCTACATGCTCCTCTTTAGCTTCAATCAATCTCATACATGTCTCCATGCAAGTATTCTCTGTGGTTCAATCGTAAACAAATATCACAATCAAATAAATTAATCAACAGAAAATATACCAGACCCCAAGAAACAGAACAAGAACTGGCAGCCGTTAGGGAACCTGGCAAGCTTAGAAGGCCAAACTGTGAACTAACTTAAACAGGATGATTTCAATATCACAAATCAATTCTGAAACCAAGCAAAGAGATTCTTGTAATAAGAACATTCAAGAAATAGGCAAGATTTGACTAACTACTTACCATCCGCAAACAAAATGTTGATTATCCGATTATTGTCTTCACCAGCATGAATAATGATGGAGTCTTGAGCATAAGACAGTTTGAGCTTAGCGTACAACTGGTGAAGATCGATACGTCCAACGCCGCTTTCTTTGCAGCTAAAGGATTCAAAGCCAGTAGGATTAATTCTTAGCACCACGGTAACCATCTCTTTTGGGTGCAAAGCAACCATCGATATCCCATTTCGGGAGTAGTAGACGGTGGCCTTGTCGGCTACTCGTTGGACCGCCAACACCAGTCTCCTCATAAGATTCCCTGAAAGCTTGAGTAGTAGGAATGCATTCCGTTCCATTCTTGGAAAATCTATAATGCCCATTTAGTTTGGATGTGGGTTAGCTAATGAGAGGGGCAGAAAGCCAAAGGAATATATAGTTATATTGGCGGGAAAGAAATCTAGATCATTCACACTTGATAACACAAACTCTTTTGTCAGAAAACTGTTTCTTGTGAATCACTACAGGTCCAATATCAAATCACCCAATTGCCCAATTTAGCATTTCATTAATGTCCCTAAGATGTTTGATCTAAGCATTAGCATCCAGACTTTTTTCTGACATATTCACTCTGCTTTCGACTATCAACACTGCATGCTTTGCTTCATACATTTGCTGCTCTTTTTCGGCACTGAAATTTCAACCTGCCGAAGCTGTCTTAAAGAAGAAAGGAAAATTAAGGTCTTAAATCCATGTCTATCCATTATTCGTCACTACCAATGATTTCGAAAGGGCAAAAGATGAACAATGCTGATCGGATAATGTTGGCACTTGGCACCAACTGGAGGATCAACCATTAAATAAAACCGTGACTTGTGTTAAAAGAAAAGGATATCATACTAAACTCCAAAAAACTACCTCCCTCTTGCTGAGGAATTTCAGTTGATCATTGCTTATAGTGAGAAAAAGAGAGTGGTCAGCCCCATGAAAATTTCACCTGTTAATTCCCTGTAGAATTGATCACATATTTAACAAAATTCTTTACCACAGAGTTTTAAATGGGCTGAATCAGATAGCGCGGATTTATCAGCAGAAGTTAAATTAGATAACCAAATAATTGTCTATTTCCCCTGGAATGTCAAGCTCTGTGAAAACACGATGGAAGGATATAAAAGTTTTAGAAAGGAAGAACATAACTTGAGCGCGTGCTGTTCTTGAAAACATATAGACGTGAATGAGACTGATAGCAAGTCTACTTGACTGGCTAGACTGCCAAAAAAGGAAAAATTTATGACAATTGTTTGGCATTCAGGTTTTTACTTTGATGTGTCATTTCATTGCCGCGCTGGATGCAACTGAATGATTTTCCTTTCTTTTTGGATCACTTCAATAACAAGAGTAGTAGAGAGAATAAAGCCATTGCTATGGAATGTTAACTCATAACATGTCATCAACCACTAAAGCAGAGGCAAACTTCGACGACTTCAAAATCCTCCGTACGCAATTTGCTAACAGCAAAGAAATCTTTTCAAGGGAAAAAAATGATGAAAAGAAAAAAGCAGCACAGATGTGCAAACTTCGCTGTGACTAGACTGCTAACCTGAAATATCCATTGTCATGCATACATAGCATAGCTCATCATGCAAAGTCAATTGGGGAACAAATTCGGAGTTCTTACAGCGAAACTACATACCTTCTCAAGAGTTAAAGTAAAACAAGATCTTACCACCAATTTTACTAGCAGGGAAATTCAATATGGTAGGCGTATTATGGGACTGGAGCATGCACACATTGTCCGAATGAAACGATAAATGCAGGAATACAGCACAGTAGCAGAGGTCGATAATAAAGAGAACTTGATCTTTTACTCCAACACCGTAAATTCTGCATTCCCCGCGCTGCAGAATAGAAGAAAGTCATGAATATGTACAGTGTTTGGGTTTTTACACATCAGTAACATGATGATAAATTAAGATACCTCTTCTGCAAGGATAAACCTGGTATCTTTTGCAGCAAACTCCACTTCCCCACCAGTTATAGTTATGAAAACTAAGCCTGAGATGATACATGAGCTGAAGGTATAAAATAATTAAACAAGTGGAGATTCTATCAGATAACTAGGTCAGAATATATACTTTCATCCAGAGTAAAATGAAATTTGGGATCAGAAAATGATTTGTTACCTATTTCCTTGTAGTTCCCTGGACAGAAGAAAACTTGTCTGAACACTCCTGGAGGTTTTTCAAACATCACATCATATTCATGGGCTTCCAGTTTTTAAGATCTCTGTCTGCATGCTCAACCATAACTTCAGTCCATCTCATTTTCCTCTCAAACTGGAGATATCCAGGGATGTTAGATGTGCATATCATGTATGCAAACACCAACAATTAGAATAAAATGAAAATTTGGTGAACCAAGAAAATCCATATTTACTCATCCAAAAAGTGATATAGCGGAAAACTGAAAGAAATGACATTAAGAACTATCAATTAAACGATGAGCATCAACCAAAACAGAGCTTTTTCCAAGTTCAAAAGGGGTTAAGACATCTTTTTCCTTCTCGGAAGTCTTGCTAAATTCTCAGAGTCAGCAAACTATGACTCGAAATCGTAATTGCATATTTATAAAACTCTAGCCAAGATTGTGAAGTTCTTCGGTACTTGATGCCAAGAAACAGAATAAGAAGTAGCAACCATTAGAAAACCAGAACAGTGATAAATGCAAACTAACCCAGAATTCTCATTAAAGGTCAAGCACAATTTTCCAAGAATTAATCCAATCTCACAATGATTCTCAACCACCAAACTCAGTAAACACTAAAAGAAAACCCAAACAAAAAGATTCTTGAAATAAGAAATACATACCGTGTTCAATAAAAAATCTGATTACGTTATCCTTCCCTTCTTCACCTGCTAGAATAAAGGTGGATTCTTCAAGATCATAAACTGTCACGCAACGAAACAATTGCTTAAGATCGATGCAAGCAATGAAGAAGTCAAGGCAAGAAGGGCCGATTTCTAGCACCACGGTAACGGTCTTATCTGGGTACAAACCTATCAGCAATCTTCCATCAGGTGCATAGTGGACGGTCGCCTGTTTAGCTACCTCTGCGAGAGTTAACACAAAGTTCATCAAATGGTCCCCAGAGGACTTGAGTTTCAGGAATGGTTCCATTTAGCTTTGTGCGCGTGAGAGAGAACAGAATTTTTATATTGGTGGGAAAGGAAGTTGCAGTTTCGGCTATGGGATATTAGAGTTGGTTACAAATATGATATTGCCACTCCCGACTGTTTAAAGAGAAGCCCATATAATGGTCATCGGATAATTACCTGGAAGGAGTTGTGGAAGCAATTAAGGGGGGCCGGTCAATAGTAGTTTCCTATTTCCCCTCGGGATGATATGTCAAGCCTTTAACCCAACATTTTTGCCTCATATTTAGCTTCCGAAATTAAACAATTGCTCAAGGTCGATGACAGCAAAGCCGCCATCTTTACAGCTGAAGAAATAAAGGCCAGAAGATTTTATTTTTAGCTCCCCAGTAACAAGCTCTAGTGGGTGCAAAGCTACCATCACTGTTCCTTCAGGGTAGTTGCGGAGGGTTCAATTCTTCCTTTGGCTACATTTTCAAGCGGTAACCCAAAGTTCTTTGCAAGATTCCCAAAGAGGTAATGGTTCCATTTAAGTTTTTTGTGTAAGAGGTGGAGAGAGAGGAGAGAATTGTTTTATTGGCAGGAAAGAAGGTTGCAGTTTCCACTATTGGATATTTCAAGTTAGTTGAGTTACTTACTAATATGATATTGCGGTATCCCCAATGTGGCTTCCAGAGCAGCCGGATAAAGGTCATTGGAGAATTTACACGTAGCAGGCGTGGAGGCAATTTTAAAAGAAGCCCATCGATAGTAGTTTCCCTCCACCCCTTTTGTGTGTGTGTGTGTGTTTTTTTTTATTTTTTATTTTTATAGAGAATGGATAAGATATGAAGAGCAGCTGTTGGGGAGCAAGTACCTGAAAATAAGAGTTTGAGAAATCACTATATATATACCAAAAACCAAGGAGATATATCGAAGCTTCTTACTGAAAAAATCGTGGTAATTTGTAAATCAATTTACATCAACATAAGTCAAATATTACAAGCACTGAATGAAAGCATTCATTCAGACCGTGTCTGTCACAGTCCCTGCTTTCAAAGAACTTGCTAGATTAAAGATTGCATGCTTCTTTCAGTCGGGTGCTTTATTTCGAAAGCCTGGATTTCATACTGCCCAAGCTGCATAAAAAAGAAACTAGTCTATCATATCAATCATTGGCAGAAAAAAGACTTCTGAAAATTTTGACCATACATTTACCCACATTCTATAATCAATAAACAAATGCGTTCCAGAAATAGGATCTTGTAGGCAAATTTTTTCTCTGAAAAGTAATAGTCAAAATCATATTCTCAAGTTAAGAAAAGAGGCACCTAACAATGGAGGAACATAGCTGGCATTTAACATCCTTGTTAAGGAATTTACCACTTGCTAAACTAAGAGGAACTTCACTCAGATTTGGTAAAACCCTCAGCAATTGCTAAAAGCTCAGTTGCCCATACAGAACAGAACACATTAGTACACCAAAGGATCATCTCAAGGCAATGATTCAAGAAATAGCAATGAAACAGGAATACCATCAACATAAATCAGACCTTTCCTTCAAATCAAAGGTCTTAAAAGGGACATCCTCCATTCTAAGCATCACTGGACGCAAATAACAATTGAAAATTAATTGAATTCATAAGAACCTAAAACAGAGTTGGCTTGTTACACTCCATTCAAGAATCAAGATTGCCCAAAACTTTAAAATCGTAATTGCAATTCCAGCATCTGATTCGAACCAAAGAATTGAACAAAAATCGCCAAGACTGATCAAATCAAACTAACAAAGACAAAGAATTTTTACGCAGTATTCAAATGAAATGTATCCGTTGATATTCAAGAAACAGTTCAAAATAAGATTAAATCAAAACTAACCCTTCAAAACATTTCACGCCATGAAATTAAACAACTGACAGCCATTCACAAACATAAAGCCGATAATCCCCTGAAAAAGCTCCAAACCAAATCATAATCTCAAAAATCTTGTCAATAATAATCTCAAATAATTAACCAAGAAACTATAGGCAATAACATGTGAAATTCAAAAATTCTTCAAACCCATAAAAACAAATTAAAAACCCTAAAAGATGAAGAAAAATGGGCAAGAAGTTAGAACCCCTTCAGAGAGCGCGGTGTGTTTGACGGAGAAGATGATTATATAGGCGGGAAGACTGCTGTTAGGGCACAAATATATAGCCGTTGGAAATGCGTAGAAACAACGCAGACGACGAAGACAAAAGCGTATTAATTTAAAACAGTGTCGTTCCTCTTGCACTAGTGCGTACGATTAACGCAAACAAGCGTGTTACTAAAACGGGTATTGAATATCATAACGCGGTCGTTTTATACAAGGTCGGTTGGGCCTACGCACTCAATAATTAATTAAACGGTGTCGTTCAATATTATCTGTTGAAAAATTAAAATTTAACCCACGAAACCGACAAGAAATGGGCAAGACGATGCGTTTACAAACAAATGCATTAATCGAACAACCGTTCTGTGGATTTGGCGCTCGAACAATAAACTGTGCCTCAGAGTTTCTGTTAACATAACCTTCCCAGAGTTTAAGGACAAATTGGACTGTGATTTCTGGCTATATCCTGAAATATACGGGGTAAAGAAGAAAACTTTGTAATATAATGACAATGGAGCGGTGAATGTACGGCTGCTAAGTAGCTAGCTCATATTTAACCGGTCACAATGGTACAACTACTTTATTTTATTAAAGTAAAACATGATGTTACCATCAACTGCATTGGCCATGGGGAAATTCAGCATGGGAGGCGCATCATTGGAGTGGAATATGTACACTGTGTCCGAGCTATATGATAAAATCATGAATATCCAATAGTAACTGAGCTCCATAACAAAGAAAACTTGTTCTCCAACACCAAGACAGATACATTCCCCATGCTGCAGAATTGGACAAATGTCAGACAATCGTCATTCATCTGTAACATGTAAATGGTTTTTGGGGTTTTCTCGTACCTCTCTTGCAAGGACAAACTTGGTATCAATTGAAGCAAACTCCACTTCCCTGTTCGTTACAGTTACGAAAACTAAGCCTAAGATGATACAATCTGAGGTTAGGAATTGTTAAAACGTAAGAGTAAAATTAAAATTGGCGACTCAGTACATGCAGAACAGATCATATGCCCAGTTTGCCAGAATTTTGCAGACCCCCGAAAACACGCCTGAATTCTGTTGAAGGTATTCCAAGCACCACTCTGTATTCATATCGCAATTTACGGCCTATGGCTACATGCTCCTCTTTAGCTTCAATCAATCTCATACATGTCTCCATGCAAGTATTCTCTGTGGTTCAATCGTAAACAAATATCACAATCAAATAAATTAATCAACAGAATGTATACCAGACCCCAAGAAACAGAACAAGAACTGGCAGCCATTAGGGAACCTGGCAAGCTTAGAAGGCCAAACTGTGAACTAACTTAAACAGGATGATTTCAATATCACAAATCAATTCTGAAACCAAGCAAAGAGATTCTTGTAATAAGAACATTCAAGAAATAGGCAAGATTTGACTAACTACTTACCATCCGCAAACAAAATGTTGATTATCCGATTATTGTCTTCACCAGCATGCATAATGATGGAGTCTTGAGCATAAGACAGTTTGAGCTTAGCGTACAACTGGTGAAGATCGATACGTCCAACGCCGCTTTCTTTGCAGCTAAAGGATTCAAAGCCCATCGACAGTAGTTTTCCCCCCTCCCCTTTGTATGTTTTATTATTATTATTATTATTATTATTTTATTTTTCGTATAGAGAATGCTTATGATATGAACAGCAGCATTGGGGAGAAAATACCTGAAACTAAGAGTTTGAGAAATCACTAAATATGTCAAAAACTGCGGAGATATATCAAAGCTACTTACCATCGTTGTGATTTGTAAATCACTTTACATCAATACAAGTCAAATATTACAAGCACTGAATGGAAGCATCCATTCAGGCCCTGTCTGTCTGTCACAGTCCCTGCTTTCAAAGATGAACTTGCTAGATTACAGATTGCATGCTTCTTTCAGTTGGCTGCTTTATTCCAAAAGCCTGGATTTCATACTGCCCAAGCTGCATAAAAAGGAAACTAGTCTGTCATATACATCAATCATTGGCAGAAAGTAGTCTTTTGACCATACATTTACCCACATACTATGATTCCAGAAATAGAATCTTATACGAAATTATAGACATTTTTTTCTCCAAAAGTAATAGTCAAAATTCATCTTTGGTAAAAGGATCGCTTCATAATCTCAGGTTAAGGAAGGGGCACCTGACAATGGAGGAACATAAAAGGCATTTAACATCCTTGTTAAGGGAATTTAGCACTAGCTAAACTAAGAGGAGCATCACCGGTATTTGAAACTTAAGCACATGTACTGATTACCTTCGGTAAGATTACGCATCTGTATAACTTAAGCACTTTCAATCTGTATTTCCACTGGAACCAATTAATAGACATGCTTAAGTTCAAGAAGATGCATTCAACATCCTGTGACAACAACAATAACACAAAAGATGCATTCACCTCTCGACTGGCAGTTCTCTAAATTACTTCCTACCATTGGCAATTAGCTCGGCAACAGTACTATTTGCTCTTATATAACAAAGCAAAGCAAAGCATCACACCCACTTAAACTATTTTGAAAAAGCCATCCACTGCCTTTGTAAGAAGATCTATTCTTTGTGAAAGTTAAGTGCGCTCCTTAACTATTCCCTACGGATTTCGGTAACAGTTCCTCTTCAATAGGGTCCATGCTTACATCAACTGCCTCTAGTTCATTAAAAAATGTAACACTTCGAGAGAACAATACATTCTTAATTTTCCCATTTATCTTGGCCTGAAAAGCAGAAAATGCTGGCGCCCAAGCTAATGTAGAATAAAACGTTCAAGTCCAACAAATTCTTGTCAGATCCAGAGAAGGCAGCATCAAAAACACTACCAACATATACAGTCACCCCCTGAACTCCTCACATAGTGTGCATCAAAACCTTACTTGGCTGAGTTCTTAACCGCAGGCAAATCTAAAGAACCCACCAGATTGTCTAAGATTGAACGACAGCACTCAAATGTTAGAGAGTAAATAGCTAAGTACTGTTATGGGCGTAAAAAAATCAAAAGTTCAAAATGCTAATAAGTTGAAATATATCGTCATAGAAACAAATGTATGCCTCAATAAGCGGGTTATTTCCATCTACATCCAGCTATTAGATGTGTTAAAACGAGGAAGACATATCAATTGTGTTAAATAATAAAGTAAGTATAGGGTGCCAACGATGATGACACATTATTAGTTTCAAAACAAAGGAAGACACAACCGTAGATAGAAAATTTTTCGAAAAGATACTAATAGCTGAAAAACGAAAACTTCACCTCAAGATATAAACACATTTTTATTCCCACAGTAACAGAGCTACACTTCAATTCAAGGGTCAACATATCTTCATAGGATATAAACACACCACTATCACCATAGAAATAGAGTTATGTTTCGACAATGCATTATTCTCATCTATACTGTTAATATCTTAAACAAAGGAAAGAAAAATATAGAAAACTTAACCATCAGAAAAAGGTTATAAATTGAAAAAAAAAAAAGATATATACACATCATTGTTGACATGGAAATAAAGGCACGCTTCAACTATAAGATCATTCCATCTAAAAAGAATAAATAGTTGTGTTAAAACTCAAGGAATAGACTTTAAAATAGTTATTTCCATCTAATTGTGGTAGAAACGAAAATATGCTTCAATAAGATGATTATTTCCATCTACATCCAGCTAGTAGATGTGTTAAACCAAAGAAGACATACCCACTGTGATAAATAATGTATAAAATAAGTATAGGGTGCAAACAATGATGCAACATTATCAGCTTAAAACGAGGGAAGACGGAGTAAATAGAAAAAATTTTGGAAGTCTAGTAATGGCTGAAAAAAGAAAACTTCACATCAAGGTATAAACATATTGCTATAGCCACAGTAGCAGAGGTACACTTCAAATCAAGGGTCATTATATCTCCATAGGATATAAACACACCACTGAACCATAGAAATAGAGTTATGCTTCAACAATGCATCACTCCCATCTATATTGTAACTATTTTAATCAATCATAATTGTAAAAATTAATACCTTAAAATATGAGCAAACAAAGAGAATAAATAAATAAAATTTTAAAAAAAAAGAATAAAGGCATGCTTCAACAAGATCATTCCATCTACAAAGAATAAATAGTTGCGTTTAAACTCAAGGGACACTCTTTAAACAGCATCTTTCCCTTCTAATCTTGCTCAAATCTCAGTGAAGCAGCACTTGAAATTCAATTGAACTTTCATAAAAACCAAAAAAAGAATTTAGAACGTCATGCATTGATTGTATTAGCAAGCAACACTAATCCACCATATGGACAAACTTCAAAGCAGGTGGCACCTTGGTAATAATTGCTAAAAGCGCAATCATAAAAAGAAATAAAGCCCGGTTATCGGTCATCCTAAATCGGACTTTTTTCTTCAAGTTAAGGGCGTTAAAAAGCTCCTCTTCCATTATAACCAAGCTAATTCTAAGTGGACGAACATAACACTTGAAATTTAATTAAATTCTCCAAAAAATAATAATAATAAAAGAAAAACCTAATACAGGGTAGAATCAGGTTGCCAAATTCTTGTGTAGGCTGATAAAAGTTTGACGGAAATCTTTTGTCCAAAAGCGGTTTCATCCTAACTTAACACTGAATTCTCAAGAAATAGAAATGAAATGCAATTATCTCACAAAACAGATGAGAAACAGTCATAATCTCATGCAATTGTGAAGCATCGCAAGAATCAATACGAATTCACATTGATATTACGCATATGAAGATACCAAACACAGATTCTTTCAAATAAAATTGCAATACAAGATAACAACATAAACTGATGACCAGAATTGTCAAAATATGTAAAACACAACCGCAAGAAACCCTCGAACCATATAAAACCTGAAAAACCCTAATAAATTATTCTTGAAATAGACCTACCTTAAACCGAAGACCAAAAAAAAAAAAAAAAAAAAGAGAGATGCGTGCAAGAGCAGTGTGCTTTAGAGAGCTTGATGATCACATAGGCGGCGATTGTTTTGGCGGGAAGAGAAATGAGTGCTAGTTCAAATATATAGCCGTTGGGATGTTCCGGAAGCTTAACATGCACGCTACCTAACCGCAGGTTTAGCTCACAAAAAGGCGTTTCAGTTACGTGATCTTGAATCAGCTGCGCAGCACGTGTGACGTGGCGAGGAACTAATGGCTTTCTCTGCACCCGAACGTATTTACTTGCAACAAAGCGAGTGCATCCAGAAACAAATGGGGTGTATTTAGATCAAGAGCCGGTTCAAAGGCCCATTTTCAAGCAAGTAAACTTGTTGTCACAAAACGGTGTCGCTTTACTTCTGACATTCAAACACACTTTCTGCCCGCCGTTGGGATTCACTACATAGGAATACAAGCCGAGTATCATCACATCAGCCAGTTGCTCAATTTGGCATTTCATTGCTTTCAAATGTGAACTTGCAAGCACAGTCCAGCATGCTTGGTTAATTGCCTGCTCTATTTCGGCACCTCGAGTTGCATTCTGCGTTGGGCTAAGATGAGATGATATTTATCTTAATTCTGCGGCTTCTTTGATTAGTTAACAGAATTCTGAGTTGAATAACCAATAAGGTAAATTTCATCTGGCCATGTCTGAGTTGTGGAGCCAAAGTTCAGAATTTAGAACCTTGATGATTCCAAGTTATTAACTTAAAGTGGACAATCTGAAAATTACATACAGGAAAGAAACAGAGCATGATATGTGCATGTGTTAGATTTGACAGGAACAGAACAAATATTTGGCCAACAGTCCAAAAGAATTGAATGTAGTGTATCACATGATTGGTACCAAGGACACGGATAAACAAATCAAAACAAGTTGTGAACAATAAGAGAAGATTTTCAACTTGATGAGAAGAAATTCCACCAAATAAAAGCTCTTAAAGACTTGAAATGGTGGGGAAGAAAAGAATTCGTGGATTGCATTTTCTTTTATGAATTAAGATTCGTTTTGCTCCTGTTTCTGGTCTTCAGAATCATCAGTAGGTTCATCTGGTTTAGTCTCTGCTGGTTCAGGAGGTGGTGTGGAAGTAGAAGAAGCAGTTCTTTTGTGGGAAGCAGCCTTGAGGACATGGCTATAGTTTCCTTTCTCCATGAAAAGCTGAGCAAAGTGATGCTTGCAGTACAGAACTCCGTCGAGAGCAGCATAAGATGAGTGTGTGAGAGGACAACCTCCATGAGCACATCTGAAGCATGTTTTGTGATAACAATCTCCCTCCATTGTCACCTGTTTTTTTTTTTTTTTTTTTTGAAAAAAAATGTCGTAATCAGTAAGAAATTAAGCTGGTTAAAGGCTTAAAACACTTTCTCAATTCAAATCGTGATAAAAACCAGATCAGTGGATGAAACATGTTGTAAATTCAATCTAATTTGCTTGAAAAATAGATTAGTGAGCAAACCTTCTCCAGGGGGTATACTGTTTTCTCGCAAGCGGCACATTTGTCTTGGGTTCCGCTGAACAAAGAGGAGAGTTTGCTGGGGGTCCTATTCTGTTAGCAGTTTTCAAAGTTCTCATGTTATCATTGATATAAAATAGAAAATAAAAGAGCAGATAATAAGATTTTGGCATTTGAATGTGACAAAAACTCCTTCCAGCAGAATGGTTTTCAATTTCCATGTAAATCAGAATAAATGCTTCAACTATAAAGAGTCATTGGAAAGATCCTATTAAAAGCATGTAAATCTGTAGAATTTGAGGACATACGAGCTGCTCATTTTGCCTATCAGACTTTCCTGTAAGATCATTCATGGTAAAACAATATATTGTTAGCCAAATATTATGCTATGAAATGTAATGTTATTGTGTTGTGAAAATTCTTTAATCCAAAATTGTCTCGCTGACAGACAAGAGAGGTTTGTTACCG
Source organism: Swietenia macrophylla (assembly GCA_032401905.1). NCBI lineage: Eukaryota > Viridiplantae > Streptophyta > Magnoliopsida > Sapindales > Meliaceae > Swietenia > Swietenia macrophylla. The sequence continues at coordinate 6,041,213 of CP135579.1, read as the reverse complement.
GTTTGAAAATTCTTTCTGAAATTGCCAGATTCCTTGAAGAGTTGCTCGAAATGAGGCTTGCAGTAGAGGACTCCATCCATGGAGGAGTAGTTACTCATCTGGCAATTATACATTGTTGAATCAAAATAAACTTAGAAACAGGAAGGTGAGAAAATTATTAAGACAACAAATATACATACCACCAGAGTTCCTTTGCAATGGCTGCATTTGAAGCAAGATTTATGGTAAGGAATTCCTTCAAGAGATAACATATCAACCACATAAACAGTCTTATCACAGGCCTTGCATTTGTCCAGAGTTCCAGTGAATGCCATTCTTTTTTCCTTCTTCCAAAAAGATCCGTAATTCGGAAACTTTTTGCAGATTCTCAGAAGAAAAAAAGTAGGATCTCAGGTTGGCCGAGGATCAGAGGGAGAAAATATCAGAAGGAAAGCTGCACCCCACAAATTGCTTATTGCCTGAGACAGAGTTAGAATAAACAAAGTCCCAGTTTTGTTTATAGAAAACATATTTATATCTAGATTACAGAGGAATACTGCCTCATCTTGCCAATGGTGGAACTTTGATGGTATCAACCGGTAAAAAATGGACACGTGATTGGAGATACCAACATTCTTGAGGTAAATTTGCAAGTATATCGCTCTAAACGTCGATGTAATACCATAGAATTGGAGTGAAAATAGGTTTGGCACCCTTGACCTCTTCAATTATAAATAGAAACAACTGTTTCTGCTATTGCATTTGTAGCCAACGTTAAAGTAGTATCAAATAGAAAGATGGCTTGTAATTTAAAACAAACCCAACTGCTTAAAATGGTCAGCCAACCAATGGGTAATAGTTAAATCATAAATGGTAGAAAATTAAGGTAGCTGCATTAGGTGGAGTGAATGATTGTTGCTTAATTGCTCTGCAACTACCGAAACCAATCTTTTTCTGGGGGCATTCTACCTCAGGATTAATAAAGCCTAATGGTTTCCACTTGGTACAACCATCTTATGGGTTGCTTTATGAGAAATAAAAATATAAGAGCAGTAGCCAACAATGAATTAGTCCTGTAACAAATATTCATAGCAATAATGATAGTAAATATAACTCAACAAATATGAAATTATTGCAGAGTGTTCAACTAGTAAGACAATAAAATGTTGCTTGAGCCATTGGATCAAGGTAGCACAACTTGCTGGCACAGAATGAGATCAGATATTGTTTTTCCATGCCGATCAATCCTCCTAGAGCAGTTGACACCGCCATCCAGAATGTTTCGAACCACAACATTCAAAGAATGGATGCCTCTAACTTCGTAAATTTCTACCTTTACATATTCGTTAACCCATTGGTTTCTCTCATTGATTGCATCTGAATCAGGAAATGAAGAAGTATTTACAAGAGTTGAGACAACTTCTTTCACCCACTGTGGTGTTATGGTTGGTTTCAACCTCTCAAAATCCGGAGGGAAATGCGGGATTATGGAGAAATTCAAGTCATTTCCCTTGTCTCCTGCCCTACTATGGCATACAGTATAAAGAGGAATCTTCTGGCCTGATGGAGCAGGAGAAGGATCAACTTCTTGTGATGAACAATCCACACGAGAGTAGTCCATATTTACTTCTGGCGGTAATGAAGGTTCATGCAAAACATGGGTTTTTAATGAATTTTCTTTGAGGGCGATCTGTGGAGTATTTGAATCTGCTACTTTGTTGCACCTTAACCCAGTTTTCCAGAAAATGTGTTCACGCCCAACCTGAATGACCATAAAAACATTTTTCTTAAGATTCTTTATTCCCTAAAATGAGCTGAGAATTTTTTACCAATAACTAGAAAGATTTGAGATTCTTGATTGACTTAAACAAGATTATCACATATTTAAGATGGGAACAAAGAGCTAGTGATTAGCTTTAAAACTTTTAGAAAAACTAAGTTACAGCTTAACTAGAAAATTTCCTGTGCTGTGACAAGTGTTTAAATGGACTTAACTTTTCTCCAATATTGATTTTAGGAAGTTGAGGATCTTAATTGCAAATGGAACCTAAAAGAGGGAGAGGCAGAGAAAGTATACCAATTGCCTTCCAAGAATGATCTCCTTTTTGTGTCCAGTGCTGCATTAAGAAAGCGAATAAAGCAATTACCCAGAGAGAATTAAAAAAGAGGTTGGGCCGCATAGATCATAAAGGCAAGATAGAAATTACTTTGAACAAAGTCAAATAGTTTCAAACATCCTGATACAGAGCGAGCTGTGAGAAACATGTTCCACCATTTTAAAAACACTAAAGGAAGAAGAAGCTGATGGGAAAATGACCTGGTGCCACCTCCACCAGCTGGTCCATTTGTATATAAAGCAATGAATTCTCTAGTGAATTGGACTGCATGATCCTTCACCTCAAACAGACCATCCATGCGTAATCTAACATCTTTACTAGCCCTCCATGACAAAGGATCATCACTGATGCTGGTTGTCTTCAAGCTATCAAGCCCAATTATATAAGAAAGTATATTGTGACTAACTCCAGGAAACATTTCTTCCATCCATGACCTGACCTAATTATCCATGAGAAAGAAAACAGAAAAGAGAATTACTTATAAACAAAATTATGAGCCACATGCAGTTGGATCTTGGATTTTTAAAGTTGAGAATTCTCACGATAACTATTAGTCTGAGAATCAAACTGATTAAACCACTGTTTTAAGTAAAATTCTACCAAAAATTCAGCAGCTCTGGCTCGTTTAACACATTCGTGTCCTCCATAGGATATCTCACCCCATCCCTTCCATCCAAAGTCCTGAAAACTAGAAAATATAACATCAGAAAACAAAAGTGTTTAGCTCAGTGGTTAACCAGTGTTCTTCCATCAGCTCTTAGGAGTGTCGTTAGTCTAGGACTACTGTAGTAAATTGGTTTTGCACTAAAATTCTGCATTATATGATAATTTCACACCTGCAATGACTATGAGTAATTAAAATAACTGATATTCAAAGAAAATTGATATTCATGGAAGTTCATTCCTCACTTTTGGTTCATGTTTTACTTATTGAAGTAAAAAATGAAACATCCAAATTACCTTTGGTATCAACCGCAAGAGTTTATCAGGCACTGATCCATGTGACGCTTTTGCTCCAGCACAGAGAACTTTATGGCTAGATAATGACTGGAAAGAAACATCCCGAAAGTCAATTACCTGCATTGACAATACAGAGATCAGTTTTTCTTTTTGCATTTTCTTTTCCTTCTATACCCCATTCATCATGATCAAAAGTTCTTGATTTGCAAGTTCAACTTACCACATCAGGAGTGATGTAAGCACCCGGATTCCCAACTTCATAAAGAAGTTGTTGAGCACAAGTGCTAGAATTCAAAACCCCACCACTACCTTCTGCCTTTGCCACACATACTTTTCCATCAGAGCTAATTTCAGCATAAGGAAGTGATAAATCAAGGAGATGCTGAAAAGACATCCGCCGATACTTGTCTCCTACATCGGAGATATGAGAAAAATTACATCTAACATATCAAATATATTAAAGGCCCCCTGCCATGCAGGGCTGCTATAGAGCTAAAATAAAGTCCACCTGGATGCATGAAGTATCCCCCAGTGAGTTGACAACCACACTCTAAAAGGTGGCCGGCTAGGGAACCCTGTGCCAGCTGCTCTAAGTCATCCCAATTCCAACCTAGTTCATAGACCTAATCATATATCAGCATATATCAGTTAGATCATGCTCTTTGCTGACAATATAAAGTAGGACCTAGTTCACAAACATATTCTTTCTCCATTTCATTCAAACTTCTAACCTAAAAAGGATGGTGTGTGCCCAATCCTAGTGTTTATTTTATATGTGGGATAGTCTTTGGAAGCAAAGATGTTACAAGAAGGAATAAAAATATATACCATTGGTGCTAAAAATAAGGCAGCATCAGCAACCCGTGAAGTAATAACAACATTTGGTTGGTACTTCTCCAGACATTCAACAATGGGAGCTGCTCCCAAATAAGTGCTTACGCCCTTAAGAAATTAGGCCAAGGCAAGTCAACTTTATAAGTGGTAAAGAAATCAATAAGGGGGGGGGGGGGGGGAGAACAGGAATCATCTTCTCTAAATCAAATTCTACTTTTGCTGGTGCAAGCACAATTAAAAATCACTTAGTTACATAGGGCAATGCAGATATATACAACAAATACTTGAGGAAAGTAACCACAAGAGTACGAGATTCTTACACCTTCCATGATATATGCTTTCTCAGTTGAGGAATTTGAACCTGAACATGCAAGAATAACTTCTAAACTTAGTGTAGACATATAAAGGCAACTAAAATCATTAAAAAAATTAAAAGAAATTAACAATTAAAAAAAACCCACAATATGTACAAGGATCATTAATGACCTTTGATTAAGCTAAACACATGGTTTTGGTTCAGAAAACCCACATTGAAACTCTCCAAAGAGACCAGGCATACCTGATTCTCTGACAGAAATTTCGTAAGCCACAGCAAGAGAAATATTGATTCCCAGGCTAGTGGCAATTTCTAGCACCTTCTCCTGAGCACCGGCTGGGTCCACTGCCCGGGAAAAGAATCGGAAAAAGCAAATATTAAATAATATTGGGCATCAGAAAAATGTGAAAAAGAAATAGTACGCATAAAAATAGGATATCACATAAAAGTTAAAACTTTTTATGACAAGGGACGTAATATTTAAGATTTCTTTTGACATGAAGATTCAGACGGTAAGGCTTTTAGACAAAAAGATTCAATCTTGCAGATATTTACTTGCACCCATATTGGTAATTATGCATGTTCCTCTCTCCACAGCCAACGGTAGGATCAAACGCATCCATTCTGAAACTGAGAAATCGTCGGAAAAAAAAAATCAGAAATCGAAAGAACTAAAAGACTGACATGAAAAGATGAGAAATGAAGAACAAAAACATACTACGAGAATCATAGCCATCGCCACCAGATAACGTAACCTGAAAACGGTCGGCGAGCGTGCGTTCTGCTAAACATTCAAGTACAAGATAGTTAAGTTGTTTGGCTCTTTGAAGCAACTTAAGAGCTGCCATTGGCCTGTCACCTCCAAAACCAGCTCCACATCCTATGTAAACCTTGTCTCTTCGCTTTATAGGTTTCACTCTCTGCAATTCAACATCACCCAGTAACTTAGCATTATCACTAGCGGCAGTACGATTTTAGGAAAAAAAAATAGAATACTAACCAGCTTGATCACACAGTTATGAATCGCATCACTATCTTGGTTTTCCATTGAGAGCTCCGATCGTCAGAGAAAGCTGATTTTGCGCGAAATTTCGACAATCAGACTGTTGAGAAGACTGCGTTTCGGGTCATCAGAAGAGTATCACTACTCTTCTAACAAATCGTTTGGTGTATTCGCAACATAAACGACGACGTTTAAATTGTCTTAAACAACACAAGACGTTCGCCTAAATCCTTCAAACGGCAGCGTTTAAACATCGATCAGTGGATGCGTCCTTGCAGCATTGGCCATAATTTGAAGGATACTGCGGACTGATAGCCCTTGGCTACAAAATAGTGAAGAAGAAAACGATAATTTCCTTTTGCAAAGAAACAAGGGCGAATTAAAACTAAGAATAGGAGAAATGTTCTTGTAAGGGATTAAAATACACAAAAAAGGATGAATAATCCCAAAGAGCGTCAAAGAAACCCCAAATCTCCAACATTGAAGAATTTCAATTGTACAAAATTATCCTTAAAAACCAGAAAACTATGCAAAATTTGCAGGTGATAGAAGCACAAAACTTCACCACGCCCAGAAAAATGTAAAGGTTCTTCTTGTGCTTTGTTCTTCCTCAGCTTTGTTCTCATAGTTCCTCCTGTTTCTCTCGATTAACAGGACCCAAAGGGTAATCAAAAGGAATTCAAACAATAATTAATATTATCTAGGCGTACAATTTGATTTATCATTAGCAGCATGTATTTTGGTCCATACGGTTTCCCAACAAAAGGAAGGCAGATAATGTACAAATCCAAATATAATCGAACAACCAGCAAATTATTTCAGCTCCTCAATTAAAATCTTGCCCCTGGATTCTGCTTTATTTTTCATTTTTACTGAACTTTTACCGACCCCATAATCTGTGTATGAAAGTTTTTCTGCCCTTAGGATGGCTGCTGCAGAAGACCAAACTTCTCCAGGCTGTTCATGCACCCAACACATTATGAAATAAATTTTCCTCTCAGCAAGCTTGAGCTTGCTCCTGGTTTCTATCTTACTTGACTTCCTTGTCTTCTCCGGCTTTAGCTCCCTCTCTCCAGCCTGAATGAGCCTCTGGAGATCACAAAGTGCACAGACTAAAGCAGGACCGCCGAGTGAAAGTAGGCTTATTACATCATCAATAACAGTCAATCCAAACTGTAATCCGCCCATGTCTTTGTAAGAAGTACAAGTTTGCTCCAAGCAGTAAGACAAAGCTTCCTGCACACTTTCAGGCTGTCCACCTTGGCCTAAGACAGAGGACACACTGAAAATCATCACTGCTGATCCTAGGGCGTCTGATTGCCAGTCTCCATTGTAGAGGCGAAGTGTGAAACAGTAGCTATATATAATGTCAATCAGGTGAACAACTAAAAGTGGAGATGGCTCCATAGAAGTAAGCTTGCTAACTGGGGGTAGCGGAGTTTCGGGGCCAGGAGGAATCTCACTTGATTGGTTACTTTCTGGATTATCATCCATTGATGGTGATGCATCATGTTTGCCAAGAGGTTGGACAAGTTGAGTTCCCTGCTTCCCAAGAGAGACTGTTCTAGCAGAAGGCTTCAGCCACCAAGGATCCCATGGCCCAATCATTTTGCTCAATTCTCCAGAAGCCACTGCTCTTTGAAACCGGTTCTTCTCATCTGCAGTTAAATCATCAAAATTGACTTGACCACCTGCATGAAGTGAAAAAGAACAACTCATATCAGCTCCGGCTTATAGCACAGAGTCCACTTAACATATACTCCCGTAGACATACCATTCAATCTTCACACTTCAACTACAACATAAGAAGCATTAATCTGACTATGTGGCAACATAAAATTAGAACTGACTGATAGAAGAACAAACTGCAAGGAAACATTTGCGAAATCTAGTAAAAGAAAATTTTATCATGGAGCATACCAGACAAAATCTTTTGCATTGTCTCCTCAGATAGTGTTGAATCTGCCCCAATGCAATTAGTCAGTGAGCTGAACAAAGCATCTCATATATTGCTATAACACGTACAAACAGATCCTTAACAACAAAAGATCATAAGGAACAAAACCAACGAGATTGACACAATTATTAATATATAAAATATATACATGAAACTAAATAATAACATACCATCCCCATCCATACTATCCATTTCCTCTTCTGAATGGAATCGTTTCAGTATGTCTAGCATTTTCCGTTTGGTTTCATCATCAGGTTGCATCTGTCGCATCTCTTCAACCACATTTTCTTGCATGAAGGATTCAGTACAACGACGACTATGAGACTATTAAGGAAACCACAGAAACAAAATCAATCTATGAACACAAACACAAAATACTAAATTCTCATAGTAAAGCAACACCACTAAAGAAAGATACAAATGCACACACTAATTTATAAGTTATTTAACAGAATGCCTCACTTCTTCTCTGCCAAATATATGGTATAATTTTAAAACAAATCACCAAGCCCCTATATATTAGTAAAATTTCTCATCAGTGGAGCAGATCAAGCCTATATCTGATTAGTTCCAACTACTATATTGTTTTGAAAAGAACTAAAATCAATGTAATTGATGCTTCCAAAGGAAGAAAAGGACTGACAATAAAAATCAATGCCACAATTCATCGAGAATTTCCAGACAAAGATGTTGAATGAACTGAAACATCGTATAGGACTTATCAAAGATGCTACATGCATATAATTATGAACAACCTGTAGTAATTCATAAGTAGTGAAACCTTGTATAAGACATATCAAAGATTCCATGTTTGTATAATTATGAACATCTTCTAGTAATCCAACATAATATCCCAGACAATTCTGCCCATCAACAGACCTAATAAGAAATCATTCCATTCAAAAAACAAACAAAACAACATTCATTAAAATCCAGTACTCCGACCATAAATTTCTGCCTACCTGGTAGCACTTCAGGGAACAATACCGCGAGTTACATCGAGGGCAAGTATACTGTGAAAATTGCTTCTGGCATCTGCATACGGGAGGGAAAAATACCAACTGAGACAGAGAACAGTCAACAGAAAAAGAAAAACAACCACAAAACATCCCGCAATAATATACAAATCCACTTCCATCACAAGTAGGATTTTTCATAACTACGTTTTGCAACCTGATATTCTATTAAATTATTAATCTTTCAAGCGATTACAGCATTTGCTTGTAAACGCGAACGTGCTCAAATTACATGCGGTTCAAATAGCCAAACTCGCAACAACACATTGGCATCAAAGCAACCAAACTAAACATCAAATATGTGGACCATCTGGAAGGTTTTTCCGATATAAGAAGAAGTCGAAAGTTCAAAGAAAAACATACACGTGGCAGATTATCCGAGAAGGAGGATTCAGTGCGGAAGAACTGGAGGGTTTTTCAGAAGTAAGGACTGTCTGAGCCATATTCAAATCCTACAAGGTACGCGTCAAAGAGACCAATTTTAGATTTGTAAATCAACTGTTTAGGTTTTATTAGGGTTTCTACTTCAAATGGTTCGGTTCATCGAGCTCTGAGTTTCGAGCAGACAATGGCGTGGCGTCCGGGCGGAGAACATTCTACAACTCGGCGGCACAACAACAATTATTACAGTAATTTGACCATTTATTCGTTAATTACTGAAAGAGCCTATAGAGCTTTCTTTTGGGCTATGGCTTTTAATTTGGGCCTGGCCGCTATTGATTAGACTAGATCATTCGGCAGGTGCAAGACAGGTGCATGTGGGCCCGGTATTGATGGTTAGTCATCTTCAAACTTGATTGACTTGTCCATCTTCTAGACTGATCAATGGCTGTCCAACTTTTACATTTAGCGCGTAGTGTACACTGACCAATCAAAACTCTGCGTCACTTTACTACAAGTCTGCGTAGAACACGAGCAGCGACGCTTAGCCGAGTTTCCCAGTTGCTGCAACAGAAACCAATCCACTTCGGACCTTTTTCCTGTTTCCTTAAAACGTTTCTGCGCAGCAAAAGCATCAAGACCGTTGGTTCTCAAGCTTCTTAATACATTTGTTTGCTAATCTGATGCTTCTTCCGGCCGGTTTGCTACCAGAAGCCCTAATTCTGAGCACATGAGCTTCTCTCCGAGAAGATATTGCTTACTAATCGGTAAATTCATCACCTAATGGTTGGTTTAGCATTCTGAGTACTGAAGGCTTGAAGGCAGTTATTCATTGACAGCTGGATCGACTTGCTGATGCAACAAGCTGAAATAAGCTGTGATGGTTAAAACTGTTATAGTTAGTTACTGTTATTGGTTAACAGCTGTATTATTAATGCTAAGCAAAAGTTTGTTTCTTGATTCGTTAAAACAGATTCTAGATCTTTCTATTCTGAGTATAAATGGAGACTTTTGTAACCTTTGTACGTAAGATCAAAAATAAGAAATAAAACCGTTTTTCCAAGAATCATTCCTCTGTTTTTCTTGTTTTCTATTCTACCAAACAAGCAAGTCTGAATCTTCACACACTCTAGTTCTGAAAACGAAAAATTAACGTATCAAAGCACCTGGTAATTTACATTTTCTCTTTTGTTCATTGCCCATGTCGATAATATACTTGAAACTCTGTTTGGCTGCTGAGAAACTGTCGAGAAAGAAAAATATCTTAAACTTTTAGAATGTTTATAAGCAATGGTTTTAATTGTTTAATTGTTGTTATCGTGTTCTGCAATATTCTGCATTATCGTTGTTAGAGTAAATAAATATTTTCTTAGGACTTTGGAAGCTTAAAGCTGTTGGATTTTAATCTTATGGCTGCAAAACGAGGTAACGTCTCATTTGTGACTTGTCGTTGCATGAAGATAAGTTCCTTTCGAGAGTATAAATAATCTGGAAGGCTGTGGAGATTAGGAATTGACATTTGAAATAACATCAGGAGAAACACTTAAAAGAGAAGAAAGTCTGCTTTTTTTTTTTCTTTCTATTTTAGCTTTGAATATCCTTTTCATCTTATTTCTCGTTCAGAAAAGAGTAGAGTATGCGTAACGCATGCATTTCAAAAGGAAGTGAAATATTTTATACAATACCTTTTTCTGTATGCGGGAATGCAGTACATGAAGCATCCTCGTGTATAAATTTGAATTTCTACATATTGTGTTGATTGGTGAGATGTGCAGCCTATCATTGGTAGCTGGATCTTGTGGAAGAGGGAGTGGAGGCGATGATCAGGGTTCTGAATTTGGGTCAAGCTCTTATTTTGGCAAGCACATATTTGATAACCATTTTTGTAAAAACTCATTTACAAGGCTAAACGAGTTGGGCTTGCAAGAGAAGATTGAATACGTTAAGTTGGCGATATCTAAAGCCCCAAGTAATCGGCCTCTTAATCATGGTTTAAAGGAAAACGTGGAAAAAATTATGAAAGAATTCCGGCATAATTTGTCAAGGCCAGGGACCTATCTTGGGTTAAAGCAAAAGCTTGAAAAGGTAGACGAGATTAACAATCTCATTGAGCTGAAAGAGAAAAGTGAGAGGCTAAAAGAAGAAATTAATCAACAAGTTCCTGCAGGTGTTAAAGAAAAGACGAAACTTTTGAAGACTGCTGAGGAAAAAATGTCATGAGGAGAGCCAGTGGATGAAGATTTGTTGGATGAAATAGTAAGAGCTAAGAAGGAGCAGATGGAGGCTTTGAAATCAGCTAACTTGGAGATTGTCGTGGTGACAATGAGAAATGTGGCAGCTCATGCACAAAGAAATTCAAAGACTGGTAGAGGCATCGGATCTTAACAGCAAAATTGAGGAGTTGAAAGCAGAAATAGCCAAAGGTACAGGTTCAGCAGAAGTAGAAAAAATGGAAGCAGGGAACAAACAGAAGATTCGTGCCGCTTTAGATGCCACGGCATTAAAGTAGAATGCACAAGTGGAACTGCAATCCTTCTTGGAAACAACTACAGAAGATAAGGTTCCTGCTGAAAATGGAATGTGTTGAGATACCGTCACCATGACCATTACCATTTGCCTTCCAAAGACTAAAATACATGAAAACTTGTATTGTTGTGATTGAATTATGCAATTTATAATATCCCAATTCTGGACTGTTCACCGTCGCTTGATTGTTATGGAATACAATGGGTTGTACTGTATTCTATTTCATTTATATAAAACAGATGCTCTGTGTTGTCTCCATTATGATCCTCTTTAAGTTGACATTTGATGTTATGGTGAAGACAATGACAGGGAACACTTTTGATCCTATGGTGCAATGTCTACGATTACCATCATGGTCTCTTTTTCATTTTTCTGTGTAAATTATCATAAGCTTATTTATGTTCGTGCAATGAAGCTTTATCCAACTTTGTCGAGAAAAGGGAAAAGGATAGAAATAATGGAACCATGACATTTAGATATTGTCGGGGGTCCTACAGCCAAGCACTCAAATGTAATTATTCCTAAACCTGTTTCTGGCCTTTTAATAAACAGAAATTACAATATTTTGCCCCAAAGTTCTTTAATTATATTTGTGTCCCGTATTATTATAAAAATGTTTATAATTCATATACTTCACTTAAGTTTCCAAACAACTCCTCATCTTGAATTTGTTTTTTTTTCAAAAAATCTTAGATTTTTAAGTTTTAAGCATTTCCTTTTTTTCATTTTAAATAAAATTAACAATTAAAAATAAATTCATTCTAATTTTTTAAATTTTATAATTAAACTATCATTAAATAATATTACACGATCAAAGATATTATAATAATTATTACAATATTTATCATCTCAATTTATTGATTAAAAAAATTTCTTCAATCATGATCATCTTATTAGTATTATATGTAGTAAAATGTTTATATATTAATTGCAAGCGTTTTTGTCTATGAGTATAATTATCAAATTAATCTAATAAAAATTTCAAATATTATTTTAAAATTTTTATTTAATTAATTATTATCCCGAATAATATGTGAATAATTAGTTAAATTCTAATGAATTACGCTATTTAAAAATCATAAAATGTAATATAAGTACTCCAAACGAAAAGGATAAATAGGTCGGTGGCTTTACATCAATTAATAGAACAATGGGGCTATTTCAATAAATTCGTCGAAATCTATTGACGCCCTAACGGCGGCGTGAGTTGGTCTGGTCATTTTTGCAGCTTCTACAACCAACGACAAAACAAATTAGCTGTGAATCAACGCGCTCCTTCTTCTCCTTACCTCGCCTAGAAATCCCAATCTTTCCATTTGTCGCTCACTTCGCCGTTAATAAATCACGCAATCTCTCAACTGTTTCTTCAGATCCGTGTGTAAACGCCTCCGTTTTTCCCCCAAATTCGCGATCTAACCCTCTTAACGACGAACCCTAGCTCTTAGTTTGTTCATACGACCCTCTTTTGCCACTTTTAAGGCATCATTTCGTTAGCAAAACTCTAGAATCGCTTTTTATTTCGGGTTTTGTGTCGATTAGTTTGTCGTTAGGGTTTTTTTCTTGGTGGTGATGAATAATAGTAGAGGGAGGTATCCGCCGGGGATCAGCGGCGGTCGAGGTGGCGTGAACGCGGTGAACCCTAGCTTTCAGTCGGGCCGTCCTCAGCAACAGTACGTGCAGCGGAATTTGCTCCCGCATCATCAACAGTTTCAGCAGCAGCAGCTGCAGCAACAACAACAACAGTGGCTGAGGAGGAACCATTTTCCCGGCGCTGATTCCTCTGTCGTCGACGAGGTCGAGAAGACTGTACAGTCCGAAGCAGCCCTCGACTCAAGGTCCGTCTTTTATCATTTGTACGTATATATTTTGAATATGCATGCCTGAGTGCTTTATTTATGCAATAGCTTGCCTGGACTCTAGTATCCGATATTGTGAATGTGTTCAAAGAAAGTGAAATGGTTAGCTCTAGGTGCGTTAATTTTTGCAGTAGTTGGAAAATTATAGTTGGAAGTCGACTATTTTTGTCCTTGAATTTAGATTGCAGGTTATCTGCTCTCCCTCAGGTATTACTGGGTTTTTTTAATCAACTTCTATACAACAAAGTTTCTGAGAAGAGGGTGGACTGTACTGAAACTGTTCTTGGAAACTCCTTAAAACAGGTCTATCATCGAGCTATTTTTTATTTTTATTTTTATTTTTTAAAGATATTTAATGTCACTGAAATTCGTATTGTAATTTTTTGTGTATCTACTCTCGAGCCTCTCTAAAATCTGATAGAAACGTGGGTAGTGATGTTTTTATTTCACTTCGGGCCAGTGTTTTCTGCTTGAAATCAAAGCTTCATATTATATTCAATTAGCCAAGGAGTGCATTAATGTTCATATTTCCCTTGAGTTTATGATATGGTCAGTCTGCTATTGGTTATGCAGCGAATTAGGAATTTTGGATGTTAAATTAAGCAGACATTGGTGTGTTGAAATGATGTTGGCTGGCTAAGTTCTTTCTTGCTTTAATTTTTTTCAACTTGTTATCTCAAATGTGATCTTAAATATGATTGTATATTCTTTTTTCATCTAATCAGTTCACAAGATTGGAAGGCAAGGTTGAAGATACCACCGCCTGATACGCGCTTCAAAACCGAGGTATGCCATCGCTGATGTTTAATATGCTAGTGTAAATCACCATGTGCATTATGCTGGTGATAAATAATATTGTACTTCAAAGAATTTGATTGGCCTACAATATTATACTTAGAAGAATTTGATTGGTCCTTCTTTTGTGCAAGCATTTTAGTTCTTCACTTTTGCCCTTTGTTTTATGTTCGATTTCAATACATATTGGTCGGGGAGTGGACTATTGTGCTAACTTTATTGAAGTGTGGGTGGGCAATGTAGAAGTTAATGCTCATGAGGAGATTGATTGGAACATAAAAGGTCAATGGTTTATTAGTGTTCATTGTCACCATGTGGTACTCTGTATTGATTGGGTCAAGTATACGTTGGAGACACTGCCTTATCTGGTCTCTTTATCAGACAACTTTACACTACAATTATCTTCACCGGTGTCTGAGACATGGCCTTCATTTGTATGATGTGGTGATATTGATAACTAAGAAATGTGGTAGGTTATATATGTAGGCAAAACAGCTCTTTGATGGCAGTGTTGTTTTTGTTTCATGGGTGAATAAACTGAGCTCAGTGAGGGTTTAATATGATCAGAGCATTGCTGCTGCTTGAGTGGAATTTTTTTTATATATTATTTATTTATTTACAAATTCTGCAATTCACATCATAGGTATTGGTATCATTAAATGTCCATTCTTGCACGCCTAAATGGAATAATACCACTACTTTAATTGGTTTATAGGTTATGGGTGCACAGACTGTTCCTGCATTGTACCTTGTAGACAGCAAGTCTGGCTGGCCTGGACATGCATTAACCATTGATGAATGAGAACCCTATTTAATCTGATTGATAATTGTTCTTACACTGGTTTTTTGTATACTTTTTTTTGCTTATGAATGGAAGGCAAAAGTAAATTTTCCATTGCTTAGTTGGACTCCTGGATTTACCATGTTCAAGGTGTTGCCAATTTTTGTGACATTATTTTAATTCTAATTTGCTTGGTATCTCACAGGATGTGACAGCCACGAAAGGAAATGAATTTGAGGACTATTTCCTGAAACGTGAGCTACTTATGGGAATATACGAAAAAGGATTTGAAAGGCCATCTCCTATTCAGGAGGAAAGTATTCCCATTGCTTTAACTGGTAGTGATATTCTTGCTAGAGCTAAAAATGGGACTGGAAAGACAGCTGCATTTTGCATTCCTGCGTTGGAAAAGATTGACCAAGATAACAACGTGATACAAGGTTTGGATCTGCCATCTGGCTGCATTTACTCTGGCATTATAGGCCTGGTCAAATAATAATGGCCATTTTCTTGTTTTAAGTTGCATGACATGATTAGAATAGTTTTTTTTGGCTCACATCTATTAAATTATTCTTCCAATTGAGAGAATGTTATGGCCACGCCTATTGCTTGTATTTTGCTACAGTCAACCTAGATAAGGAAACGTGGATTTATGAGGAAGTGTACTGCATAAGGTCAGGTGACAGTTTTCATTTAAGGCCATAAAAGTTGGATTAGTATAATACACAAACCTAGAGAGCTTTTATCTCTTTAAGCAAGTTCTTGGTGGCTAAGAAGTGTTCCCTTTTGGAAAATCTATCCGAAACCTTCCATAGGATTTAGTTAGCATTTGCATTACTTTTGTATTATACTTTGAGATACGTGTTGGATATATTCTCAATTATCTATGCTTCTACGTCATTATAGGTTTGAACTTGCAATGATTTATGCTTTCTTCTGTTTTACTTTATGATCCTTCTTCATGCAGTTGTTATCCTCGTTCCCACACGTGAGTTGGCTCTTCAGACATCGCAAGTCTGTAAGGAGCTCGGAAAACATTTGAAAATTCAAGTCATGGTTACCACTGGTGGTACCAGTCTCAAGGATGATATCATGCGTTTATATCAACCAGTCCATTTGCTTGTTGGAACTCCTGGAAGAATTCTAGATCTTGCCAAAAAGGGTGTTTGCATTTTGAAAGATTGTTCAATGCTTGTCATGGATGAGGTAAATGCTTGATATTACAACTCTACTTAGTTATATTGGTTCAACTAAGTCCAGCAATTCTTCACTCTAATATACTTTAGTTTCCTTTTTACATTTTAATGGAAAAGTTTAGCCACCGCTTTAAGGGGGGGGTCATTCTCCCTATAAGCTATAACTAGTTTGCTTCACACTGTCAGTGACATCTCTGAAGGAGATAGATCTGAAAGTTATCATGCTAATACTGTGTTGCACTGGTGATGTGGAGTTGTGATGAGACAGCGGGGCATGAGTTTCTTAACAATTCCTTGTCCATATTTAATTGCTATTATTTGTGGTCTACATTGTTTGAATTTTGTGAACATTAAGACCAATGTCAATGTGGTTGCTTTCAGGCTGATAAGCTTTTGTCACCAGAGTTTCAACCTTCAATAGAGCAGCTTATTGGTTTTCTGCCTGCAAATCGTCAAATTTTAATGTTCTCAGCCACTTTCCCTGTAACAGTCAAGGACTTTAAAGATAGATACCTACAAAAGCCATATGTTATTAATCTTATGGATGAACTTACTCTCAAGGGTATTACCCAGTATTATGCTTTTGTTGAAGAAAGACAGAAAGTCCACTGCCTGAACACACTTTTCTCCAAGGTTTGTTCTCAATTTAATTATTATTTTTCTTCCATTGGTATCAATATGATGTATGATAGATTTCTATAATGTGTCTATTTTCAGCTGCAAATAAACCAATCAATTATTTTCTGCAATTCTGTGAATCGCGTTGAATTGTTGGCCAAGAAAATTACAGAACTTGGCTACTCGTGTTTTTACATCCATGCAAAGATGCTGCAAGACCATCGCAACAGAGTATTTCATGACTTCCGCAATGGTGCATGCAGGAATCTTGTTTGTACTGGTATGTTACTGAGGCATATATGCATTTATATTGAATATATGTATCCAAGTATATCTGTTTAGTTATGTAATAAGTATCTGTTTTATTTCTCAATTAATTTCTCATGAATGACATGGCTGTCTCCCTCCTCCAGGAGTACCCTCCTTTTTCCTGTAAAATGTAGAAATAGGATAAATAAAGTAACTACTGATTTTTTTTTGAGACATTTTTGGATGTGAGATTACCAAAATATTTGAAATAAACTTCTGCAGATCTTGTCCCTGTCTGAATAAGAGCTCGAGATCTATTTCATTGACATCATTAAAGCCTGAATATGAGAAATTTGATCTATTAAACTTTTAATTGGGTATTATGTATTGCTCCTAATAGTGAAAGATTGAATGGCTTCCGATTTGAAAGGTTGTTCAAGAAAAGTTGCTCTGCTGATTAGAGAAAAATAAAATTTTGCTTTCTTGTAATAGTTAAGGGAACTCAGTGGACATGTTTGTATTGGATCCTAATTATTTGCCGATGCTTGATGCAGACCTGTTTACGAGGGGTATAGACATTCAAGCAGTGAATGTTGTCATTAACTTTGATTTTCCCAAGAACTCCGAGACATATCTGCACAGAGTATGTTGGATACTGTTCTCTTTTTCTTTCTTAATTCAGATTTTGCCATTTCTTTTTGCAATGCTTATGGATTTTCATTTCATACACAGGTTGGTCGATCGGGAAGGTTTGGACACCTGGGATTGGCCGTGAATTTGATTACTTATGAGGACCGCTTTAACTTGTATATTTTTTGCTCTTAAATATGGGACCTTTTGTCCATACGTTGTGTCTCCTTAATTTATAAGATCGAGCGAACTTGCACTAATGCTCTCACTCACTCGTTACCATTTTCCCACCAACAGGTATAGGATTGAGCAAGAACTTGGGACTGAAATCAAGCAGATTCCTCCACATATTGATCAGGCAATTTACTGCCGGTAATTTGTGGCAGATGTGTTACTATGTAGCCAGTGGTGGTAACAATGGTGAGTAATGGCAACTGATAGCCTACAGTCTTGTTTTCAGTAATATTTTATCAAATAGAATGTGGCCTATTCATATCTCTGGAATGATTTTCTGGGGTCATTTATTATGCTCTTTGAGAAACATTGTAATTTTCAAATGATTTTCCGAATTAGTATTGGCAGCGATATTTTGCACTGCACTGCAAAAACATCTCAGATGTTGTTTTAGTATCACAATTTTCATAACCACGTGTCTGGGATAGTATAAGATTATCTTTATTGAACTTTAATACATGACCTGATTGTTTTAATTAGGAATTTAGAATTTTTGTGAATTGTTTTGTAATTACCAAATTTAATCACAAGAGAAGGTTAGGAGATCTTTTTTTACAGTACACAACATTTTGCGCCATCAGTTCTGATTTTTGTTTTAGTTATTCTTTTGCTGGAGTGGGCCTTGTCAAATTTAAGGCACAAATCATTATGCTTCTTAGTACTTTTGACTAGAGTCTGACATGCTAATTGATTATATATGTATTAATATTTTGATTTTTCCTTGGGATTCTGGAGACGGTCGGTTCAAGGCGCTCAGCAATGCAGCCGAGGAAGCATGTTACGAGCTAGGTATTGTTGGTGGAATACATGTTGCTGGTGCTGTATGCAATCAACCGTGGAATTCATTTCTCTTGGTTTCTGGATTTTCATAGTCCTAAATATTTAACGGGATTGTAGAAGAGTTTTAGACTGGTTTAAAAATCTCAGACGCAAGCCGGGTCCAGTTCATGCTTGCATTTGCTTTGGTTGATGGACTGGTTTGGTACTTGTACGGTCCTTGTTCTAGTTTGATTACTGCTGGATTTGGAGGATGTACTTTTGTGCAAAATGTGTCCTTTATTTTTTTTTAATTTTTACTTTTTTTAAAAAAAAAAAAAAATCACCGCTGCATTGCATAGTAGACTCTCCAGGACAATAATGGAGGAGCCCGACCGACCTCAAAATCTTCTCAACTGTGTTTGGAGGAGTGTGCTCGGTCCAAAGGCTTTTAATCCTTTTTAATTTTTTGGTTTTCTCTGCCCGGTGGGAGATTATAATGGATCATTATGATTGCCATTGTGTTTGAGCCTTTTTCATTCTTCTAAATGGAAACTCTCCCCTCGTTGCCAGTTGTAATGTTCTCTGCATCTGGCTTCTTGTTCTTTGATGCGAAGCAAACAATAGCAGCAACAACAACAACAACCGATTTTTGATTGCATGCAAACGTCCAGGATAAATGCCAGCTGTGGTCACACAATTGTTTTCGAGTGTAATTAGGTAAGTCCCAGGGCATGGATGGTACGGTTTATCCTACAATAATTTGTTAGTCACATATTTTCCAATCCAGGCTCTACAGCGGTGGTCTGGCAGGGTGGGCCAATGCATGAGAAAATTAATGCTTTTTTCTTAAAAAAAATTCGTGGGGCCCTGTCCCTCCTGGAGAATACAAAAGGACAGAACGATTAAGAGGGTGAAGTGATTCATTTATTGAGTAATCTTTTTCTCTCCTTTTTTTTAAGTTTAAAAAGAGAGAATTTTTAATAAAACAGAGATATTTTTATAGTTAATTTTTTTTAATTTTATAATTTATAATAGTTTTTCTAAAATTTGACCAAAAAAAATGAACGGTTCATGTATACAGTAGACCATCCTTAAGAAAACAGGCAGAACAAGTCCGAGAGAGTAGGATTCGGAATCAGGTATTTACTGCCCTTGGGCCTTGTCCGATACCTCACTAAATACCCCTAAATCCTCCAACTATCCGCAGGCTGTCGTGACTGTCTCAGATTGACTCTGGGAAGACAGACATACATACAGCCCTTCTCTGCTGTGCTCTGCGCGTGTGTAAAGGTGTTGTTTGTTCTTATACATACATAAATACATACATACATACATACAGTCACTTAAAATTAGAGTAGTAGTAAATTCGTTTATCCAGGTCGCCGACAAACATAGATGATTGATGGATATAACATAAATAAATAAATAGCCACAGCAAAGAAAAAGCATTCACCACTCCGCGCTTATTATATTTATTGCTGTTGATGCTTTTCGGATTCTCAATCTCCATGTCAGTTTCCGTGTTTGACTTTTTGTTTATTTGTTATCTCTTTTCATCATCTAAAATTCTATTGCAATTATTCTTCTATTGTAACATCTGCTCAGGATAAGTAATAACAGTTGCCGGTCAAAAATCACCGACCTCCTATTCTTTTAGAGAGAGATTCTTGACTTTTCCACTGACGCCGTACATTTATTATGTTGAATGGACTAGGTAGGACAAGCCAATAACCCCGTTTTGACTCTTGTGTTTTAACCCATCCTCATCCGACACCCAACGTGGTTCTAGAGCAGTACAATTGATTTTACCACTTGCCAGCATGTCTTCGACTAAGTGTCATCAACTCGTTAGACCACGTTCCTCGCTCGCCCTCCCCTCCCTACCCCCACTTCCCCTTGTAGCTATCATGAAACTAACAACTCTGTAATAATTTCTTGTAAGAACTCCCCCCACCACTGAAACTGAAACTCGCCAATCCTAGCTCGTCTCTGTTTCAAAATGAGCAGAGAAACAGTGTTCATAATACTGTTTTCTTCCCTTTTCTCGTTAAACAAGCATGAACGGGTCTGGGTGTAGTCATTTCATAGCCAATTAATGCCCTTTTTTGTGGTTTTAAATTTCTAGCTTCATTATTTTCTTTTCTTTTTAACCAAACAGAAGTAAATAACTGATGGGCATGTCATTTCTTCATGCATGTCCGTACGTAGCAAGTCGCTGTCATAGCCATAACTCTTCTCTTTCTTCATAAATTGTCTCTCTCTTTGTCTTCTGTTTAATAGTCCACCATTAATGCTTTCGCTTTCATCTTCACTACATTGTCCTCTCTCTCTCTCTCTCTCTTCGCTTCTGTTCTTCTGAAAAAACTCAAATAAGAAACTCCATTAACTCTCTTCGTCGTTTGTACAAGTTTCTTGCTCTCAATGATGATTCAATTTCTCAATGCCTATTATTGTCAGCATTAATACATACACGTATACATACGCATATTCATTGCAAAGTCAGCTTGAAGCTCGCTGAGCGTCCTAGCTTGCACCCACGTATTAATGAGAACAATAATCGTAATATTCACTTTTGATTTCCCTAGATAATATCAAACTAGCATTTAATGCTCCTCTCTCTGTCTGTGCTGTTACCATATAACATGCTTCGTTGTGCAATTTCTCTCTACGGAAGTGAGTGTGAGTTTTTAATATTCATGGAAGAGTTTTGACTAATCTACTCACTGGTGGTTTTTGGGGGTGATGTGAAGATTTTTGCTTGTTGAACATTGATAAAGTGAAGAGATATGGGAAGGACACCATGTTGTGATAAGAAGGGTTTGAAGAAAGGACCATGGACTCCCGAGGAAGATGATATTCTTGTTGAATATATCAAGAGGAATGGCCATGGAAGCTGGCGTTCTCTTCCTAAGCTCGCGGGTCTGTTTTATTCTTTATAATTTCTCTCTTTTTGTTACCTTTTAGCTTTGTTAATAGTAACAATGCTGTTCTGTCTCAGTCGTTTCTAGTGCTCAGTCCCTGCTGGTCTTCTTGATTCTTATTTTGTTTTTCTCTTGGAAATATGTTTAGTTTTCTTCACTTCAAATGTCGAGGGATCCTAACATTTGGTCTTGACGTTGTGTTAAGATATAATGATAGAATGTACTTGATATGTTATGATTATGGGATTGTTATGGCCTTTTCTGTGAACCAGCTTAAGCTTGTGGCTTTTGGGCAAAACATCCTATTTGCATCATCATAGTGTGCTTTCCTCTTGTGATCTGCATATTAATGTAGCCTTTCTATGCGAGGATTTTCTATATTTTATTTTTATTTTCCATGGTAGTTTTAGTGATTAGACTTTGAATTATCAAGAGGGTGATCTTGTTTTCTAGCTAGCTTACTCAAAGAGGTCATTTTTAAATCATCCCACCGTGTCTAGCTACTAAGCTACATTTTTGCTGTTGTCAATGTTGGTAGCTCTCTTATATCACGGCTCTGCCCATAATCTATACGGCTCTCTTTCGAGAAAATCTACCTCAGAACTGAGAACACTCCTTAAAGTATGATTAGCCTTTGTCAGAATTTTCAGAGACACTAGCTTTTCTTAGTTAGCCATCCCAAAAGTATGTTTGGATGCTGAGAAATTGAGAGAAACTGAGGAAAGGTTAAATTGCCACTTTGCAGAAAACAAAACCGAAGAATGTAAATAAAATCTTTAATGCAACAAGTTTCTGTTTTTACAGGTCTTCTTCGCTGTGGAAAGAGTTGCCGGCTTAGGTGGACAAATTATCTTAGACCAGACATCAAGCGTGGCCCCTTTACTGACGAGGAAGAGAAGCTTGTCATACAGCTTCATGGCATTCTTGGAAACAGGTCTTTCTTTTTATGATTCTCTGCTTGAACTTTGACAAACTAAAACAGAACAAAAGATTAAAATTTCAGGTTATTGTTTTATTACATGTTTCGCTTTCTTTTTGGGTCCTAGAATTATTAACTGTAATATCCATGGATTTCAGGTGGGCTGCCATTGCTTCTCAGCTGCCTGGAAGAACTGACAACGAAATCAAGAACTTATGGAACACTCATCTGAAGAAGCGGATGCTCTACATGGGTCTTGATCCGCAAACTCACGAGCCATTCACCTCCCGCGGACGAGCCATAAAAACACCTGCATCTCCAACTACCCGCCACAAGGCGCAATGGGAGAGTGCTAGGCTTGAAGCAGAAGCTAGGCTTTCCAAGGAGTCATTACTCTTCAGTCCACAATCTTTGGGGAAAACTGAATCTGATTATTTTCTTCGTATGTGGAATTCTGAGGTGGGAGAATCATTCAGGAGGCTTATTAAGGGACACAAAACCGCATGTCAAAGCCCAACTTCTCAGGTTTCTTCATCCACAAAATGTGGCTCAGTTTCAGCCATCACTATGGAAATTGGACACAACTTAGCAGACTCCTTAACCCCGGGAAGCAATCAAAGTGAAGAATTAGAATGCAAAAGCCCCAAATCGTATAATGAGGAAATGATGATTGGGTCTGATACATCATGTTCCAATGATTTGCAGGATTCATCGGATTCTGCACTGCAACTGCTGTTGGATTTTCCCATCAACAATGACATGAGCTTCTTAGAAGATAACCATGCAACGTGTTCTGATATGTTGGTTGATAACTCGTTGATCATCCCCCTTTGAAGGACGCTGTTTGGTCTGATGCCTGTGTTGCTTGAATTTTGATCTGGGTTTTGATATCAGAAGCCATGAATGAATTGGAGAAAGTAGAGCAAAGAGAATTTTTGTGGAGTTGGTGGTTTTTGGTGCTTGTTTCATTCAATTGGGTAGATTTTAGGGGACAAAATGTTTACCATTGTTAGTTTTATTAACAAAACCCAGCTTATTTAGTATGTATAGAAGATATATATTACTTATCACCTCTTGAAAACCTTTTAATTTAGATATGCAACTACTATTTCTATGTCATACATTAAAATGCTAATATTCAGTAGAATTTAGCTTCTTGTCTGTTAATTTGAAATGCAAGTTTCGTTGCTATATTGTTTTAATCGTTTTTATCGGTTTTTATTTCTGAGATATGCAAACAAACCAAACTATGGGTACAATATGCAAGACTGGATTCAAGGTGAAATCCTTTCAGGTGATTATTGACAGTTGATCGGTCAACAGTTTCTGCAGTGCCCATGTGGTCAGCTTCCATTGGTAATATATCGCCATATCAGAAACAGAAACAGAGGAAAGACATTAGATGTAACAAAATTTATAACTTTATGAAGAAATCAAACTGTTTCAAGCAGATCAAAAACAAATGTGGTATTCTTATACCACCACTCCACACATGATTCGTCACATTTGCTAAAGTTCCGTAGAGATTTGCACACAAAATAACTCACAAATAACAGACAGAGAATATACAGATGTAAACTTTGGTAGTGACAAACACTAAAAAATATAACAGGTGCAAAAGCAATTTGACTTCAGAAGCAACCAAGGAACTTCTTTGGAGTGGTTCCAGTTGCACGATACTTTGCAGCAGCCTCCTCCGCCTTGAGAACTTCTTCTCCGCGTTGAGCTCCAACCATTGCCCTTTTCTCTTCTGCTTGTTTGTGTACTAAAGCTACCTTATTCTTCATTTTTTCAGCATATTCTGCTTTCTTCCTCTCCAATTGTTCCTGCCAGTGTTGAATATTTTTAAGTTGAATCTAAATAGGAAGTAGTAACACGTCTGACGCTTCCATAAATTCAACAGAAATCCAAAGATGTATTGACAATCTAGAACAAGAGGGATGAGTTACCTCAATCTTTTTCAGCTTGGCTTCTAGAGATGCTTTCTTGCTATTTTCCCATGCAGTAACAGCAGAGAGCTTTTTCTGAGCCCTGTTCAATATTTTCATCACAATTACTTCAGATTCACAGACCAGAACTAATATACAATTTAAGGAAGGACAGTTTAGAGAAAAAGATTTACTTGTTCTCTGCTTTTGTTTTTTCACTATCTTCCCATGCCTTGATAAAAGAAATTCGTTTTTCCTTTTCAACCTCTGCAAGAGCAACATCTGCAAAGATAACACGGAACCCACATGTTATTCAGAACTTCCATATCATTCAATGGAAATCGAAACATTCCACTGTGCTCAACAGGAATTTTCAACAAAAACAGTACAAGTTAGAAGCATAACCAAAATCACCAAAAAAGAAAAATGAAAGCCATGTCATTTTACATATTGAACCCTAAATTAAGTTTGTTTTTAGGAGACTTGGGGATTTTATTAAAAAGCCAGAAAAATTATTATGGACTCTTTTCTTTTGCTAATCATTATGCGATCACCAATACAAACATTTCATTGTTCAATATGTTTGTCATGATAAAGATAAGAAATAGGAGCTGAGAAATACTCCCAACACTTACCTCTATCATGCGATCCTCCAGAAATTTTCTTCTTTTCTGCTGAACCTGGAGTTTCTGTAAAAGACACGATATGTAAGCATTAAATCAAGTCTTACAACGAGAGAAGAGGATGCTACGCTTAACATGCAATCAAAAAAATAGATTTACATTATTTTTCAAACTACAGAAAGAAAATCTATGAAAGTGGAGGCCTCATTTTCAAATTTTCAGATGAATTTTTCTGTTCAATAGACGATAGAGATCTGTTTAATCAGATCATAGGATATAATGGGCAGGTTAATTTCGTTTATCAGATATTTAAAGCATGCATCATTCAGAAAAGTTTACATGTTTAGTCCCTCTTTTTGATGACTAGCTTGATAATTACCCTTCTCCTTGTAAACTCATGTGACTCAGGTTTGGTAAATCAACGTCACCTGATTCTGTACCAGTTCCATACTTTACATGAAAGAAATATAATTAGTGGCTTTGATACCACGAAAGAACTGTTAAGACCAACGCAAAATCCAATTTTTAAATACTGTTAAGTTCTATGACAGATTCAAGAACATATTTCATGCAGATTTCAAATATAAGATGACAAAATATGTATGCTATATTTATCATATTATCCAAAAAGGTGGATTGCATTATTTTTCATGCAGATTTCAAATCTAAGAAAGTGGAAGTCTTGTTGTTGAAATTAGAATGGAATAAATTCTATTATCGACTCTACCATCATTATATCCTCTGTGTTTAATTTTTTCCCCTTTTTCTCCATTAAAACATCATTGCCTTTAGCATCTGACCCCACTTCAAAGTAGCGTGCAGTAAGCTTCTCTTAAGCCTAAGTTAAAGCATAATCAATCATGAAACCAAGTGACCGAGCATCTTCAATTTACACCTAATCAACTACATATAGACAATAAAATTATATTATTGTGGAACTGTAATGCTTTAATAATGAATACCGAAAGTGATTATTAGAGAAAAAGACATAATATTTTTTAAAGCATTAGAAGAAAAGCTGTCTCCCATAAAGAGATTCTCCTTAGCGGATATTAGACCTCAAAACCTGATTGAAATGATGTGCATTTTGTAATTTGTGAAAAGATTTTACTTGCTACAAATTTTTTTTTTTTATTGTTTTTATAATCTATTCAGTTGGATTAGTGCAAGGAAGGGATTCAATAGTTAAACAAAAACAGGTCAAAAAAAAAAAGATTCAATATGAGATAGAATGAAAGATCTCAATACACACCCAGATGACAAAAGCAGAGATGCGCATGCAAAATTTTCACTGATTTGCCAAGGAAATTGTTGGAGTTATAGAAAAAAGAAATTTTTTTATTTAAAACTCTCAAAATTGAAGAAACAAGTCTAGAATTGAACAGGAAAGCTACATCATCTCTATAAACTCTGACAAAAACAGAGGACATGCAAATGAACAAAAAGAAATTATTCTGTGCCTAATGTTATCTATTCATTTTGCATATAAACAATGGAGATTACATTCATGTGAACTCTTTGTCCTCTTTGGTCGAGTAAAGCATTCAATACTGATATAGAAATGTTAATAGAAACTAAAACATTGCAAACAACAGCGTCCAGATAATTAATGAGGATTAAACACTAGAAGAGCGTCAAAAAATTTACTTCATATATTGACAAAAGAGCTTGTTCACTGTTTTTATATGTGGGTGTGTGCGTGTGTGAGAGAGAAAGAGTTTACTATCAACTACAGCGAGAGCTTTGGAGTCATCAGGCTTCTCTTGACAAGCTTGAACGACAGCTTTCTCTTCTGCCGCACCGTTCTTGGGCACAGCCGGAGCCGGAACCGCCGGCGACTCAACTTCTACCTTCTTCAGTTGCTCCTCCGCCATTATCTTGCGTATGATGCAGGCACAGCTCAAAACCGCAAAACAAATCAATATATCCAATAATGCAACGTCGCTCTGTTTATATAATAGTATGGATTGGCTCGGAAGCGTCTAGTAAAAAGTTGTGTGCGGGTTGCAAGCTAACAAAATAAGACTAACGCATGGCCTAATCACCGTTGATCTTCTGATGTTCCGTAGATTTGCTATCGAGTAGTTCAATCGAACAGCAAGTATCTGTCTTCGTGCCGGAAGAATAATGTTCTTGAAATCATATTGCCGACAGGACAAATAGTAAAGCCGTGTATTGTTGACACGTATTCCTAAAAATTGAGTAACGGCGCTGTCGGCATTCGTATTACGACGTCGTAAGAGAGCAGATGCAAACAAATTAACAGAACACGTCGTCTTTTTCATACTTTGATGAGTTGAACCTTTTAAAAAATTTGGATCTTTTTTTTTAAATTATAATATATTTAATAAAATAATAATATATAATATATATAATAATAAATAATTTAAATTATATTTAATTTTTTAATTTATATAATAAAATATAAAATTAATTTATCAATTTTAACAAAATATAATTAAAAGTAAAAGAATAAATTCATATCCTTCCTAAAAACGGTCGTCAGTGCCAACCACAATCTTCCACGCGCCCACATCGGTCGTGCTTTCACTAACCTTGTCCAACTGTCTTGCAAACCGTTCGCGTTTTGAAAACACGCATCTACTGTGTGCGGGGCTGCTGACAGGTGAGCTGGGTCTACTCTACAGTCCAGTTATTGGATTGTTTTGATGGCTTTAATGCGCTGGTTAACAACTGTCACAGCTCGAATGAATCTCCTTTCATATCTTCTCTCAGATTATTAAATGTATGTTTCGTTTTCCCAAATTCCTCGCCTTTTATTCTACCAATAGGTTTTTATGCCAACTCGAATCTAATGTGCTTTACAGATTATAATGATTCGAGCATTTCGTCCAATATAGGGTTTTGCCGACCGTGAATTCATGATCATGATTACCGAACGGGAAAATTGCAACGGTTCATGAAGCCATGTGGGACCGTGGGTCTAATTCTGTTTGTGGGACCCAATTTTGTTGACATGGCATGATTATCAATGGTCAACAGTCCAACCCCCTTCACAGGATCAAAACCTGTTCACTTCGGTTGATGAGAGCTGGGGAGAGAAAGTATCGGGGAAGGTTTTATCGCTACGCAACTCACTTCCGAAGAAGGGCAAGCCTTAGGGACGTGAAGTCCTAGTCTTGGTCGCCTTTCTCCTCGCCTTCTCAAGGTCCTTGCTTTTCCTTTTTCTCTCCATTTCTCTTCTCACCTCTTCTATTGAATCTTTGAGTGGCAATCGAAAATTTGTTTAGTTAATAATTTGAACCAATTGTATCTGCCGTAAACTCTTGTGCGCGCGTGGTGATACTGTTCATGATTCGCATGGCGAAATTTCTGTCCGAAGAGCTTTATTGACGTTTTTCTTATTAGTGTTCATCTTTTTGCTTAATGAATTAGCGTGTTTTACTTCAAATTTATCGACTTTGAGAAGTTTGCTCCTTTCGTGATACCTCAAAATCTGTTATATGACATATGGGAACTGTACTTTAAAATTGCATACAATGTAATATATACTGAAAGCCCTCGTTCTTTGTTCAAAGTCATTGCTTATTTTCCTTCTTATTTTTGCATATTACACCAGATACTTCTATACATAAATTCAATGTCCTGCGGACTTTTTAAATAAGCACAAATATACTTATGGAACCCAAGAATTACAACATGATGTTTCTGGAAACTTCCTTTTCCAGTTGGTCCCTACTGGTTCTGGCCAAGGAAAATACCAATTAAGCAGGTTGGCAGCTACATCTATACATATCACAGTTGCCATGTAATTTTTGGTAATTTATGATCTTTTTTTTATTATCAAATTTGGAATGAACAGTATCATTTATCTTCGTAAATCTTTGGACATGTGTACTTTATGACCAGTAATTTTTTTCCTGGTCGTTTTGGATGGGTGGGGATTGTTCACCTAGTTCATCTTTGTCTCCACCCAGAATTGTCTCCCTAAGAGAACGAACTCATCGTCATCTGTGCACAAGCTAATTGGTTCCATGTATGGGATTTGTGAGGCTTCAAAAATGAACAGTGGTGGTGCTAGAATTTAAAATTCCTTATCCACATCCTTCTTATGTTATTAGATTGTTGTCTTTTCTGCAATTCCTGTTCTAGTTACTTCACTCCCTTTTTTGATGCTTGCAATGCATCTTTAGGATTGGATAACTTATACTATAGATAAAGAATTATGCAACTGAAATGTACCAGTTTAGGTTTCTCTAGTCCTCCATTTGTGGCAACTGCAATATTGTTTGCTGCCCTGATGAAGAACAGATCATTGACAAGGCAAGGTTCAGAGGATCGTCCTGGGGGTGTGGGTTGGTGTGGGTGTGTGCAAGAATATCACAGGAGAAATATAGGGACCAAATTAAGTCATGAAAACGTTTTCTACTGTTGGGTATTCTTTTCTGTTCCGGAAATAGTGATGAATATATTGAAGATTGTAAGGCTTATTTTTCCAAGTTCTATTTTATTAGATGCATTTTTGATCTTGTCAGAAGTTTATAAGGATAGATACTTGCAGTTGATAGCCTTCAACAAATTGGAATAGTTCAGAGGAAGGCTGGTCTTGGTGATACAACATTGCCAGTTGGCTGCTCTGCCAAGATAGCTTGTTGGAATATTGCTGGAGTTCAAGGTTCGTTATGATCTTTTATGGAAATTTCAAACTTATTTTGATACCATGGACAGTCGACTAGTACCACTAGCTATATTTATTGTGAAATGGTGCAGTTATGTTGATGAAGTTTGCACACCCACTGCCATGCACAGACTAGTTGAAGTGGATAACATAAATCATTAGCACAAAAAGGGCTGATCCCTTACTAGCTTTAAGGTTGCACATATGCATGCGTAAAATGACATGCTGTGACTTGACATCATAATGTTCTCTCTCTAAAAAGAATCATTTTTCAGCGTATAGGCATGTTTCTTCATGGGTTAAGAGTAAAATGTTGAGGTCTTTCTTCCTCTTATTTCAGGAGCTTTACTTTCCTACTTTCTTCAACCTGTTTACGTCTCTTCCCTTGCCGTTGGGCAATCCCCCAACAGTTCTGAAGATTTTCCCTTGGAGGACTGCTTGAAAAGATTTTTATATGATCGGATTTTACCATTATTAAAGAAACACGAGTACTTTTCAAGTGACAAGGTCTGTGAAGTATCTGGTGTTTCCATAATATGGAAGGTGAGCAGGGTATTGACAAAATTTGTCATAATGCTGTTGGTAGCCACTGTTTTTGGCAGCACCAATACCACAGAAGGAGTTTCAACATTCTGAGACTGTTCATCCACTTTAACATGCTGTTATTGTCTTGAATTTGATCAAGTGTGGAAATCATTCTGCTGTTTAGTTTGTTCAATAATGCTCTATGTTTTGGATCACAGGTATTCTGTATGTTGGAATAAGTTAAGCCTGCCTGAAGTCATTCTTGGAACCACCGGAAGAAAGCAAGGCACCTCTTCTAAAGGGGCACTTTCTCCATCTACCCAGTCATCTTTATGCAAGTAAGCCAACAGTATATGCTTCATAAGTATTACACGTGTAAGGCATAAATCATCATCTTTATCTTAATCATTTTTTTCCTTTTTTAGAAAGCGGTTGCCGGAGGGTTTTTTTTGTCTTTGTCATGAAAGCAAAATCAAATGCCTGTCTGCTGATATTTCTTATCAAGAACAACTCAAGGTAATTTTGATTTTCTGGACTTAAATATGAATGGTGTTTTTGTTCATCAGATTTGTTGTCATTATAATACTAGGATCATGTTATGAGTTTTAAAAGGTTGTGTTCTTTTTTCCCCTGAATAATTGGGATTTGAAATTTGAAATTAAATTTTGGTCAACTTACATCGAGTGTTAAGTAGATGTGAAAAGATGGACTGGAATAGTGAGTTTCTTATCCCTGAATATACAATTTATTGCCATGCAATCCCTTTACTGGTTTAGCAGAGTTCTCTGGTACATACACTTGGTGACTTGGGCTTTGATTGGTATTAATGTGTTGTGATTTTGAAGCTGTGACGAAATTTCACATTGGATAGGAATGGGCTATTCTTTGGGTTTATAAGGGTGGGTTCTGCACACCCTAATGGACATGTCTTTTGGGGAGGAGGTAATGGCTCAACCCGTGACAAGTGGTATCAGAGTCAAACCATTCCAACTCTAATGTTTCAGCCAAGCACCCACACATAACTAATGCACTCCATGCAGAGTCCATAAGTCTCGAAGTGGGGCTATTCTTGGGGTTTATAAAGGTGGGCTCTGCACACCCTAATAGACATGTCTTTTGAAGAGGAGGTAATGGCCCAACCCGTGACGGTGGTGGGGGAAATCACTTGACATCAAATGCAAGTGAAAATAAATGGTCAAAATTGGTGTTTGCCAAGTGCTTTATCTACTTAAAGCACAGTAGAAGCACCTCAACCCAAACGAAGTCCTAGTAATTTCACGGATCTAATATTTGCTGAAATTGCAAAAATGCCAGTGTTAAGTAATAGCCAAAATAAGTCATATTAATTGTGGTCTTCTCAATAATTCGACATGAAATTGCTCTGCAGGATGCGCTCAAGTTTACAATTTAGCTTCAAAACCTTTTAAAGGAAGGCCGCTTTTCAATAATTGGCTATTGATATCCCCGAAATACGAGGCCTTCTTCAAACAAGCAAGGTAAGTTGCGTGAAATTATCTACGTAGAAAGGTAGGAAGGAGTCAGATTCTGTCAGAGCATTCACTTGCAGAACCCAATCTTCTCAAAGAATAATCAAAAGTTTGCAACAGAATGCACTTCATTTTTGCTTTTCTGCACGCAGGTGCAGTTAGAGCGTTACCGTCATGCCCCTTGGCAGGAACATAACATTTTTTGATGTTACAGCCAATGTTGTTTCACAAGTTACCCATTTTCAGAGAGAGTTCTTTGCCCCAGAGAGCACTTATTGTGGAGACTTTCAGCTGCATTGTTTGTACGATATCGACCCATTTTGATGAAGGGTTTAGACTTTTTGACGATATTTGAATTGGCGACACTGACTGAGAGGAAATTATTCAATTTCCTTGTGTGAATGATATTAAGCTCAGTGGTCCCTCGGCGAAGTCTAGCGCTTGCGGGGCATGTTGTAAAGACGAATAGAGATAAGCAATACCCTTAGGCTCAGCGGCTGTAATTGCCTAACAGTAGTGCCAACCCAAGCCAGATGGCACACTGACATTTGATTGGATTGCCTTGTGGGTCAAGTGCATGGCCTCACTCGGTCATGATACGTTAAGCCAGAGCTTCTCTGGTTTTTTCATGCATTGACTTCTCAACTTGGCACATGGCAATTCCCATGATGATACGTTAGTATGCCTAACTTCCAAAATCCAGAAATAGTAATCCCTCTTTGAATGGAAAATTTTGCTTACCATTCAAAGGGCTGAATCCCGTTAATGGCGGAGCTATACGCCAAATGCGGGAAACTGTGCAGGGTTGTACGCGGTTTATGATCAAAACCAAGTCGTGAATAATGAGGAAGCAGACCTTGAAATACACGCGAATTTTGCTCATACGCAGTAGAGAAGGGCAGAAGACCCGACGAGAAGTATATGTACTTTACCTGGCCATTATTACCCATGCTTTAACCGTCATCATCTGCCTGCCTCGCATTATAATTCCTTGCAGTAACAAGATCGAGTGTGTCCTAAACGTGGGTTAGGCCGAAATTAACATCACCAAACATATGACTTTGAACCACATAAAACATATGATCTAACAAGAAGATCCAGTTAATCAATCTCATTCTAACTAAACTAAATGACTAACATTAATCGGGAAGGGTTTGTGTTGATGATCCGCTCAATTATCATCAGCATCAGACTCTGTTATGGTCCGGTCAACTCCAAGCTACCAAAATTATTAGTGGAATTGAACCTAATCAACATCAGAGCTGGTATTGGATTATCAGAATGATAGATATATTTCCGCATCCTAATTTCTATTGACCCATTACATAAGTAGGCGACATTTCAAATACTGATCACACGACATCCACCCGAGTTCATCAAGTCAAGGTTGATGCTTCAGTGCAAGCTGCTCTGACGAACCGACAACTTGGTAATTTTTCACTAGGACGCAAGAAGTTGGTATTTAGAAATTTATATGTGAATAAGTATTAGGGTCTGTTCTGATATTACTTGCTATAAATCTAATGTTCATCGTCAATTTAAAGAATAGCCTATTATGTAATATTACTTACTCATTTTTATAAATTTAAAATTAATACATATCTTATTTAACGTGACATGCTGATAATTCGGTTGCTTGGGTAATTGAAATCAAGAGTAAAAAGAACCACCCCAATTAATTAATGATTAAACTAATTTTATTTTATTTTTATATATCTAAGACATTTATAATAATATTTATCCAGAGAGAAAGCCGTATTACATTACATGACCATTATAGGCCCTGTGTAATATAATATTACATGGCGATGGAGACAAATTTGTATTACTTACCAAGTTTTGTTACGTACGCTGTTTAATATTTGATTGAGTAAATTATGGGCATAGAACGTGATTCGACACCAAACCCTTGCTAAACAAGTACGGGCAAGCAATCAAGAATGCCACGTTTTCATCGTTAGCTTCTCCGTTACTATTTTTTCAACTTTATTTTTATTTAATATTTAATTATTTTGTCTTAAAACTCCAGTTTGATTTTTAACCAGAGAGGGAGACCTTCATTCATACTTATTTGATGCATGTAGGACTAGGATTGTTAATTGGTGTGGACTAACCAATAAATTCTGTCAAAACTCTCTCTCTCTCTCCTTAGATTAATTTTAACTCTTCACGACTCTCCAATTTCCTTTCCCCTTCCTGCTGCCAGCGGAATTCGTGAGTGCACAGATATTGACTATACCAAATTTGAGATACACAGATTTTTTTCTGGTTGTTTGATAGAAACTGTAGGTTAATTTCGATATTGAGCTTGATTTCTTTGTGAGAATCTCAAAGAATTAAGCATGAAAGAGAACGACAAACTTCAAAACACTTTCTGGCATGGCTCGGGCATTTACAGACACTTCGCAGGATCGCCGCCATGGCAGCCAACAAAGAAGAAAACTGAAACAATTTCTGCCATTCTTTTCCTCTTCGTGTTCTTCCTTTTTGTGGGTGCTTCAGTTTTTCTGGGTTGGTTTCAGTCTGTAAGTCCTGCAAAAACCTCGTTTCTTTCAAGACTAAAACATGAATACTGTGTTCATGTACTACTACTTCTAGTTCTTTGCATGGCTTCCAAATTTTCAGATATTTGATATTTAATCAAATTTTTGTTTCTGTTTCACAGTCTATATTTCCAGGCGTTGCCATTGCCCCTCAAACTTCTGCTTTTACTACGACAAAATCGCCAATGAAACCAGTATTTGATCTCAATTGCACTACAGGAAACGCAACACAAAGCTGTCCAACAAATTATCCAACGTCACACAATCCCATCAATCCTGACCGTCTATCAAATTCAAGCACATGCCCATCATACTTCCGATGGATCCATGAAGATCTACGGCCCTGGAAAGAGAATGGAATCACCAGAGACATGGTCGAACGGGCACGGAAGACTGCACATTTCAGGCTTGTGATCATAAACGGGAAGGCTTATGTGGAGAAGTACAAGCAGTCAATACAGACGAGAGACAAGTTCACACTATGGGGAGTATTGCAGCTGCTAAGGTTGTACCCTGGACGAATGCCGGATTTGGAGCTAATGTTTGACTGTAATGACCGGCCTGTCATCCGAGCAAGAGACTTTAGAGGCCCAAATCCAGGTCCACCTCCCTTGTTTAGATACTGTTCGGATGGGTCCAGCTTGGATATTGTGTTCCCTGATTGGTCTTTCTGGGGCTGGTAATGGCTTGCTCGTACTTCTTTGTCACATCTCTTACTCATTAAATTTGGGTTTATCTGATGGGTTCTCAAAAATTAAATAAATATTTGGTAAAACGTTGAGTTAAAAACTCTTGGCCTGTGTGTTGTGATAGGGCGGAGACAAATATAAGGCCGTGGAGTAACATATTGAAAGACATTGAAGAAGGGAACAAGAGAACCAAATGGAAGGACAGAGTACCTTATGCTTACTGGAGAGGTAATCCAAATGTCTCCCCTATCCGAAAAGACTTAATGACCTGCAATGTTTCTGATAAAAATGACTGGAATGCTCGCCTTTACATTCAGGTAAACACTCAACTAATGAAGTTACCTACTGATTCAATTGATAACTGATATAAAAATATGAGATTCGATTTCCACTCTCATGCAAACTAAAGATAAATTTAATTTATATGTCTTAATTTTAGGACTGGTATAAAGAATCGAAACAAAAATTCAAGCAATCAAATCTAGAGGATCAATGCACCCACAGGTATATGTAATGTAATTGATAAATTTCAATGAAACCTCGTTCTGTTCTACGTACTTGATAAAAAAAAAATCATATGGGTGTTTTGTTTCAGATACAAGATATATGTAGAAGGATGGGCTTGGTCTGTAAGTGAGAAATATATTCTAGCTTGTGATTCAATGACATTGCTGGTGAGGCCTCGTTACTTTGATTTCTTCATTAGAGGAATGGTACCATTGCAGCACTACTGGCCCATCAGAGACAACAGCAAATGCACTTCTCTTAAATTTGCTGTTGAATGGGGCAACAATTTCACAGAAAAGGTCTTACAATTTTCGTCACTAACGCTTCCATTTCATCTCATTTATGATATCTTGATGACCAGCTAATTTGGACTCCATTGAATAATTTAATCTGTTGCAGGCAGAAGCCATTGGAGAAGTAGCAAGCAGATTCATACAAGAAGATTTGAAAATGGAATACGTGTATGATTACATGTTTCATCTGTTAAACGAGTACGCGAAACTCTTGAAATTCAAGCCCAGCATTCCTTCTGGGGGAGTTGAGGTTTGTTCAGAGAAATTGGCTTGTTCTGCAGATGGAACCTGGAGGAAGTTCATGGAAGAATCAATGGTGAAATCTCCAAGTGATACAACTCCATGTTCCATGCCTGTGCCTAATGACTATCCTGCGTTGAAGAATTTCATCGACAACAAAATTAGATTAACAAAGCAAGTGGAAGCCTGGGAAAATGGATATTGGAAGAATAAGAACCAGAATAATTAATTGAAGAAGCTAGCAATCAATGCTAAATTCATGGTCTTACTATATTTTCATGAATGGTTTTGTTTGTAATAAATGATGTTTATGAGGAAATTAATTAAATGCTGACAGAGAATTATGGTTTATGCGATCATATCTTTGCTGTACTTTCAGTTTCTTGCCATATGTACATTGGACATGGATTTAGAGCCTGATGTCCCATATGCATGTCATAGTTGTAAAAGGATTTATTTTAAATATGATAATGAAATCTGTGGCTGTGGAGATTATTTAAAACAGAAATAAGAGAGAGCTACGGGACTGCTGTTACAGGAGAGATTTTGGAGAACTAATAGACCAAATCCAAGCTCTTCTTCTTCTTTAGATCGATCAGTCTTGATCTTAATTTGCTCGTGGAAATGGAAAATGTTGGTGCATTTCTGGGATTTTGGGTTCGTGGTGTACAAAAATGTCGTCGTTTTGTAGAGCAAGTTAGTGGATCTGTGAAGAGATGTGCATCAACAACTGTTTCATTATCATTCTTCACCATTCTCTTCATTGGCTCCTTCGTTTATTATGTGGATGTTGTAAGACTCTACCACCCTTATTAATACGGTCTTTCTTCATGTATCAATTTTGATTGAATTCTCTTTAGTTGTTTCCTTCGAGTTTAGCTTAGCGGTTTGCTTAGTGAATGGTATCAGATTATCAGTGACAGAGTTGATAACTCATTTCCAACCTGAGTTTTGACAAAATTCTTATGAGTTTTTTTTTTTTTTTTTTTTGTTCAGACTGTTCTTCGAGGTTTTGTTCTGCATGGGGCAATATTTGCCACCACAAGTTCCTCTCTTCACAATCAAGTCATTCCTATCAACTGCACAGCACACAAATTGTTCAGATCATGTCCACCCGATTATCTTCTCCCTCCCAAAACTCACGAAATATCGGGTGGCAGATGTCCAGAGTATTTTCGATGGATACATAACGATTTGCAGCCATGGAAACACACTGGCATTTCCAGGGAAATGCTGGAAAGTGGAAAAGACCATGCGCATTTCAGACTAGCGATTATAAATGGCCAAGTTTACGTCGAGAGATATAAAAAGCCATATCAAACAAGACATCTTTTTACAATATGGGGAATTTTGCAGCTTCTGAGGCTGTACCCTGGAAAAGTACCAGACTTGGAGCTGATGTTTTGGTGTAATGATCAGCCGGTAATTATCAAAGCTGACTATGAAGGAGAAAATACAACGTTGCCGCTGCCGCCTGTGTTTCACTACTGTGGACATCAGAAATCGCTGGACATTATCTTCCCAGATTGGACCTTCTGGGGTTGGTAAAGCCTTCTTATTTATTGATTATTACACATCGAGATTTTGTTTCTGCTCTGTTTACTTAATTCAAGTATTCTATTGTTTATAATGTGGCAGGGCTGAGACGAATATAAAACCATGGAAAAGTACATTGAGGGATATAAAAGAAGGAAGCAAAAGGACATTGTGGAAAGAAAGAATACCCTATGCATACTGGAAAGGAAACCCTTCTGTGTCTACAAGTAGGGGAGATCTTTTGAAGTGTAATTCCTCTAAAGATAAATATGAATGGAATTCTCGCCTTTATGTCCAGGTAATTAATCTCATATTTCTGCCTAGTTAAGTCTTAATTAGTGGGTCCTTTACATTTATGAACTCTTTAATTGGTCTATGTTCGATTAGGACTGGAGTAAAGAAATTGAAGAAGGATACAAGAACTCCAAGTTAGAAGATCAATGCACCCACAGGTTCAACGTTTTGAGTCTTTGTTTGCAATGGTTGTTAATTAATTAACTAATTAATTATTTTTTTTAATTCTAATTACTGATTAAGCTTTTGAATTTTTGACAAATGGAGATATAAAATATACATAGAGGGAGCAGCCTGGTCCGTGAGTGACAAGTACATATTAGCATGCGATTCAATGACATTGATGATAGAGCCGGAATACTATGATTTCTTTCTAAGAAGCATGGTGCCATTGCAGCATTACTGGCCCATTAGAGCTTCAAGGAAATGCAGAGATATTAAATTTGCAGTCGAATGGGGCAACAATCACAATGGCCAGGTGTACACAGTACAGCCTAAAATAGTTTTAAAGAACATGTTGTATGAAAACAGTTTGTAATATGTTAACTTTGCATAACCTGCAGGCTCGAGCAATAGGCCGAGAGGGAAGCAAATATGTTCAAGAGCAGCTGCAAATGAAGTACGTGTACGATTACATGCTTCATTTGTTAAACGAATATGCAAAGCTTTTGAATTTCAAACCGGAAATACCTAAAAGAGCGAGGAAGATGTGTACACAGAAACTGGCGTGCTCGCAGCATGGTTTGTGGAAGAAATTCATGGTGGAATCAATGGTGAATTCATCAAGTGAAACACTTGCATGCAGTCTGCCTCCTCCTTTTGAACCCCTTGCACTCGAAGCTTTTCTTAAGAACAAAGAAACGATTAAGAAACAAGTGGAAAAGTGGGAGGCTGAATTTTGGGAAAATTTAAATCAGAAGCACTAGTACTAGTGCCCTGTCTGCCTTATATCTATTGTGTTCATTTAGTTTCTCTTCTATACATTGTTTCTCGATCAAACCATTTCTCGTCTTCTAATCTCATTTGAAAAATTAAAAATTAATCTGCAATCATAAAGAATGCAAGAACTAGACATGCATTTAGCATTAAGGTAAAATCCAAAACATGGCCGAAGAAGTTAATAATTTAGACATAAATTCACATATAAGTTTCCAAGGAAATTGGGAAAGTGGCCGCAACAAATATATTTAACAAGAAGGGCATATGCAGTGTAGGGAGAATGGCAATCATTAGTTTCTTGGATTAGGAGAATTGGTTAGAGTGCTCGGCCTCTCACAATATCCAGACTCATCTCGCTGGGATCTGTTGCCTGCAACTCCACATGTATCCCATCCAATTCTCTCTTGAATTTGTCCTTTGAGCTTGCATAAACCATCTTGCTCCTCACCTTTGATGTATCTGGAGTCCTGCATGCGTACACATGCACACATGCAATTATATTCACAAACATACAAAGTTTTATAGTCCTTTAATTTCTCTGGGGAACATACATTCGACAAATTTGTATTATATGCATATTTGGATGAGTAGAGTTTACCATGCAATGAAGAAGATCTTGCTTTTCTGGACATTCTCATTAGTTGTGAAATCAAAATCGAAGACAGCATAGCGACACTCATTTGCAGGTAAGGAATTAGTGAAATCCTCGTAGGTTTCTTCTGGACTGCCAAGCTTCTCAACTGTTACCTGTTGAATCTGCTCATTGATCTTGTACACGATGAATCGATAGTTCCTCTTGGCTTTTAGTTCCAAGAACTTGAGCTTGCAATCATCATTCACCGCCATGCCAGACGTGGCATTTGCCTAGAATCAAAAGAATTTTAACCAATATCGCAACCATGCAACCCGTAAACAAATTACACATAAACAATTCATAGAAAACCACATGCAGCAAAATTGCAGGTGCGATGAGCAGTTGATATACTACGTAACAGTACTCCATGCATTTGGGGCAAATTTGTTCATGGAAATGTGGGTAGATTTATTTAATAAAATCGAAAATAGAAAATAAGAGGGTTTTAAGAGATTACCATGTTGTCCTACGCAACCTTTTGGAAGGATTACGGAAGAAAATTCAAGAACTTGAAGAGAAATAAGAGATTAACGTTGGAGAATGCCAACAGAAAGCAGCATCCGATTCTGCAGAGGTAATATATGAGAGTGCTTTTTTTTGGTTTTTGTTTTCTTCTATGACAAAACAAGAATGGTAGGGGATGTTAGAGGGATTTTAATGGGTGGAAATGAAGGCTGATCATGTCCACAACAACCTCTGATGTTGCCACGTTGTGGATCGATTTGACTGTTGA
Source organism: Swietenia macrophylla (assembly GCA_032401905.1). Taxonomy (NCBI): domain Eukaryota; kingdom Viridiplantae; phylum Streptophyta; class Magnoliopsida; order Sapindales; family Meliaceae; genus Swietenia; species Swietenia macrophylla. The sequence goes on along the minus strand of CP135579.1, from coordinate 6,001,556 downwards.
AATTAAGGGTGCAATCTTGGCCATGTTTTTCGAAATTGTAATGTACTTAATCGTCCATATAATTCGCATATTAGTTACAAAATTAAATTGAAGGTGGCAAGGAAGTTTCAAAGCATAGGATATGACAAAACGAGTAGCCGTGGCCGGTCCAAAAAAATTACGATTGGCCGCCAAACCCACATCCCACGTGGTGAGGGCCCATGACAGTCAATATCATGATGCCGCTCTCTGATTACAACGTGAGTATGACCTGTCGTGGTCCTTCCCTCAGCTGATCATTATTACTTGAGAGCCACGTGTAGAAATCAGCGAGTTCGTTGACCAACAGTATAATACTTACCGAACTGTTTGGTTTTTTAAAAATAAAAACCATATGCTTCAGGGGTTTGATCCTTCTACTTGCCGGTATTACACGCGCCCTTGCCGCGATGGAAAACAACCACTTTTTCTTATCATTTCTCTTACTTACGTTTCAATAGGAAACAAACATTACTTCCTTTCGTCATTAATTAGTATTTATATAACAGGTTAAATAAGAAAAGAAAAAAGAGACACGTGTTCAAATAAGAAAGCGAGTGTTGAGCAATCGCAGATGTTCCCGAGTAGGTCGAAGTGAAAAGCGTGAAATACCACTATCGTATCAAAGTGGGGGGAAGAAACATACAAACAGAAACTGATAAGCATTGAGACTGAGGGCTGAAGGGAAGACTCGTACCGTTCGTTCTTTATAATTGAGTTACTCGTCAATATTAACCATTTCACTCGTTTTCGACGACTTCGACTTTGTCTCTGTCTGTGTTTCTTCGCTGAAACGTCTTTATAGTTTCATTTCTTATACTTTTCTGCTGCTTATCATAAGAAGCTCAATTCTTTTTCAATTTTCACAATCGCTGAAGCCACGAGCTTTTGTTGTTGTTGTTGTTGTTCTTCTTCTTCTTCTTTAATCGACCTGCAAAAGCTCAGAAGGTTGAATAGAGCGAGGTCAGTTTATGATTATTCTGGTTTTTTTATTTTTGTTTTCTATGATTATTCTCTTTGATACTTTCATATTGAAGACTTTGCGTGTTTATCGCTTTTTTCTTTTCTTAGCTTGTTTGATTGTTTGACTGTTGTGCTCTATTTCTGGGTTTTGGATAGTTTGTTTGCTGAGATTGATGATATTTTGAGGCAATAATTTTTATTAATTTACTTTTTAGGATTTTAGCCCAAATCTTTACTGTTTCGATTCCTAGCAGAATAAATGAAGAATTATTCATGCTTTGTTTAGTTTTCAAGACAGCTGAAAAAGTAATTGAGAGATTCCAAATGTTCTTGTCTTCCCTTTTGGTTATTGAGATTCTGGCAAAAGAAATTCTTTTTCTTGGTTCACTTTCTGACTTTTAACTTTTTGTGATTCGTAATAAGTTTTGGTACTGAGCTATAAGTTGTGTACCTTTCTTGATGAATCTAACTTTTTCTCTAATGTTTTCTTCATCTCTATCTTCTAGAAACTGTTGGCAATTAATTTTATCTGGGTTTGGGTTTCGACCATCAGGTTTTTTACTTTCTTAGCGCGCTGAAATTCAGAGGCTTTCATATGAAGTGTTGTGCATCTGCTTGCTTTAATGATATTCTTAGTATGATATCCCTGTCTATGGGAGCTCTCTTTAAACTTATCTGTCTATTAGTAAGTAGTCTGTGTTGTCATTGAACTTGGGTTTAGTTGCTTGGTTTGCTTTCTTGTTCATCAAGTATTATGACCAGATCTTTTATTGTGGATGAAGATGCATGCTAGCTATTGTAGCATTTCATGTTGTGCTTATACGAAGTAAAATAATGCAAGATCCATCTAAATTTTTCTAACATCTTTATCTTTTGAGCAGTAGAGGAAACAAATTCTCTGTTTTGTGTTGTATGTGAAGGTTTTCGTGACTCTTCTTTTTCCTTAATTGATGTATATTCTATGGTTGATCAATTTCAGGTATTTCTTGCTTTCTGACAATTCCTGAAAGCAGCTGGCTTGTTACTCTTTAGTAGTTCCTCAATTTGATATAAAGCCCATGAGTAATCTCAAGCTAGGAGTAGAGGTTGTGAGTGCTCACGACCTTATGCCCAAAGATGGGCAGGGCTCAGCCAATTCTTTTGTAGAGCTCCATTTTGATGGTCAGAAATTCCGTACCACGACTAAAGAGAAAGATCTCAATCCTGTTTGGAATGAAAGTTTCTACTTCAACATCTCTGATCCAAACAATTTATCTAACCTTCCTCTTGATGCCTATGTCTACAATCATAATAGAACAACCAACGCCAAATCCTTCCTTGGAAAGGTCCGCCTTACTGGAACATCATTTGTCCCCTATTCTGATGCTGTTGTTTTACACTACCCTCTGGAGAAGCGTGGCATCTTCTCTCGTGTAAAAGGAGAGCTAGGTTTGAAAGTTTTTGTTACTGATGACCCATCAATAAGATCTTCGAACCCACTTCCTGCAATGGAATCATCTATGCATACAGATTCACGCTCAACCAAACCTCAAGCACCGGCACAAGTTCCAAACTCAGTACCAAACCTATTCTCCGATGATGAAGCTGAGAGAAAACACACGTTTCATCATCTACCAAAATCAAATATCTCACAAGAACCGCAGCAATCTTCCCGAATGGCTCCTCAGCCAATGCTGAATTATGGGGCTTATGGGATGAAATCTGAACCTCAAGCTCCTAAAGTTATGCACATGTACTCGGGCCCATCATCACAACCAACTGATTATGCACTTAAAGAAACAAGCCCGTTTCTTGGAGGGGGACAAGTTGTTGGAGGGCGAGTTATACGTGGTGACAGGCTGACTAGCAACTATGATCTCGTTGAGCAGATGCAATACCTTTTTGTACGAGTTGTGAAAGCCCGTGACCTTCCTTCCAAGGATGTTACAGGTAGCCTTGATCCATTTGTTGAAGTAAAGGTTGGAAACTACAAAGGGATTACAAAATACTATGAGAAGAAGCAGAATCCTGAGTGGAATGAGGTGTTTGCCTTTGCGCAGGATAGAATGCAGTCATCTGTGCTGGAAGTTGTTGTCAAAGATAAGGATACACTGAAAGATGACTTTGTTGGGTTGGTAAGGTTTGACCTGAATGATGTACCCACACGAGTTCCACCTGATAGTCCATTAGCTCCAGAGTGGTATCATCTTGAAGACAAGAAAGGGGAAAAGAAAAAAGGGGAACTGATGCTTGCTGTCTGGTATGGTACCCAAGCTGATGAGGCTTTTCCTGATGCTTGGCATTCAGATGCTATTTCTCCCACTGATAGTTCTTCAAACGTCAATACACATATCCGCTCAAAAGTTTATCATTCTCCAAGGCTGTGGTATGTCCGTGTTAATGTCATCGAGGCACAAGACCTGCTTTTATCCGAGAAGAATCGGTTTCTTGATGCATATGTTAAAGTGCAGATAGGTAACCAGGTTCAAAAGACAAAATCTGTTCAATCTAGGACTAACAATCCAGTTTGGAATGAGGATTTGATGTTTGTTGCTGCTGAACCATTTGAAGATCATCTGATTCTTTCAGTTGAAGATCGTGTAGGTCCCAGCAAAGATGAGACCATCGGTAAGGTTGTGATACCATTAAACTCTGTTGAGAAGCGTGCTGATGATCGAATTGTCCACACCAGGTGGTTCAATCTTGAAAAGTCTATGTCAGCTGCCATGGATGGAGAAAATGCAAAGAAAGATAAGTTCTCTAGCAGACTGCATCTTCGTGTCTGTCTTGATGGAGGTTACCATGTTCTTGATGAGTCCACTCACTACAGCAGTGATCTCAGACCAACAGCAAAGCAGCTCTGGAAACCACCAATAGGTGTGTTGGAGCTTGGCATTCTAAATGCTGATGGACTCCACCCTATGAAAACAAGAGATGGAAGAGGTACGTCTGACACATATTGTGTAGCCAAGTACGGTCACAAATGGGTCCGCACTCGAACCATAATTAATAGCTTGAGCCCAAAATACAATGAGCAGTACACTTGGGAAGTTTATGATCCAGCCACAGTTCTTACAGTGGGAGTTTTTGATAGTAGCCACATTGGTGGTGCAAATGGTAACAAGGACCTGAAAATTGGTAAGGTTCGGATTCGAATCTCTACTCTTGAAGCTGGTCGTGTTTATACGCACTCATATCCACTTCTTGTCCTCCACCCGTCTGGTGTGAAGAAGATGGGTGAATTGCATCTGGCAATTCGGTTTTCATACACATCATTGGCAAACATGATGTTTCTATACTCTCGACCCCTCCTGCCGAAGATGCATTATATAAGGCCATTGACTCTGGTGCAACAGGATATGCTGCGTCACCAGGCCATCAACATTGTGGCAGCTCGACTTAGTAGGGCTGAACCTCCTCTGAGGAAAGAAGTAGTTGAATACATGTCTGATGTGAATTCTCATCTCTGGAGCATGAGGCGCAGCAAGGCAAACTTTTTCAGACTGATGTCAGTTTTCTCAGGATTATTTGCTCTTGGAAAATGGTTTGGGGAAGTTTGCATGTGGAAAAACCCTATCACGACAGTGCTAGTACATGTTCTGTTTGTGATGCTTGTATGTTTCCCAGAATTGATTTTGCCTACTGTATTTCTGTATATGTTTCTGATTGGGCTTTGGAATTATCGTTATCGGCCAAGATATCCTCCTCACATGAACACAAGAATCTCTTATGCAGATGCGGTGCACCCTGATGAGCTAGACGAAGAATTTGACACATTTCCTACAACACGAAGCCCGGAGATAGTTCGCATGAGGTATGATCGACTAAGGAGTGTGGCTGGAAGGATACAGACTGTGGTGGGCGATGTGGCTACCCAAGGAGAACGGTTTCAGGCACTATTAAGCTGGCGAGATCCTCGTGCCACAACCATATTTGTGATTTTCTGTCTTGTGGCTGCTCTAGTGTTGTATGTGACACCTTTCCAGGTGCTTACTCTTCTAGCTGGGTTTTATTTCATGAGGCATCCCCGTTTCCGTTATAAAACGCCCTCTGCACCGATTAATTTCTTCCGGCGGCTTCCAGCTAGAACAGATAGTATGCTGTGAGTGAGTATTGGTTGTCTTTGGGATAAATTTCTTTTGCCCGGTGTGTCAAATTCTGGTTCTGTCTAGTGTTTGTAAAGCTTTGGTGTCTGTTCTTGTTTGTTGATCCTGGATGCTTACATGTACGTACCTTTGATTTAAGGTTGATCATATAAATCCGGTATTTTCCAACACATCTAATACTGCACTCGATTACCATTACGGATCCGTGGAATAAATTTCCAGTTTAAGAGCAGCAAGAAGCGGGGTATGTCAGTTTATGATTACATCAAAATCCTCACAACTTCACCAAAATGAGAAAATAAAGATTATGGACGGAATCTTAATAAAGTTTTGATGCAAAGCAATTAACTAATCTAGCAGAATGGGGTGGAAATTTAGGATGCGAAGGTGCCAGAACAACTGGTATCTTCACTAGATGAACAGCCATTCCACAGCCGCATATAAAGCAGTCTATAGATAGAGATGATCGGTGACGGCATTGTATATGATTAATCAGATTACTCAACCCCAAGCGACAAAAAACCATTAAGATTAACAACTAACTTTTAGTGTTTTATTATTGTAGATTAAATTAACTACTATCGTTTTAAATTTTAATATAGTATTAGAACTAAAAATCATATGTTGGATTCCTTCTAACCTGTACATATATAACATGCAGCAACTGAACAGTAAATAGGAAATTAAAATGAAAATAAGTAACACAGAGCCTTGAATATGCATGTGGATAGCATTTCATTCATGTATAATACAGGAACTAAACAACCGCAGCAAACTGTAACTATTATACATAGGATAATTCAGTTCAAACTGAGTATACAGTATATGTGTACGTGGATGGAATCAGATCAAGCATCAGACCAGTAAATATCCAGTTCGCCCCAATCACTTTCAGGAACTCCCAAAGCTTTCCAAACTGCTTTTGATGCATCAACAATATTGTTAGCACATGGTGGCTGGTAATCATGATCAGAATCGCATCCCATGGTGGAGTCACACTCGTCCACTACCTTGGCCTTAACACTCTTGCCATTGCCATAAATGTTTATATAATTCAAGCAACGACTTCCTTTGTTGTACCATCCTGTTGAAAGTGCCACAACTGGTGTGTCATCTCATGATACTGGTTGTCACATTCGGATGGTCCCCCGCCATCTCCGCCTTTGTGAAAGCTGTTGAGTGTTAAGATTGCCTTTGTTCTGCCGCTCACTTGTGGTGAACATCTGTAGATGTTGTAAAGCTGGCCTTGTTTGCAGCAATCAGAACCGTTTTCTGGGTTGCATTGTCCAGGTGGAGGATTTTTCCCTCTTCTCTCGCCACTGGGACTGCAAGTCCCAGCTTCAACACTCAATGTCACGAGGAAAAGAACGCAAACAAGTAGAAAAATTCCAACGCAAACTTTCTTCTTCATCTTCCTATATTCTTCTCTCGTGTTGTAATTTGTTGGTTTGATGTGAAAAACTTGAATTGTTTAAGCTCTATTTAAAGGGATATTGGGCAAATTAAAATAGATTTCATTTAATTTACAGGAAAGCCCGACAATTTTGAGGCGTTGCCGTTCCAAGAAGCAGTAGTAAAAATTGTCATGTAAAGCTACAAGTAGAGACAAAACCAGAGGCAAAACCGCAAAAGCACATAGATAAAGCTAAATTTGATTATTGATTTCCCATATACCAGCCGTAATTTTGTACTTATTATGAGTTTCCATGGCTTATCTCTTTAGGAAATTTTCTGTCCTTTAGGCCGGCAAAATCATTGGTTTGGCAGTTCTTTTAATTTTTGGTAATAACTAGAACACGTTCCTATTAGGATTCAATTCGTCAGCATTTCATCGGGCCGTAATGATAACGGAGTCCATTGTTATATACATGTCCACTTGAAATTTTGCACTGCATCAATCTTTAACAAAACACAGAGAGAAAAAGAAAGAGAATGAAGAGTTTTGGACTGAAAGCTTCTCTTCTCCTAGTAGCAATTCTCCTATTAACCAATGGTTTCAATATTGAAGCTCACAAATGTCGTCCAAGCGGCAAAATTAGAGGGAAAAGATCTCCTTCTGGGCACTGCAACACAGAGAACGATGCAGATTGTTGTCTTGAAGGCAAACTTTACACAACATACAAATGTTCACCACCAGTTTCAAGCCACACCAAAGCCTACCTAACACTCAACAGCTTCCAGGCAGGCGGTGACGGCAGTGCCCGGTCAGAATGCGACAACAAGTATCACTCTGATGACACACCAGTTGTAGCATTATCAACAGGATGGTTTAACAACAAGAGTAGGTGCATGAACAATATTTCCATTAGCGCAAATGGGCGCAGTGTGGTAGCAATGGTGGTGGATGAATGTGATTCAACAATGGGATGTGATTCAGACCATGATTATCACCCGCCTTGTGCTAATAACATTGTTGTTGCATCGAAAGCCATTTGGAAAGCACTGGGTATTCCTCTCGAGCAATGGGGTGGTCTCGATATGACATGGACTGATGCTTAGTTTATAAATCTGTATTTCACTCTTGATAATTCAGTTGCTATCTTGTAATCCATGTGTATTATATTTTCTGAGGATTGTTGTTCACCATTTGTACCATGTCCTTTTTACCCGTTGTCATTTGCTTTTAAATCAGTTGTTTCCCTTTTATAATTTTTCTGTTCTGTTAGGTTACTGTCAAAGTGTATGAAGAGTAAATTCGAACTGAAGCCGTTTCCATCATTTTCACTGCTGCTCCTTGTGTTCATTTGAACAACTAGAAAGAACCATCGCGGCACATATGAGAAGGGGTGAAGCAGCTGGACATGAATGCAGAACAGAAGGTAGACAATAACAAGAATATGATGTTCCACCATCACAAACTGCACCTAAATTTTCCTTATTACTTTACCCAACAAAAAAAAAATCACGTACAAAATGTACAACCCCGATGTTTTACTGACATGAAACCTTCCTACACAAGGATCACAGTCATCCCATGCACTCATTAACTAAACGTAATAAAATTAAAAAAAATGCAATTTTCTTTTTGGTTTGGGAAAAAGGCCTCCCAAAAAAATACAACACTTGTTATGATGATGCTTCTGCGTTCAAAGTAAAGATGAACCGTGAGATGTATGGTCATTGAAATCATCAGCGCCAGAAATTTCAACCAAATTGTCATTAAGCTACAATAAAACTCCATTGTCTGTCAGGATTAAATTATGTGAGAATCGTCAAAGCCAAAATCAACTGGTTTCTTCCCTGTCATCGAACTTCAGAATATCAGATCCAAGTGGTCTTGAAACAACAAAATGTGTACATTGCTCATGAAACTAACAAAGAAATTTGTCAACCACGCATTAAATCAATGTCGACATGAACGTTGCGCATATCCATAGGTCGAGATCCAGGCCATGCACCTACTGAAGAGGTTGGTGTGAGATTTTGACTTGGTGGAACAGTAGTTGGAATCACTTGATTTTCAACTGTCTGATGTTCCAAGTCTCTAACACCTTCTGAAGCTTGCCCTCTGTTATTCTTTGTCTTTGGACCTCCCCATAAGAAACTCCCCACTATCACCTGAGTCATGCATTATTCATCTCAGTCTCTGAAGAAAAGGATGCAATTGCCGATATTCTAATATGTGCACATGGTACAAAATTACATGTCTAACTAATGCAGCCCAGATTTACAAAGGAACGCTATTAAGATGTTAGCTTTTCAGCTTTTCTCATAGGTTATAACTGAAACAGGAACAGTGGTTAATATCTGCTATTCCTAGTTGAATTTTTCATAAGCCGTTCCCTCAAAAGTAATTTACCATATACTCTCACTGGATACCAAATACTAGACTCACACGATGGTCTCACCATGGAAAATATAAATTACAATTTAGAGAAATGACAATATAAGAGGAAACCAAAGCACCTTATGGAGGCCAAAGCAATCTAAAAAATTACCTGAACATTGCTTGCTGCAATAAGCATTCCCCCAACTCCTCCACCAATGACACGACCATCGGGACTAGCAAGGGAGACACTTAGATCACCAGATTGATTGCGGGGACCACCATTGTTCGTGAGCAGGTAAGAGCCTGACAGACATAATATCTCAAAACGTCCCTATGGAAACAACAATGCACCATCAAAGTTAACTTCCCTTCTAGGAATGATCCAAAAAAGATGGAAGCTTCAAAGGGAAAGAGTTATTGTGTCTAATTTCAAAAGGCTAGTTAATACTAATAAAGAGGTTGATGGTTGAACAAACAGATGTTTAAAGCATCCATATCCTAGTGTGTTTGCGGCAAAATTATGCAAGTCATTAGGAAGGGAAATAATTGCCATGCAAACCAGTGACCCAAGATCCCTCAACACTAGCAAAGTACAGAGAGATTTCAGAAGCAGATTACTCAAAACTTTACAGGAGATTGTCATTTTCTTTAGTCAAATAATTCTAAATCTAAGATAAATCAAGACTAGCTTCATGGGTTAATGCCAAAGCAACAAAGAATCAACTCAAAATATCATCCATCAATCACAAGCTTCGGGGTAGGAGGCTAGGAGCCAACTTATGCTCAGACACCTAAATATTGGTACCAATATCACAGTAATTATATTTAAAAGTAAAATAATAAAATATGCTAAAAGAAGACAATCTTCCCAGCCATTATCAAGCATCATCTGTACATTGCAGAAAAAAAAGCACTAAAACCTCATATGTGATAGTGCCACCAGAAGTTGACGGTTGACGAATAGTGGCAGTAGAAACAGCACCATTGGCTGATAAGATGCATATTGCTCTCGGGCCTTGTTGTGAAAAAGATGTTAATTTTGTTGCAATGTCCTACAGGAAATATTAAGCAATTTCAAGACAAAGTAATTTCTTCCAAAAATCACATAACCTAACAAAACGTATGGTACTGGATTGAAAAATTATGCCTCAGAAAAAAAGGCAAGAGCAAAGGACTCTTCAGTAAGAATTTCAACAACTCACTGTAGAAATAGAACTATATTATTTTAAGCACAATATTAGTCCTCATTAAAGAAATAGGAATTCAGAGAACTAAAAGATAATGCAGATCAACAACAAGCTTGTACAAAATTTGAATGGGTGCAAGAATCACATCAGGGAATACCAAGCATCTTTTTTTTTTTTCCAATTCCCATGGATTCTATCCAAATTATATGGATTTTGTCCTTGGGTCTGACAACAGGATAGAGCCAGAATAAAAAGTTAAATCAAAATGGCACAAGGCCTAGAGCACACACCAAACTTTCTTCGTTGGATTATATTTCAATTTCTTATATATCAATCTCCTTGTTTTGCTTTGGCTTTGTTGAAGTTAGCAGGTTTTTTCCAAGTAGGACAGAGCTCAGAATGAAGCAAGCAAACATATTTTCTGGCCCAAGATGACCAGCATCACATTTGAAAGAAAGTCTCTGTTCCCAGTATTAAACAGCAAGTTCCTTTGTACTTATTTTGAGGTTGGAGATATAGATAGAAATTAATAAGAGAAAAAGTGACATACTTCTCCTACTGCAACGGTGATGATATGTGGAGTAAATCCCATCCCAGCCGAACCGGAAAGACAATCACCTTGTAAAACAATTTCAAATCTGCATTATCATCCAGACCAATTGTAATCCAAATACTATATATGAGACGAATACAATACTCAACCTAGTTCCACAAGGCAGAATCATTCCCACATTGACAGAGCTGATTAGAATAGCTATTTAAATGGCTAAAGAAAACAAAATAACAAGCTTGTGAAGGTTTAATCACAAGCACTATAACATGAATAGAAGACTATTAGACATAAGATAAGTGTTAGTTACCCAATAAGACAGCTTTGATGTTCATCCACAACTCCTATACATATATTACATGGCAATCTATATATGCATTTCACTGGTGGCTTGGTATTGTATTCTGCAACTTGAGTGGTTGACAGTAGGTTATCTCTCCATTGGATGCTTTCATGGTTTCTCGCCAGAGGTTTGAGTACAAACAATTAACCATGGATTTTAAGTATTTTTAATTTAACTTAATCTTATATGCCTTCCAATTTCCACAACCCCCCCCCCCCCCCCAAAAAAAAAAAAAACATCACAATAAAATTTAAAAAAATCTCAGTACTAGTTCATCATTTTTCATAAAAAAGACAAAACCTAATATCAACTCTTGCTACTTTCTGCCTAACATCAACCTTAAACAATTTTCTGTCCAACTAATGGTTTTCAATTTGGGGGTTTCAAAGACAAGATTCATAGAGTCATATCCTAACATATCTGGGCTTTCAAGCATCAGTGAAATATAATAGATCTAATTAGTCCAATTTTCTTCATGTCTTATCAGTACACTGTTATACATTTGAAAATAAATTTGATATAAACAGCCAAAGCAAGGAGCAAAAATCTCTTTGTTTCATCCATTCTCTGTCATTCATTCTCATCTTCAGGTCCAAATAGTAAAGGCATAGGTAACAATTGTATTTAGGAGGCTGATATCCAACTAGTGCATCAAGATTGTGAGCAGACTATTAGATTTACATTTTATAAGCTGTTCAAATATACAGAGTTTTGAACCAGATTCTGATTCACTCAGAGGAGTGATGAACTGGAAATTAACTAACCTAGCAAAGATGAGTAAACAAGTCAACTGGCAATATAAAAGATGTCTTATAATGTTCCCTTTAGTCTAAGTTAAAGAATGCATATAAAAGAGAAAACTTTCCCATTGTGACAACAATATTGAATACATCAATGTCTTGACCAGACTATAACTAGTTCGATAAAAATCAGCCAGAAGTCATGCACTCGTCATAGGCAATGTGAGCAAAGCACAAAAACAAAAATGCTAAGAATTCTTACCAAGAGAAGATAACTGTTGCTTCTTTCCAGTTCCTGGTGGCCGTCCTCTCCCCCGCTTCTGAGTTGGTGATATAGTCCCTGGAAGCGCAGGCACCGAGGAAGACAACGCCAATGAAACAGTTCCATCAGGCCCATATTTCCGGGGTCTTCCCCTCTTTCTTTTCAAAGGCTCACTCTGTGACGCCACAGCAGGTACACCAACATTGATGCCATGAGGTGAAATCGCAGATGAAGGATCTACAGGTAATGTTGATCCAATAGTAGAGCCTCCAATATTTGATTGAAACTGTACATTTGGGTTAGATAAGGGATGAATGCCAGGTGATCCATGTAGACTAGGCTGTGTTCCCGACCCAGAACCAGTCATTCCTCTTTGCATATAGAAAGAAGCTGACCCATGCAACACCATAGCATCCCTTCGATCCATGCATTTATTTTGAAAAACCTAAACTTAAATGAGTCTCTGAATCAACTTACACCCAATTAATTGCAAGATTAAGGTATCCCTACTTGATAAGTTTTCAGGATACTATAACACTTTCAAAAATGCACAAAGCCGGAACAATGAATAATCTTTGAGACCCGGTGACCAATACACAAGGCTAACCAAAGTGTATGAATTTAAGATTCTTAAAGCAACAGGAAAGGCCACATGCAAGACTTGCACGATATTGTTTAAATAATTTGGATCTAACTCCACTAGAATTCACATATCGAAACCCTCAATGTGCTTCAATTTCAGACAGGAAAGCTAAAACCAGACACATTGTTTTTAGAATGAAGCAGAACAAAACCCATAAGAATGCAGTCAAAGTTATTTTTTAAGTTGCTTAAATGCAGGACGGAAAAGAAAAAAACAATAAAAGGGAAGAAACCCTAGATTCCAAGTCCTGAGTAAGGAAATAACAACTCAAATGAACAAAATACAAGACTCTTTAACATTAAGAACAAAAGAGAGAAAAAGAGTTCATATCACAGAAAAGCAAACAACTTCAAAGAAAAGACAAAATGCAAGCTATATTACAGCTTACCAAACCAGAAGAAACAAAGAAAAAGGCTTCATCTTCAAGATAAAGACCAGACAGACTGAAACAGGTCCACACTCTCACCAACTCATGATAAGCCCTTAAATTCCAAGCATCTTCTTAGGCAAAAACTCAAACCCTTACAGAAAAACACCTCAAAACAAAAAAACATTACAAAGTTTATGCCAATGCGATAAAACAACTCAAACCTACTTCACACATAACATCCAAATATGTAAAACACAACAAAATGATAATTTTTTAAAATTTTTTTCTCCCTAAAACAAAATGGGCAACAAGTTTCAAAGAGAAGATAGAAAATTTACTCACATTAGTGAAGTGGGTTAGTGGTCGAACGCCTTTTTCCAGTCTCCTATCTAAAACCAAGAAGAGAGAGGGAAGGACAGAGATGTATGAGTGTCAAAAGAAATTAAAGGTCGAGCAGTTTTAATGGGAAATTAAAGCTGACTGAGAAGCGTACAGAGGAGGAGGTCATTTGTGTGAAGCGGCAAGGAAAAGTATTATTACTTGCTACAAAAAGCGCTTTGTACACAAGTCCTTATCGGAATGCAATTATCCAGGGCTGCCTGCCTTGCCTATGGCCCTTTCACTTTCTTTCTTTCACTTCTAAAAACCAATAAAGCTGTTTATCTTTATATCTCTCTAATGCTTGGTTGGGTGATGATGCTTTGCTTTACTGGGTTTGTGTGTGTGAGTGAGAGAGAACGAAAAGAAAGACGGATGGACAAACCAACAAACAAACAAAATCTACAACGAAACAAAGCGCTTATTCTTTTGGATAATACTCAATTTTCTCTAATTCTTTAATATTTCTGTTCGCGTGATGCAATTTCAAATAATAATTTATAAAATATTATATAATAAATCTTACCTCTGACACTATAGGTTTCAGCTACTTTGTCAGTATGGTCTTTCTCACGCGCAGTTCCTAGACGCGTGTTATTGCTTTTTAATTATGGTACATCATTTGAAAAAAAAAAAAGGGGGAAAATGAAACTTTCATTCATAAAATTATAAAAATATTAGTGTACATTCACAGTATGCGTGGTTTGCAGATAACGCGCATGTAAGTCGCGTGGGAACAACGAGGACCATTGTTTGCATGCGATTTTTCTTCGTTACCACTAGCAAATGGTGAGCTGGGTGTTGATCACACTCATCTTCAAATGCTAACCGACCCCACTGCTGCTTCCTTTTTAAACTTTGCCCATCCATATTTTGACTTTTTTACCCCTTGAAGGCTTGTATTTCATGGCCATCGGTCAAGGCTGATTTAGGGATGTTGGGAAAGATAATATTATAATGTGCAGGACTAGGATTACATTAACGTAACCATTGTTTCGAGTCCACGGCAGGGCAGGGCCAATGCATGGACACGGGTTTTGGGATCATCAATTCCAAAAATGGAAGTAATTTCCAGGTATGGCATGCCATCAACTTTACTAATGTTCACACAATGCCAACAGAATCTAAGCAACACAATTAACTAATCATTCATTCAACAACAGAGAAATGGTGAGATTTTAAGGAATAATTTATAAGATTGATCATTTTTAAATCCTAAATTAATGGCAAAATCATTGGGAGAACATTATTGATACCTGTATGCAGTGGATGTATATTTATTTACAGATAGAAAGTAGGATGTTATGGGAATAAAGTTTGTATATTGCGTACCAAAAAGAAAATTCCACTAATTGAATGAGAGAAAGAAATAGCTGGATGACAATAGAGTGAGTGCGAGGGCAGACAGGCAAAAAAATTAAAAAAAAAATCCCGAAAAGGTGAAAATATGACGGAGACAATATTTCCTGGTCTCTATGGAGACAATATTATGCCACCCACTTCACATCCATTTCTAATGATCAAGTACATGTAGAAGTCATTGTGACTTAACACTTGGGACCCTCGGACCTCAAAATGAGCGGCCATCGTCCAATTCCAAACAGAACATTATTATGAGAACTAAGTTTGAACCCAAATCTGCATTCTTCACTGCATGAACTACAGTGAAAACTCAAGAATTCCTGCATTTAGAAATAGGTGTGAACAGTAACATAGGTACATTCCTTAGTTCCATTCTCCAAAAGTGGGAAAGGAATATGGGAAAAAGAGAGAAGGACGTATGAGTTGAAAAGCAACGATTATGTTGGTGGGTGGAACAACCCTCAACCTATTTTTGTTGGGGAATAAATCTAACTTGTAGATTTTGGGTGAAACTATGTTTTCAAGAATAATACAGATTGTGCTTTGACTAAGAAACTCTACTTGTTTTATACATTCCTAGTCAAGAGTCAGAAATATAAACCCACACTCCATGACCGAATTAAACTGCAGTAAGATTGTGAAATCAATCTCCTGCATAAAAGCTCAAGAGTCAAGCCGCAACAATTATGATTGATTGATTTACCGTGTATGAGCTACCAGAGCACTGAAGCTGCTGTTCTGTGATTAGTCATTTTAACTACCAAGTACCACAGCCAGGTTTGTTCAAAGCCCCCAATAAAAGAAGCAATGAAGGATATCAAAGGTTAGCAAATAATTTGACCGAAGCAAATTGCAGAATCATGCAAGAAGGCAGATATGCCCCCACATAATGCAAATGCATGCGACACTATAATACTTTCCATAGAATAGAAAAATTCTAGCCAACTATACCATAAAGGGGAATCTTGAAAAATCACTTGGTCAAATGTGTGATTTTCCATTCACCCACAACAACCAATCAGTTGACAACTTCATCTTGCAGAAACTGGTACAGACCCTTTGGCAGGTTAATCCAACCTATAGTCCAAGTTAGGATGTACTGGGGATGAATGAGCAGCACCATGGACTAATTACCATGAACCACTTGTTAAAATAAATCGGAGCAACTGAACCCAGTGCCATCATTGGTTCACACTCTGATGTATTTGTCAGAAATGTTCTTTAAAATGAATATATTTTTACCTCCTCTCTCCCTTATTTGGGTCCTTTTTGATATATACCTATTCCATTCATTCCACCTTCACCTACTCATAATTATTAATTATACTTGTTTATGACCAAGTAAACATGCCAATGTTTTCTCAATTAAAGCCCAAGGAATATGACCACTTACGGTTTCTGAAATCTGATCAACTAATAGTTAATTTCTCAATGTTGCTTTTTCCTTGGAAGAATTCTTCAGTTAATTCTATGTCTTGTGAAATACAGGTTCTTCCATTGTCCCACATATCTAGGCTTTACAGCTCTCCTCCCATACATGCCCTCACTAAATATTAGGAGTACTTATCATCAACATTAAAATTCTTCAAGTAGTGTTGAACTTGGGCCACAAAAAGATAGCTAAGGCAAACCAGATGTTGAAAGAATCAGGCAACACAAAGCCTAACATGTTTCCCAAACTGCCATAGCCAGTTCTATACTTTGCTCATGCTCAACAGTCAAGTCACAGAACAACTTAACAGTTACAAATTTAACCATAACAGCAGTATGTTGTTTCTAAATCTAAAATTTATTTCAGATGGTGCATAATTATTTTCACAAGCTAATCGATAAGAAAGAAAAATGGGCATAAAGAAAGGCAGAACATTGTTGAGTTGTTAAAGAATCCAAAATTTCCAGCTTACAAACATAATCATGCAAAATGGAGTTACACTGCCAGGGGAATCGAAAATTTTCCAACTAACACAGAAAGTTAATCCCATAAGAAATTTGGACACAAACAAATCATAGCGAAGCATAGGCATATATAAATTTTCCCATCTAATCTACATGTAATAAAGTTCAAAAACTGATGCTTATCTTGCTCAAACTATTTCTTCAAACTTGTTAACTTATCCACTTGCACTTTAATATTCAACAAGAGCCTCATTTGTCGAGTTCCATTGCCTGGGTAGCTTTAGCTGTTGCCACTGCTGTCAACTTGGTCTTCACTTTTCTTTTCCCCACTTGAAAACCACTTGTACCCTTCTTTTTCTTGTCTTTACCATCAAGCTAAGCATATATAATCAATCAGCGAACACACAAAGATTATTCTCAAAACTTTAACTTGGCTGAGAGTAAGGAAACTTCACAGATTGATTGAGCTAAAATTTCAACTTAATATCAAAGCAGAACGATACATAACATATAAATTTAAAGTTTCAACACATTTCCTAGCAACCAAACAGATAGTAAAAGATTCCTCATAGTTTATACGCCAAACTAAAAAAACCCAGAAAAAGTAGAATCCAGTCAGAGAGAAACTAACCTTCATTTTATTCTTCTTTGCTTGAAGTTTATTAGCTTTCTTTTCCTTCTCTTGTTTCTCTCCTAATGTGCCATAATTAATATAAAAATAAGTATAATATCTAAGCTAAAACACAAATGTGTATAGGCACAATAAACAGTGAAGAATGAGGAGATGGACATACTTTGGAGCTCGAACTCATGCTGTCGTTTCCTACGCGCTAGGTCGTTTTTCTTCGACATTTATTTGTTCTGTACCGGACTCTGATACAATCTCTTATTCTTCCAAACGAGAGACGACGCGAAAACCCTAACCCTAGAAACTTTAATTGAATAGCTTTCTCTTTTTCTGCTTCGATATAGTAACTTTTGCATATTTACAATGTCTGCCCCAAATCTTTTTCTTTTTTCCAATTGCCCCCAATCTTATTACGTAATCACAATCTTAGCCCTATTCGCTTTAGGCCCATCAACGGCTAGCCCGTCCAGAATAAGTTATTTCTCATAGGGCCTCTCGTTAGGCCCGTAGACTTAACATGCGGGCCCAGGAACTTCACATTAGGCCACACCAGAACGCACCCAACAACAAGAATCTGATTTTATATATATATATATATATTAAAGGAAAAAGAGGAAGTTATTTTCAATTAGATTTGACCAATGAGTGGTCATGCACCAATGATCGCGGGTTCCACAGCATGCACATGCAAAGTGCGAAACAGGATGCGAGACGAGAATCAAAACGGCGCCGCTTATAGAAGCTAAAAAGAAAGGGAGGCTTAAAAAGTACAAAAAGGAAATGATTGCGGCGGGCAGCAAAGAGAATGATGAAAGACGGGGTGTCCCGTGACCGTGTCGTGGTTGAGTGAAGCTTAAAGAGGGGGCTGGACCCCTTTTGCTTCCTCTGTCGACTGTTGAATTCTCTGAACGCAGACTATTCAACTCCCACCTCACCAGCAGTGCAAAATTTAAAATAAATTTAAAATATAAAAAATAACCAAAGGAAATATAATTATATTATATTTCTGATAAAATAAATAATTCATTTTTACATAAAATAATTTGCAGATTCTATGGCCTTGAATAAAAATTTGTGACATCGGCGGTTGTTATTGCCTTTTTCTCTGTCATCAACAAACCAACCTAAACAATTAGATATACATGTGGTCTGATCTGATCTGCCCTGTTCTGCTCTCTTATTTCAACAATCTCGAACGTTTCTTCGGCTTTGATTCTGATGCTTATTTGATTTATTAGTTCTTTTCAAGAACCCACGTTTTATTTTGGGGTTCTGATTCGTTTCTGAAGCGAGAATGTGGATCTTGTAAGTATTGAATTGATCGAGAGGCCTCGACTGTTATTTTCTTGTATTGGATGAAGCTTAAAAAGGCGCGGAAGTGAAAGCTAATAGATAATATTAAGTGTGTTTTTGGTTTTGCTATCTGGTTTGCTCTTAAATTGTAGTTTCAACGTCACTGGAACTGGGTTTTGACTCAAAAAGGAGCAGGAGCACTTTTTTTGAGGTACTTATCTTTTTGTTAAATGCGGCTTGCTTTATTAACAACGTTTGGCTTAGATGCAACAAAGTGGTTGGTTGAGTTTTTCTGATCGCGGCAGATAGAAAGTAAGGAGTTCTGGTTTAGTTAATAATTAGTTACAGAAAAATAATCTCATAACCTGAAAATCTTTCCTCTTAATTTTTATGTTTATATTATTTTTCTATTCCTCAACTGCAAGTTTTTCTATGGACGTCTGTTGATGGTGGACAATTTTTATTTTTATTTTTATTTTTTAAAAAGCTAATAAGACCAGCTATTGCACTTGATTTCATATAATTTACTGTAGTAATCGGAGTATATTGATTATGTTCTTAACTCAATAAGACGTCTATATGTGATCCCAGATTCTGTTGTTCTGTGCTTCTGTGGAAATTTGGTGGATAACTGGGGATTTTGATTAGTTGTCCTGAGCTTTTCAAGTAATTGAGAAGATTAGGACTCCTACCTTTGGCTGAAGCTGCTCTTTATACGAATCAAATTGAATTACCTCGCATGAACGAACTGAGGATGAAACTTATGCCAGTTTTGTGAGGTGCTCATATTTGAAGAGGTTCCACATACATGCATACATACATCAATATATATATATGCTTTGATTTTGGGTATTGACATGGGGATTCAGTGCTCTAAACTCACTGTATGTTGCTGGAACTCACAATTTAAGGCATCAGTTCTTGAGGCTCCTGATGTTGGTGGGTATAATTGATTTTCTGTTATTGGTCATTGTCTTCTCCAAGAACTAGAAGAAGCCTGGGAGTGAGTGGTACTCAATTGTTATCGTGTTTTGATGCAGAAGAGAATGATGAAAAGAGCGAGGTCAATTGTTCGCCTGCATTCCGCGAATTCACCTTGGAGCAACTTAAAAATGCCACATCTGGGTTTGCAGTAGAGAATATTGTGTCTGAGCATGGGGAGAAGGCTCCAAATGTTGTTTATAAAGGAAAGCTGGAGAATCAGAGGAGGATTGCTGTTAAACGATTTAACAGAATGGCGTGGCCTGATGTACGACAATTCCTGGTAGGCAGTCATGAGCCAATGTAAAGTTTATGCTTTACACGATGTTCTCATTTAGGCAGTTTCTCATAAACTATCTCCACCTTGATGTAAAGCTAACTCATGATGCATGTTATTTTTTTCCTTTTCTTTTTATTTATTGTTTCAATACTTCGTTCTTTAACTTTGTTTAGTGTATACCTACTTACATTGTCTGTGCATTTGCAGTGACAGGAATTTTTTTTTTTTTAATTTCCCTTTATAGCCAATGGAGGTGTTAATGAAGCATACCTAGTACATTGATGTTCAGAATCATCATCTTATGATGTGTTCATTTTATGTTCTCACATCAATTGACAAAAATTCTGTTTCATTTGATAGTGACTCCTTGGATATGTACATTAGTTTTAGTCCATTTATGATAATATCTAAGACTATTCTTTTTCTTACACTGTAGGAGGAAGCAAGATCAGTTGGTCAGCTACGAAATCATAGATTGGCAAATTTGCTTGGCTGTTGCTGTGAAGGTGATGAGAGGTTGCTCGTGGCCGAATATATGCCCAATGAAACACTTGCCAAACATCTTTTTCATTGTAAGGCTTATTCTCTTGCACATTCTTTCATTTTTAGATAGTTAATTAATTTAGTACTGCATTTGACTTATAACGTGTAACATTTATATCGAGTCAGGGGAAGCACATCCTATGAAATGGGCAATGCGATTAAGGGTTGTTCTACATCTTGCACAGGCCCTAGAATACTGCACAAGCAAAGGGCGCACCCTTTATCATGACCTCAATGCTTACAGAATTTTATTTGATGAGGTTAGTTCAAATATTACTCTACCTATTTTTGTAGTTAGATTCTGTATCAGTTACTTTGGTTACATCCTAAAATTATGCAGGATGGTAACCCGAGACTTTCAACTTTTGGCCTGATGAAGAATAGTCGGGATGGGAAAAGTTATAGCACAAATTTAGCTTTTACTCCCCCTGAGTATTTGAGGACTGGTACGTACTTCCCCATGGAAACAAGAATATTTTATAGATTTAGATTTCAGTATATTTAGGTGATCAACTCTTTTGATGACTCACTTTTTCGGATTAGAGTTCCCAATTGTAAAAAGTTTACTGCCATGTTTCATCTTGACGCTTCTGAATATTGCTTGATCGTCTATTTTTCCAGATTATATTGTGTAATCAGTATTGGTATTGAGTCCCCATAAATATAATTGTTCTTGATCATGTCATGTGTGGTGCAAAATCTGTTTTGGCTTTTACCCTTGATAAATATTATCACCTGCGGCAATTAGTAGTCCGGGGATTCACTTCACGTACTTTTGTCTGTAGGAAGAGTAACGCCTGAAAGTGTAATATATAGCTTTGGGACTCTTCTACTTGACCTTCTCAGTGGAAAGCACATTCCCCCTAGCCATGTAAGTGTAAACAGAGATATTATAGTGTTATTTTTAACGTGATTATTTGATCTGTCCATAAACACTTTTTTGTATAATTGTGCATGTAATGCTTAAGTAACTTGTACCAGGCCCTTGATCTGATACGGGACAGAAATCTTCAGATGCTGACAGATTCATGCTTGGAAGGGCAATTTACTGATGATGACGGGACTGAGTTAGTACGCTTGGCTTCTCGGTGTCTACAATATGAACCTCGAGAACGCCCTAATCCAAAATCATTAGTGAGTGCTTTAAGTCCTCTACAGAAAGAAACTGAGGTAAGTTGTTTTCTTTTTCTCAAGTAGCAAGGCATTTTGGGCTACATAACTTTTGAGTAGTATCAAGTTGTGAATAGTTCTCTATTTCCTATTTCTGCAGGTTCCATCTCACATCTTAATGGGTATTCCACACAGTGCTTCATTCTCTCCTCTGTCCCCACTTGGCGAAGCTTGTTCGAGAAGAGACTTGACTGCCATACATGAGATCTTGGAGAGCATAAGCTACAAAGATGACGAAGGAGTGACAAATGAGGTTTGCCATATGATTTCAATAATCAATAGTCACTGGAAGGCTCACAAGTCTTTTTTTTCTGAAATATCTATGGGTTGCTTTCTAGATGCATTCATAAT
Organism: Swietenia macrophylla; assembly: GCA_032401905.1. NCBI lineage: Eukaryota > Viridiplantae > Streptophyta > Magnoliopsida > Sapindales > Meliaceae > Swietenia > Swietenia macrophylla. The sequence continues at coordinate 5,979,744 of CP135579.1, read as the reverse complement.
TTGTCATACAAGCAATTCCTATTGTGCTCATGTTGCATGTTCTGTTTTTTTGTAATGTTTATTTGTAGAGATTGCAACTGTTTACATGTTCATTGGTTCACCTCTGTTTCCTGTCTAACCAGCAAAGAACTCATATTTTTCCATGAAACATCTTTTTTTCTTATATTATGTTCGCAGCTTTCTTTCCAAATGTGGACCGACCAAATGCAAGAAACATTAAATTCAAAGAAAAAGGGTGATGTTGCTTTCAGGCAGAAAGATTTAAAAGATGCAATTGAGTGCTACACACAGGTGAAGATCTTATCATGATGTGTTTGGAAATTTTTACTGACTTCAGTCGAAGGAACCCAAGGAATCATGCTGTTCACATTAAATTATTCAAAACTGCATGCCTTGTCAAGTGATGAACTGTCGTCAATCTCAGTCTCTTAAGTACAATTTCACTCCAACCTTATTCACTTAGATAAATAAAAAAATTTGTCTATTTGATGTGTTGGATATTCATAAAATGTCTTTTGTAGACCATGAAGCAGTAAAAAATCATTTGTAGATTGCGTTTAGTGAACCTTTGGATGTGTAAACTTTTTTGATGGGCTCTCTTGGTACTGCATGTGCATGTAACATTAGGATCATGCTGATGGCTGCTTCTTTAACTTGCAGTTCATTGATGCTGGCACCATGGTATCTCCAACAGTTTATGCACGACGTAGTTTGTGTTATCTCATGATTGACATGCCTCAAGAAGCTCTGAATGATGCAATGCAAGCCCAAGTCATTTCCCCCGTATGGCACATTGCATCTTATCTTCAGGCTGCAGCCCTCACTATGCTTGGAATGGAGAATGAAGCTCAAGCGGCACTCAAGGAGGGTACAACTCTTGAAGAGAAGAAGAATTCAACTGCTGGACAAAAGTGAAAAAGGGTTGTGCAGATTTCAAGAATATCTTTTACTAGTTTTCATCTTGGTTCTCCAAATGTGAGATAGCACATGGCATTGCTTGTGATGAATCCACAGTCAGGCTAGGGAATCTAAGAGTTACAAGGTTCAGACATATCAAAATATATTCTTTTTAATCCAGTTTGTGGTACAAGATCATGGATGGGTTTTAGGGGATCATGGACAAAAATATGTTGTGATGGATGTAGGTCGTCCATTTTTTCCTATGGGTGCATAAGAAGTTCTTTCATTCTTTGTGAGGTTTGATCAATTATTTATCTAGTGTTCTAAATTTTTCCTGTCAGTTCCATTAAAATGGGTGGGCTCTTTCTTTTCCCTAAAGAAGAAAAGATGGGAGGCTAAAATTGTTGACGAGCTTGTAATGCTCTGTATAGATACTCTTCTTGGTGTGTTTTGCTAATGAAATTGGTGGTTTTAGACATTAAATATTCATTATCTTTCCTATTTTTGTTAGAAACCAGATACTCTTTATTTAGGTATCTTTATCTGGAAGGGAGTGAAACATGCTTAGATAAAAATAAAAATTAATAAAACACTGTATCCGAAATTTGCAGCTAACGGTTTCCACCATATATGACTAGGGTGAGACATGCAAGTACCTACTCTGTTGCAGCAAGCAAAACTGTAATGGAGGTACCATGCTTACATACTCTCGTAATGCAAGTTCCTGGATCATAAAATTGATTCTTGTTTTTCCAGGAGTATTTTGCACAGAGAGAATTCAGGCCTTTGGATACTTGTACGACAACATTACAGCAAAGAAAATAAACATGTTAAACGACCCTAACCATTCTGCAATTATTAGTGCAAATAATTACAATGAAAAATCCCTCTATATTAGTAAAAAGGATAAAGCATCCACAATCGAATCTTGTCAATGCATTATTTCCTTTCATCCCACAATGTAATTGAAGAGAAACCATTCATGTCCTAAATTCACTTGAGAAATTCGAAACGATTGCTTTGTTGCTCAATAATAAACTGGTTGGCTGCCAGAGAAGGTGATAAAATTCCAGCCAAATGCTGATCCTCCGACGATGCATGACACATCGCCACCCACAGGTTGCTGCTTCTTAGAGACTGTGTTGGACAGTTTAGAGATTATCCCATCTTGGGGTTGCTGGGCTTCGGCCGCCTTAAAACATCTTTTCAGGGACTTTTTCTACTGTTGTTTGTATGGTTCCATCGGAGTCTTTATCTCTGCAAAATGCAAGTTATATAGTCATAAGCACATACGAGAGGAAAGGGTTCCATTTTCCATCAAGAAAATTGGAAACCATGAGCAGCAATCACTAGGTTCAAATAACGGCCAAAAAAAGAGCCTAGGAAATCTTGGGTACAATATCATAGGTTTAAAGCCACACATAAACCAATGGCTCCTCAAGATTAAGGTGAGTGCATCTGAATGCTTGGCATTAGTGGAGAAACTAAAATTAAATGGTATTCAAATGAGATAAACACTCAAGAGAGGATGCAAACAAGCTGTTTATTCTAAATTGTTTCCACCATGAGTACGTAGCTTATGAGTGGTCGGTCAAACAGGCTCTGCTTCAAGAAATACAGCAACCAATTCCTTTAGTAGTACAACTAGGATTAGCTTAAGCAGAGTAACACAGAGATAGTGTACACGTCAAAGACAATTACACTAAGCAAATCATGTGAAAGACGAGAAGGGTATGTTGCTAAGCTTACTTTCCAGAATTTCCTGAGATGCTTTGCAGTTCCGAAAGTCAGGTGTCCAAAACACTGCAAGAAAATAAAAGGTGTGGCATGAAAACTATTTACGCCCTCCATTCTGAAAGTCTCAGTACATAGAAAGTCTAATGCAATAACATCAATGGTGTGAGATGTCAAGAGCATTATATCCTAGCTAATAGTTTCAAGTATAATGCAGCACTTTGTTTATCGTTTTTGCTTCTAGGGAGAAAAATGGAATGAAGAGCTCATTATGGATCCCAAATGGTTGTTTAACTCCCGACACCACCAGTCCCAAACGCAGTACCGAGTTTATAAAACAGAGATGAAAGGGGTGTGTATGATCGTAGGAAAGTGATTCATTAAGGGAAAAGTGCTGCTTTATTACCTGGTCTGCCCAATTAATTATTGGTCATCTTTGTTTTTCCCTGTTCTTCATCAACAACGCTTTTCTGTGTCACCTCATTGTTAAGATTTCTAATATCAGTTCTTACCATATCTTGATCCAGATGTTGCTGGGTTATATGCACTCAGTTGAATGAATATCAACAAGGATTGCCTTCTTCTGATAGCAATGATTTGCAATGGCAGATTGACAAGGCAATAGTATTAGCGGAAAGCTCTGTGACAGAGTTCGTCTTCGGATCAAAGAAAGAACCTCAAGAAAATCAAACGGCAAAGCTGAGCTCCAACGACGCTAAGGAGCATCCTCAGGCTACAAGATGTTAGGTTCGCTTAGGAAACATGGCTTTGAATTTTCCAGTTTTAAGAGCTTGATGCTCCTGAAGAGCATCTGCACGTGGGAGGCATCTAAACGCCGGCTGGTCAAATTAGACCTACGGGTGCCGTTATAGGATCAGATCAACGGTGGAGAATGTTCGATCACAAACATATTCATACCGTTCAGTAAGACAAAACATACACGTTATTTTATTCAACTTAAATTCTAACGTGTAAAAATCTGAAGCAACCGTTTTTTAACTATCAGTCCATCATCCACTTCTAGTCTCACTCCGCTGTCTCACTAACACTGCTTCAAACCTTAACATGCTCTCTGCTTCATCTATCTTTCGCCAAACCCTAATCTTCATCACCAATGAAACAACCCACGAACCCCGCAAAACTTTCTCTTTCTTCTCACTTCACCCGCCAAAACCTCCTCAAATTACACCCTGCCCTCACTTTTCCCTCCAGTCCCCCCAAACCCCGCACATTCAATGCCCTCGCTTGTTTGCCATCACAACCGCAAACCAAATCCCTAACCCTAATTTCAATCCTACGAGTGATCCCAGACTGGGCGGACCGCGTGAAAGAGCGTGGTATGAAACAGAAACGGTCGTTATACAATCACGAAAAATGGGTCCATCATAGAAGCTCATTGCGTCACATCCGGCACCTGCTTTCAAGCTTATCTTCGCGCGTGATACTGTCATTGATCCCGCCCGTGATTGCGTTTACTTCAGTGGCTGTGGTGATTGCGAGTTATAATTCTGCCGTGGACATGCATTGGTTGCCTGGATTTTTTCCCGTTTTAAGAGCGTCTTCGTTGCCGTATCAACTGACCGCTCCAGCTTTGGCGTTGCTTTTGGTGTTCAGGACTGAGGCATCATATTCGAGGTTCGAGGAAGGGAAAAAGGCCTGGACTCAAATCATTGCTGGAACCAGTGATTTTGCAAGTATGGTCATTTCTGGAGTTGACAATTCCACCGATTACTTCATCAAGGATAACCTTTTGCGCTATATTATGGCTTTTCCAGTTGCTCTTAAGGTGATTTCTTTCTCTAATTAAACATATTCTACTTATTGTCGGATTTTCTTCTTGTTGTTGGATATCTGTAGCTGGATTTGTACAAGAACTTATTTGAAAAAAAAATGGAGAATGTCGTAAGTCAAATGTAGTTGCTCATTTTTCTGTTCTTGCTAACTTCTTCTTCTTCTTCTTCTGCATATCATGGCACCTTATTAAGAGACTAGAATTAGAACAATCTTTTTTTTGTCAAAAAACCTGACTTTGTTATAGGATTGTGGCGACAACAGTGACTTTTAATCCATCAGGTGTGAACGCAAGTTTAAGTTTAATTGAATGTCAAGGTATGCTTGCTGGCAAAGTGGCAATCATTTCCCATGGTGTCTGGTATGTCATGAAACATGCTAAGGAAAAACATGCCTCTGTAAAGTTTTTTAGACACTGTATATTTTCATTTGGTTGGTGATACAAGTCAATGGTTATTTAACCTAATTCTCTTCATGTGCAGTGTCATGTGACTTATGACTCAGATATTGGCAGAGATCTCCAAACTTTGCTTGATGGAGATGATTTAGCAATAGTACTCAATTCGAAGCATCGGCCCCGCTGCATTATTGATTTCATCTCTCAAAGCCTTCAATTGCTGAACTTGGAGGAAACGAGGAGAAATATGTTGGTATCTCTCTTCTCGGATTAGTACTCTCACATTTCCATTAGATGATGATGTTTCTAAAAGCGATCTTGGGATGTTCTCTTTTTTTATAATATTTATGATATGGGTTATGGTTTCATGAAAATTTGTTTGATTCCACTAGTAAACTGAAAAGTATAAGACAAGTTGCAGCAAAAGTGTTCTAGGTCCTGCTATTAATTGGTGTATAAAGTAAAAATGACTTAAAACTAGATATTGCTTGATCAATAAATTCCTTTTAATTTCCCTTGTCATGATGCAGGAATCAAAGATCTCTTGTTTTCACGAAGGAATCGGTGTATGTGAACAACTCATGGGTATCCCTATTCCTCTCTCATACACTCGCTTGACATCAAGATTTCTAGTCCTCTGGCATCTCACTCTCCCGGTCATACTTTGGGATGATTGCCACTGGATAGTAGTACCTGCTACTTTTGTCAGTGCTGCTTCTTTGTTCTGCATAGAAGAAGTAAGCGTCTGTCCATATTGCTAGTTAGTCTCTGTGTCCTTCATTACCTTTTGTCTCCTGTGCAAATTGCAGCATTTTGTAGTACAGTATTATCTAATCTGCTATCAGTTATGCATTTCCACAAATCCTGTATATTTTACACATCAAACATGTTTAGTAACTTGACAGTTGATTTTGTGTAGGTTGGTGTTCTTATTGAGGAACCATTTCCAATGTTAGCTCTAGATGAGCTTTGCAATCTTGTTGAGAGCAACATTGGGGAAACAATTGCAAATCAGAAAGTCATTCAAACGCAGATTACTGCAAAAAGAAAGAGCCATTCCTGTCAGCATTCCCCAAATGGTCGGCCTAACTCTTAAAAGTGGACAGGTAAGTCAGAGTAATATACTTCCACAGGACTACAGAATATGTCAATGGTGCTCAAGTACTTTCTCAGTTAGGCGGAACATGGAGTTACCTCCCTTCTGCATCAAAATGACACATAAAGCTCGGCTTAATATTGGAATATGTAAATATGAAGTGGCTATACTGGAAAACTTCAAATTTTGCCATGTTTTCTGTACATATATTTACGTATATGTATGTGTATATCAAATTCATATTGTTGGTGATAGCCTATCAGCTTAATCCATATGTTGGCATTATAACCAAAAGAATAACCATCAAGTGAAGCTTTCATACAACGAAACCGAAGCTTTCATGACAACTGTAGTTTATCTATGGCAACCTTGTAGGTGTTTCCTATGAAGTTAAGGATTGTGATATAGATCAAGAAGTTTGAAAATTTTGTCCAGGTGAACCAGATAGGTAGTGCTTGGCAAGTCTAGTCTGTGATCATAAGAATCACCAAAATGAAACTCTAATCTAAATGTGCCCCACACAAATATATATATCTCACTTAAAAGATAAAAATGGCCGTCAAATGTCATTAAATGTTTTCAGATCGGAAGAATGCTGCTTCAAGCTTGCAAAAAAGTTTTGCTCAACATAAAAAGAAGCCAATGCAAGGGAACAAGCTCTTATATGGGGTAAAATGGTTGGCAAGGACAAAATGTTGGTCAGGATGCAACCGTTTTTCTTTGTGATCAAAGGAAACAGGTCCTTAGCTTCTAGTGAAATGAAGAACTCCCCGGTGGGGTTGCTAATTTGTCATACGGGCGTTCATCAATAATACACCAACTCCAATTTTAAGTTCCAGAGGAAGGAATTTTGAATCCATGGGCCCCAATCATCCACGTCAAAGGTATCCCTCAAGCACATTGCTCGGACTTGACATCTTAAGCTGTAAATTCTTCACTTTCAGTCCTTCCCCTAAACTGTTCAACAGGGCGCATGAATTCCCACTGTCACTCTCACTCCATTTCGGCAAGACTTCCACCACAATCTTTTGCAACAGATTTTGTTCAATGCCCTCTTTTAGAAGCATTTCTAGATCAGCATAATGTCCCCTCAGATCCAGCAAAACACTGCAAAATCCCCTGCTATAGCAATAATCCAAAATTGCATTTAAATTCACCTGATCCAAAACCACTGCTTCAATTCCTTTTTTAGCCATTTCAGGTACTACAGTTGTCTTTTTGTCTGTAAATACTATCACTTTTGAAGCAGCTTCTTCACTGAGACCAGGAATTTGGATTGGAGAACCAAGATTCTTAGCTGTTATAATCTGAAAGGGCTGATTAGCACCAGGTTCTTCTGATGCAGGTAGTGAGAACCTCTCAGCTAACGAGGCAGAAAGTATGATTGCATCATATTCCTGCAGCAACCGCGAGTAGTATCCACCAGATTCTGTAACTCCTTCAGCAAGTTGGTCTAGGAGCTGGCCATTAACAGAGATGGAATACCTGCAAGTCATGGAGAGGCCTTTAATCAGACCACTTTTGCACTTATATCACACATGAATAGTAGTTAAAATATGAGACTAGCAAGTTAAATCGGAAACCACATCCCAAACAAAATTACTAAGCAACATCCATACATGTGTCAATACCGATGTTTAATTCATGATATAAAAATTTACCTAAGGGTAACAAAAGGCTTCCCTGTCAACATTCGGTGAATAAAGGCCTCATTGAGCCCCTTGCACAATTCTTCCTCTACACCCACAGTCACATCAATTCCAGCATCTCTCAGTCTTTCCAACCCTTTTGAATCCACAATCGGGTTTGGGTCGACCATACCCACCACCACCTTTTTCACCTTTGCTTTAATCAGAGCTTCAGTACATGGTGGGGTTCTCCCGTAGTGATTACACGGTTCCAAGCTCACATAAGCTGTTCCATTCTCAGCCAACTCCCCTGCATCTCTGAGAGCAAATACCTGCAGGTTTCACCTCCTGACTCAGTATATTCAGCTTTTACACTCAAAACGCACCCATGCAAAATTTCACGTATGGCTGTTTGGATAAAAAATGCACTGTATGCCACAAGCCAACAACACAAATAAATCAAAGACAGTTTGAGTATATTCCCTTAAAACTGAAAACAAAATTCATTCCACCAAACAATTTGCAAATTTTTCCAGCAAAACATAACTTGTGGCTAGAACCAGTGTGGTCAGTCCCCTTGTCTGACACCAAATAGTGGTGTTGATCAACCAGAACAGATATGCATTAAAGTATTTGCTACAGGTATTCTAGGTTTGGAAAATGGAGGTAAAATATTAAGAAAAAAATTTCACATATATAATCCAATCAGAATGAAAAAGGGCAAAGCACCATTAAATTAGAGCTCTACTCTTGCTTTCACAATGCAAAACCGAGTCCAGAATTTGCAACCAAAACAAGAACCACAACAAAATTCCCAGCAGATAGTATTCAATTTTATTCAACAGAATAGAGCCTATACCACTATAGCAATATACAAATCTTAGAACTCTATATCGATTCTTCGCTACATAGGAGAAAATGCAAGAACGTTTGAGACATTTCAGCTCTTGGGATTATTAGAAACACAGTAAAAAAGAAAGGAAAAAAAACCCATCCAATAAATTCAAATATTTGAGTCAAACGCTCGTTATTTTTGCCCAATTATTCAATTTTTCTCAACAAAATCAAACATAGAGGAGTGACCCAAAAATGCAGACTTCCCAAATAAAATAAAATTTGTTTAATACAAACGCACAAATGTGGTTTACCTCAGCATGAGGCTGGCCAGCTTTAGGGTGAAATCCTTCACCAACAATCTTTCCATCTTTCACAATCACGCAACCTACCATTGGGTTCGGACTTGTATGGCCAATTGCCTTTCTAGCCAACTCCAGACACCTCCTCATATAAAACTCATCATCATTGTCATCTTCTACCACTCCGCGCCTAACCCTAACCCCACCACCACATTCTCGCAAACCATTTAGTGATTTGGATACTCTTTTGACTGAATTGCAAAACCCAGATTTTGAACTTTGATCGAACACAAGTTGTTTGGTGGGGCTTTGTATTGGTGGTAACGCGGGATTAAACACACGAGAAGATGAAAAACTGGTTGAAGAAAAAATGTGATTTGGTTGCGAAAGCCTTTGAATTTGCATTTTTGTTTCTGGGGATATCTAAATGCCGGACACAGACTAAAATGGGCACTGCCCAAGCAACAGGCAAAAGACCCAAAAAATAAAAACAAATGTCTAAGCCCGGGTTCGAACCGGGGACCTCTAGTGTGTGAGACTAGCGTGATAACCAACTACACCACCCAGACGATGTAGTTCGTACAATTTCCCAACCAATACTACACAATTGAGCCTAATTTCTATCCACTAAAGAAGTCAAGGCTCGAATGCTTAGTTTACCACAATTTTGAAAAACACAAACAAATATATCAATAGATATCAGACAACGTTCATTATGCATACAATAATGAAGTTATAAATGATGATCATGATACAATGCCTACGTAACTGAATCCCCATAAAGTTTGCATACAAAATCGTGTGATTAATCTTCTTCCAGATACTTTTAAGGGTGGGGAGAAGTACACGGTGCTAAGGGGGAACAGTGATCAATCGATTAACCTGAAAAGGTGTATTATATATGGAACATATGTTCTACTATTTGTATTGAATTTATGAGATGACACGACTACAGCAAAATACGGCATTGCGTTCGTCGTTTGTGAACTCTCTTGGATAACCTCTAGCGGTAAGATTATCTCCTCGAGTGTTGGTCGGCAGTCTGGATTCTTGTGCCAGCATTCTCGCAGAAGCCTAATTTAGAAAATTGAAGTATAGACTGAAAATTCAGTAAAACGAGATGTGTAAATAGAAGTTATCAATAAAAATAATCAAGTATAATTTCAAGATGCACATCTCAATGTCGATCGTATGATTAGTATGAAAGCCAGGTGATTGTAATGAGATGGAAATGCTAACACTCGTGAACAGGATTGGCGCGGATCTTATTGTCTTTCAAATCGTATTGTGAAAGTAGTGGCTTATGGTTGGCACCAAGTGTTACGAGTGAGTTTTGCTTACAAATCAATGCTCTGTAAGCATTGCAGTCCCAAGCACAGTACGCAAATCACGTCAATCCAACCGATTCGGTTGCTGCATAAAGTCTTTTTTTCACAATTGAGCTCTATCAAAGTTGCAATGCCTCTTGCAATAACAGTTTATTTTGGAGCTTGTAGACAAATTGAAACAAGGGAAGTGAACCAAAAGAACTCGCTCCTTGATTGGTTTAGGCTACAAACCTGAAGAAAGAGGGGGTCGGGAATCTTCATATGCCCGCTTGTCTGCAACCTGTACTGCAGTTGCTGCTCTACTAGATGGTCCTCCTTGAAACATCTGTAAACAAAGCATATTCCAGCCGCATATTAGATACTAAGGCAATCAAACTTAATCTGCCATGCAAAATCTCATAAACTGTAAAAGATAAGTGCGCCTACTAGATTTGTTTGTAATGCAAACTGGTCCATACTCAAGTCGAACAACTGATATGCTCAAGGTTATCCCAATATTAAACCACAAAGATATCAATTGCAGATATATAGCAGAAGTAAAGTTGTGCTTAAGGTTATCTCATGGACTATTAGAGCAAAGGAGAAGACATTGACACTCTTCCCATATGAATCTCGACGATAAACCTCAGGTGCCATGTAACGATCTGGTAAATGTGTAAAAAGCACCTAAACAAGCATTCGGGTTTTATAAATACTTAAACTTTCAGTAAGAAAATTACATGAACCAGTTCCTCTGGTCATTTTGTAGCTATATGAATCTTTTTCTTGTGCAATTTTGCTCAATCCAAAGTCCGTGACCTTGAAGTGCCCTGCTTCATCTTGTAGTACATTGCTGCAAGTCTCAAAAAAGAAAGGTATGTGAAAAAATATAGGAGATCTTGAAATTGCAGAATACTTTTAAAGCCAAAGACTTGATTAAAATGTATTTTCTGTTGTTTAAAGATTCCAAAGTTCAATGCACTCAACATGGCATTGACTGAAAGATATATATAGCAATTCCTAGGTGTCAAATCTTGGTGTATTATAGCATGTGGTTTGTGCTGATGGAGATAATTCATTCCTCTACAAGGTTTCAGAAGAAATCAGCCCATGATAGCAGTTAGTAGCGAATTTCAGGTATGCATATGGGGAAAAAAAAATTGTAGTAGTAACAACTAATGTGATCTGTACCAAGAATGTCAAGTAGAATTATAAGTTAGCTGTAAAATTAAACATTTCTGGCTTAGCCATAAAATTAAACATTTCTGGCAGTACAAATGGAAATCATTGCATAGTTGTCAGAACTATACATGCTCATCTCAATGTCAGGAACCATTATGATTAAACAGAATTCAAAACCAAGAATGAGTCAAAGCAAAAGTAATATTGGAGTACAAGTACAAAAAGAATTATAAATCGACACGTCCAATGATTCTCATAAATCCAAAATGATGAGGACTCAAAAACTGAAGGAAAATTTCATCCAATGATCTTATCCATACAGTTTACACCGTCCAAATTATAATCCTTGTCAGAAATTTTTATAAATTCTTCTGCGAGATATGCAGTAATGCATGTGGCAGGTTGTTGCACTGTGCATAGGATTCAAAGCACTAACATCTACGTTCAAGTCCTATAGCATAGTTCTTATGTTGGATCATTCGTGCCTCATCTAGGCATTGTCACAAGATGCTCCCTTACGCAAATTCTGACAGTATGTAGTAGACATTTTGCTGGAACATCAAAGCAAATCAATATCTTATGAACAAAGTTTACACTCTAATCAAAACTTATAACAATAAACATCAAGCACAGAATTGTGTACTCTAGAATTTGCACCTTGCAATGTCTAAAGCATAATCACCTGCAGTTCGTGGATCTAGTCTTCCTTTCTTTTTTGAATATATCATGCAAACTTCCCTACCACATTCACATGAGGGAAAAATCAGCTCCTTGGGACAAAAGAGAATTAAATCAATAATATGATACAGAAAAACTCACATTGCAAAGATACTCCGTTAGCAATATCAATCGTTCAGAGTGCTTTACGACACCCAGGAACTGCACGATATTAGGACGGCGCAACTTTTTGCCACAAACCCAGTTCCTTCATGAATGAACTCCTGTTAAACAGTCAATCAAGGAGAAAAAAAATGTTAAATGTTACTCGGATTGCCAAGTTAGGTCACCACGATTCAAATCTCACTGATCCTATAAGGAAATATAATACTTGTGTTAAAATTATATTTCCGAAGGCTTACCAACAAAAAGGTAAAAACCAAACAGAATGATCATCCTTCAAATTTGTACAGATAAAAGACACTCAAATTTAAAACATTATAAAAGCTCTAATTTGTAGGACTTTACAAAATATAATTAGCACAGACAGAAAAGCCAAATTATTGATCAAGATGCTTCTACAAAAACTGAGAACAAAAGGGAGGGAGGGGAAGGAGAGGAAATACAATAATAAAACTGACCTCACCCTTGGATTTGATGCAATGGATGAGCGATTTGTTTTTGCAGCAACTTCTGTACCACGCCACTTTACTAGTTATACTACACCGTATGCTCCCTGCGGTGTTTGCAATGTAAATACAGGAAAACTATAACCAGCAGTATAGAAAGTTGAGAGAATTCTGGTTGCTTAGATGTGGAAGTATCATTATGGGTTAGCAGTTCCCTCATTAGATATTCGCATGAAAAAATTAAAGTAAGAAATTGCTTATCCAATGAGTATTCCTTCATCCATGTCCTTTTCATCATAGTCAATTTCATAGCAAGGAGCAAGCGAGTCAAGCCCCACCTGTCTCAAGCAAAATAAAAAAAGGGGATCAATCACATAACTATTAACAGATCAAATTAGTCCCATGAACCTTATGCTTTGACGTACGGCAAATAAAAGAATGCAAAGATGCTTATCTAACCTTCACTACATTAAACATATAAACTTCCGTGCTAGAGTTTTAGCAAAATTTGATCTTGTTCTTCTACATAATTTTTAATATTACTAGAAAAAGAAATAAAGAAAGTAGAAGGAAAACATTCAGTCCTCGTGAAAGTAGAAACCTTGGACAGGGTTAACAAAATTAAGCAATGATAGCTTCATAGAAGTTATACATAAAGCAAATATTGAAGGTTGTTTTCTGATGATAAATATTTTTACAACTGTACAAATGTTGATGATGTTAAATACCGGGTCTATTCCACCTTGACCTTGAAGTATCTTGCAAATCACCTCTTGACCAAAGCTGCGAGCATCTGAAACTGGCTGATAAATTAATCATATCACACACACATCAAATGCATGGATTGCAACTTACAGTGCGACCACATCGACCTAAGAAGTTGACATCAGCTCATTTCTCAATTAGTAAAAGAACAATCTTTGCACGACCTTCACTTGATGCTAAACGAAGAGCTGTTCTCTTGTCATAGTCAGATAGGTTGGGTTCTACGCCTTTCTCTAGCTCCCGTAACACCCCTCATTTGTCGTCCTTGCTTAAACAATGAAGCAGCCTATATGGACCTTCCGAGTCAAAGATTTGTGGTGCACCCTCTGTAAAATTATCCTCCAATTACAATTTAAAGTTGGCAGATAAACTTTGTATGATAGATTTACATCAAACTTGCATTAATCTCTGCTGAATAAATATCTATGTTTTTTGTTTCTTCTGTGAAATATTTTATTTTCTCAAGACCCTAACAAACTAACATTTGAATTACAAATTTGATGTAAATATTAGTGCAATTTTTATATTTCCGGGATTTACTTTATTTAATTCGAACGAAATCAACAGTTATGTTACAATTAATTGCAGAAAAACAAACGAAACTTGCCTTTGCAGGGGGTGATGAAGATCTGCAATCTTCCATAATCCAAGAATCGAAAACAAGATTTCAAACTACCAAAGAAATACGTGATGTCGTTGAAGTAAATAAATGACATAATTTCCTGTCACCGAAGCAGTGACAGTAAATAATGTCAAAGAAGCCAAATATGTACACGGATTATACAAGGTCATCAGTTGTCTTATTTGCCGAAAATAGTTCAAAGAATGATGTAAAAATCACGTCCTCGATTTCTCCGACAAACAGCCAATTGAAGTTAGGTTTAGGGTTAATCATTTTTTTTCTTCCTGATAAAACGAAGAGAGAAAATTGAAGTCAGTGTTAGAATTAGGATCAGCTGTTTGGTCCTGAGAAAACGAAGAGAAAGAATTGAATGTCAGGGTTAACGCTAACCATCCGTTTGGTTCTTCAGAAAACGAAGAGATAAATTTGAAGTTAGGGTTGGGGTCAACCACCTGTTTGGTTCCTGAGAAAACGAAGAGACAAGTATCGAAATTTTTTGCTCCGGCTTTGATTAACCGACATTCTCTTATGCTCCTTTTGAACTTTCTTTTGGCGCCGGGGAAAGGGGGGTTTAAATATTGCGAACGCCGCGAGAATAGTTCAAAGGTTTGTGTCGAAACGACGCTGTTTTGCGTATTTATCAAAGTATCTTATTTTCGAAAAGAAACCAAACGTTAAATTTTCTAGCTCTCCGTCAGTGATGAAACGGCGAGGATAAAGATATTTTGATGTTTATGAATCTCCACCATTGAATGCTGAGGCCAAAAGTTGGGTAGACGTACGCGTGGGCAGTGCAGGAAAAATGCGCACTTCACCTCAAGTAGTGTACCAGTACCAGCTGTAATAGCAGGTGTGCGCACTTCACCACCCACCCGCGCGTATCCATATTTTATCGTTACCACTGCATAAACACAAAAAGAAAGAAAAAATTCGAAAATTTCAAATTTCAAAATCCCTAACGTCCGGAAAACCCACCAAAAAAAAAACCAAAATCCACCTGATTTCTTCTACTTGTATTATACATGGCGTTGAACGACCCACCGAAAACCCTAGAAACCCGCGTCGATATTCGGGGCGCTGAGTGCGGATCCGGAGAATCCGAACCCGAAGAGGAAGAGCTGGAGAAGCTGGAGTCAGATGTGAAGCAAATGGCGCAAAAGATTCTAGAATACAGAGTGACACTACCAGATCAGCTCAGGAACACTTTCGCTTCGGTTCTCACGGCTCAAAGACCCATTTTGCCTGGCCTCGAATCCGGGTTGGAATCTGGACCGTCCGGAGAGCACAACCCAGGTCCGTTTCCTTTCTAGGGTTTTCTCAATTTTTGTGCAGATGTCCTTTGTTTTAATCCTGGTAGTTGACAGTTTAGGAAAAACTTGGGGGCTTTTTGTTATGTTGGTATCACAGTTCAATGATTCCGTGAAATTACTTGTGTTTCGTTTTATTGCTGAGAAATATAAGTGATTTGATTTCTGGATCTTAGTTGATTAAAAGGTTTTTGGTCTTTTTACCTGCAATCTTTGTTTTTTGATGAATTTGTTTTCTATTCTATGTTGAAAGACTTACAAAGCAAATAAGAAAGAGCATGGTTGATTAATTTGTCTTTGTCGTATGGAATTCTAAATGTGAAGTTCCTGCCCTTCAATTTAGGCCTGTGTTATAGAATGTCATTTTATGTGATGCTTTGAAATTGAATATGGATTATTATATTTTATGTCAAATTTTTTTTCCTAGAGATATCCTAATGTGAATGTGAGAATGGTTATGGAAATGGAATGCTTAAGCTCAAAGGTAAAGTGAGTGATTGGCAAGCAATGAAGATTAGCTAAGGTTCCTGGAGGGTTGTAAGATTGAAAAACTGCTTTTAAGTTAATGTCCATCTACTTTCCAAATAAATGCTGTTTAAGATATACTGTTAGTGCTAATTAAATTATACTAGATGAAAGATTTCCTTTTGATATTTTCGGCTCATATTGGCATGTTTAACTGTGCAGGACATAACTTCATCAATGAATATTGAACCTGTGGATAGGATCATTCTTATCAATATGATTGTAGTAGAAGAAATTTGATTCAAAAATCTATGTTCACAGCTCCTCTTATATCACTTTTGGTGGCTAATCTTACTTTGATGTGCGGAAAACATACATATATAGCTACAATGATTAAATACTGACTGATTCTCACCCGTCTGAGCTAGCCTCTCCTATTAGGCCGCAAATTGGTTAGGGCTGGATCAAAGGCCATTGTTGTATGCACCATTTTTAAACAGAAATTCTAGAACTATTTAACTGACTTTCGACCCTTTAAAGCCTTCTTGTTGTTTCTAGTTGTACTTAGTGATGTGTTTAATGCATCAAGCATAATAATCTGGCTCATTAAGGTTAATTAGATTAGAAGAAAGAATGGTCAAGCAAAGTAAAAGAAATAACGATGTTGTTGTTTATCAGCACCAGTACCTAAGGATTCCAGTGTGGAGATAAGGGGCAATGGGTGTGGTAAATGTAGTTGAGACAGTAATTATCTCTGCAATGATGCCATTGATGGTAGTGGAATTGTGTTTTCAATTTGCAGTAATGCTACATAGCAGAGGTAGCAGTGTTATTGTTGCTGTTGGTGGACTGTTAAAGTTGACACTGCAGTGATAGGAATAAAACTTTTTAGTGAAACTATGAATACTTATCTGCTTTTTACTTTTCAAGGGGTTGGAAATATCAAAGAACTTTTTCTTAGCTGTAAAATCAGTTCTTTTTTATTCTTCTTCCGTGTCTGTGTGTGTGTGTATGTGTTGTGTTTTGTTTTGTTATTTTCAATTTTTTTTTTTTAATTTTCTTCCTTGGCATAGGAAAAGAAAATGTGGCTTACTGCTGTTTGAGGAAAAGCTAAAATGGCCTTTGCATAACCTCTAAAATGCTATTTCCTACTGGCTGCTGTGATTAAGGCATTGACCATGTGAGTATTATATACAGATGCAGGACACTTTGAATCAAGTGAGGGGACAATGCCAGTGGAAGAACAGCAGAAAGCTGAAAAAATACACTTGCTTAAAGATAAAATTTCCAGTAATATGTCTACAATGCCTGCTCTTCTGAAAAGGATGAAAGATTGTATTTCTAAAATTAACGAACTAGATTCGCACAGTGGAATCATACATCCTGCTTTTAAAAAGAAAAAGCGTAGCTGAACAGTTTCATTTCCAGTTGCTTGATTTTTCTTTCAGTAGATGCTGTTAACTAAAGGAATGACAAGGGTATTCCATTAATTGACCATTTTGATTTGTACAAGGTATTCTGGCATCCACCTTTATGGAGAACTGCAGACCAACAGTCTCACCAAAATTAGACTTAGGAGTTTCTGTTATATTGTAATTACAAGAAGCATCGGTTTTTATGTGTACCATAATGTACTGTTGATAGCATGTTAAAGCACCTCTTAACATAAACTCTGAAGAGAAAGTTGCTGCTGTGCTTATTGTGTTTCCTTTGCTTCTCACTCTTACAGAAATTAATGTTTTAAAACTTAATAACTCTGGACGATCGCATGGAAGCTCACCTTTTCCTTCCAATTTTTTTTATCAATGTTGATGAAACCGCATGATTATACCAATTTCTTTTGCACATCCTAATCCTGTAATTCAGCCATTAAAGCAGAAAGGTCCAACTCTTATTCAATTAAAAGTGTGACAAATATCACTTCCACGGGAGGTCCAAATGCGCCCAAGACACTAATTTTAGGGTATTACAAACAACAGAACTTCGACAAGATTTTCATATCGCTAAACATTTACAGCTTATAACATCATCCTTATCATTCAGTTTTGGAATAGAAGAACTCACAATAACCCCTCCAATATTTCCTGCGTTGCCAACATCAATTACCACTGTGCTACACCCCTTTCCTATTACGAAAATGTTTTTTCCAATGGCAACAAGCCGGCAGGGTGGTCTTGTAAGTAGAGCTGACAGCCTCCCAACTGGTGCCCACTCTCTACTATCTTTCTGCCACATTACCAACCTCGTTCCTGAACTCTGGTCCAACACATAAAGTGTACCGTCAACAACAACTGCAGGACCCCGCCATCCTGATGCAATGTTAGCATCTGCATGCTGCCAGGTGCCAGTTGATGGTTCATAAACTAATGCAGTAACATAAGATGTTGCAGCAGATGTGCCACAGCGGATGTAGATTTTGCCATCCATGACAAAAGAATCCTCAATTTCGGTGACAATGTTTGAGTCTCTGTGCAATTTCCAGTTGTTTGAACAAGGATCATAAACGTCCCAAGAATGTGTATCACTTGACTGTAGACCCAATCCACCAATGGAGTAAATTTTCTCATTTAGAACTTCGCAAGCAAAGTAGCACCTGAATGCACCAAAACTACACATAATAACTCTGGAATCACCCAAAGATGGAAAAAAAATAAACTTTAAAGAAAAAAAAGAAGAAGTCTTCTAAAAGGAAAAGGACAAAAAAATGCAGGCCAATGAATGAGTATATGTGCATGTGGACATGGTGGCTCTACCTGTAGATGCAGAATCTGTGAATACAAGTCAAGCTCTGTTGCCATATTGCATATATATCCGTTAATATTTACACAAAAATTCTAAGTAACCATAGACGAGAAAACCCATCAAGTTCTCAAAGCATGATATGAGAACAGATTGCTTAAATATTCAGTCTGGCCGGCACCTGTAACTGCAGAAAAATAAAACAAAAAACTAGTTTATTACCTCGCAGTTGACAAGGGGGCACTATTAATCCAAGAGTTCATGGAAGAATCGTAGCAGTAAACATCCCTAGTGGCATCCTCAGACCAGCCACAGCCACCCAACAAGTAAGCATTCTTTCCCAACACCTCAAAACCCATTCCTTTTCTCCGCAAGGCACGAGGTGGAAGCTCGCGAATCAGCTTCCAACTCCTCCTTGTTGAGCTTGGGTCTAACACATAACAACAAACACGCTCAAGCTTGTTGTCTCGACACAAAGCATATATCCAAGTCTCATCCAAACTATGCTTTCTACGATAAGCACACCACTCTTCACTGTGCAATAAGTCTCTCCATCTCCTTGAAACACATTTTAGTATTGTGTGGTACTTTCGAGGAACTCTTGCCAAACAAAAAAGTGCAATATCATCCGGAAGCCCGGATATCAGTGGCATTACAGATTGTTTACCATTTGATCCACTCTCATGACAATCCATTGCAATACCATAACCAAACAGCTTCCCAAGGTCTAAAAGTGAAAATCAACTGAAAACTACACCAGAAATGAATCCATAAAGCCAAGCAATAGAGCTCATAATCTAAATCTAGATTCAGCAATTTAAAAGCAAAATTTCCAAATTCAGATTCAACCCATAAAAAAGGAAAAAAACAATTA
This sequence comes from Swietenia macrophylla, assembly GCA_032401905.1. Lineage (NCBI taxonomy): Eukaryota > Viridiplantae > Streptophyta > Magnoliopsida > Sapindales > Meliaceae > Swietenia > Swietenia macrophylla. The sequence goes on along the minus strand of CP135579.1, from coordinate 5,960,515 downwards.
CACACTTTCATTACTCCATTCAATGATTATGGATTTAACGAATTGCCTTCCTCTTACAAATTTATTTAATCGATGCAATTTAAACTGATGCCCAATACTCAAGAAAGCGGAACAAACGAAAGCTCTAATCTTCTTTATTCAAGCAAATGCAGATGAATTCAATTATTATTATCTAGCTATACCAACAATTAGAAGCCATAAACAAAATCTGAGCCAAACCTTAGTTCAAAAACCAGACTATTTCATGAAAAATAACGCAAACAACCAGTAATTATCAGATCCATCAACCACTGACCCTAAAACTGAACTAGTTACACAAAAACAAGCTCACGAAGAGATCGAAAAACGGGGAAGAGACTGACCAGCGATGATGGAGGGTCGACGCTCATTCGTGTCGGGACAACATTGAGCGAGGTAAATAATCTTCGCGGGGCGATTGATATAATAAGTTTGTGATTTTGAGGTGACTTTATATAATTAATCATTTTATTGGGGGGTCTTTATGTTAATTAAGAAATGATAAATAATAAAATAATGTAACCCCCTTCGGATTTAAATCAAATCTGATTGCATAACGGCGGACAATCTGAAAGATAGAATTTGACCAAATCTCGCCGATTTTTAATCAATCCTCTGCTGGATGACTTGGATCTCTCAAGACAAATTGCCACTTTTCTGCCACGTGTATGGATACACAGTAATATTGATGCTTTGCAATTGGTTGCAATGGGCACAAACAATTTCTCTTTAGTTTATGACATTTCGGAATCTTTGGCCGGGCAAGCGAAGGCTTATTAAGGCCCCGAAATTACATTCTAAATTCTTTCTTATGCTGTTTGTTGTGCGGTACAGGCGGCATACATCGGGTCATTTTTGTCAGAAGAGAGAGCCCTACAAAAAGAATTTCGATGATGTAACAGTACAAGCCCAAAGTCAAATGGTTATTGGTGGAATAATGCTGATAGCATTTGGATTACAATCGATGACAGCCATTTTATTTAGCTGGTATGAAATCAATATACTACTGTGCAAACCCACGGGGGCGTTCCCCGGGATTTTTACCGCAACACTGTAACGAGAGCATCCTGATTAAAACCGGTTCATAACTTTGATACAAGGGCTGGATTCGGGGTTTTAGGGGGCCTGAGTAGGGCGTCTTGGGTCAATGATACAAGAAGCTGCCAAGGATACAAAAGCCTAAATCAGCGACGAAACAAAGGCAGGTAGGATGAATGCAAGGAAATGCAACAAAATGTGGAGGGAAAAAGAATCACTCAGTGTAATACCTCTCCGTTTCTGTTGAACATTTCTCCTGAAACAAAGCCGTGTCCATTGTGTGCAACAGGACTCGCAATCTGCAAGAAATTGGATGCGTTCTTCATGTATGTTTTACAAAGAGGGTAGAAAAACGTTAAGTATGAGAACAAGTATCTGACACTTACCACAAACAACAACCAGTCATCAGCTCTAACAGACCGGTGAAACCACATCCTAAAAAACAGACATGATTATATTATAGAGAGAGAAAGAGAGAGAGAGAGAGGTATGTATTAAACTATATTTTCCAAGGGAGAGTCACATAGTAGCTATCTTAAGTTTGTTATGGATGCAGAATATAATTTTTATTCAAAGTCGTAACAAAAAATATTATTTTGATGAATAGAATCTGTTAGCAGGAGCAGTGCCAACCAAAAGTGATTCATATGGAACCCAATAAATAATAATGCAAGTCACCTTGGTCAACTTGCACTCCAAAGATTTTAAATCAAAGAGGACCAACTGTGGATGTTAGTTCGTTCAACTGGTAAAACCTCTAGGGACCTCTCGAGTCTAACTCCATTCACAACAGAGTTAACGAGGGTTTGATTTATATTCATGTAACACTTAGAAAAGGAAAAAAATTGCAAAAAGAAAAACCAATTATATTGTTGCTGGGAAGCAGATACTTACGAGTGGTCCAGACTGAGAGAAACTGATCTGAAACCTTTTCTACGGTGGGGATTCAAACTGATTGAACTGAATATGAGATCTGAAGCATATGCCACCACACATCTGCAAAACAAATATATAGCCAGCACTTCATCAGGATCATACTTGAAATTTCCAACCCTCAACAATTTTCTATGCCCCTACAATTTGTTAAGAAAGCATACTTAGACCCACACCGCTTACACAGGACAAGAGACTGGATGGATTTAGTAACAGTTCACCAGAGAATCAAAATGTAAAGAATATAAATACAACAGATCTTCTTGTCTTTGTACCACTGCATTTTCGTGGCTGCTCGTATTTACGACTGTAATGGCATAACTAACACAAAAAATGAAAATATGTTGGCATCTGAAAGGTGTAGCTTACCTATGCAAAGCCTGGTCATCTGAAAGTTTCCCTTTTGCTCTGAACCAATACCTCAAACTGTAAAGCAGTTTTCTCAGATATGAATGAGACAGACATGAATAACACGTAATAAATTTCCCCAACATAAGGTGACAACAATTCAAACTGTCAGAAAATACAATTACACAACACAGTAAGCCAGACTAACCTTGGTGGAGATTTACTCTGATTAGTTTTACTGTCAGGCTCACAGAACCTTATTTCTATAGGCCATGGGACAAATTCTTTTGCGGCAACCTTGTTCCTGTAGCTCCTGTAACAATCAAGTAGTCAAGTAAAATGCGTGCCTGTGTATGTCACAAGAAGTAATTATGACCAGAATAATTGAAATCACACCTAGGAAGGTTGGGATCAGTAAGACGTTTCTCCCGTAGCTCTTCCATTGATAGAAGCTACAACGAATCAAAGTTCAGTACCACTACAGCAATCAGCAGGAAAAATGTTAAATTAAGCACATATCAGTTACCAATTCTGGTGCTGGCACTGATGGCATTGTTGTTGCTTGGTGTTCAAATCCCTTTTCTTCTTTCTGCAAAATAAAAGGAAATGTTACAAACATTTTGAGATGTATCAATCAGTCTTTTGACTATTGACAACATGCATATGCATTTTAAGGGCATGAAAAAAAAAATCATGCCAAATGAGAATGTGGCATATGGAAGTTAATTGCTGTTCTTTCTCCCTCAAGAAACAGTTCATCACTGAACTTGTAGTTACGTATCTAATGCTACTTCACTACTAAAAGTTCACACACAAAACATTTGTATTCTTTCACTATCAATAAACCTTGGAAGGCAAGACATCACAACTAAAACTCAATCGTCCTTGCTGATCATTCATCAATCCCAGTTCATCTTGATCTTTGATACCAATGCTAGTAGAACTCCATTTGGCCAGCTTTAGAATCCTACTGCATCAAATCCACGAGATTATATTTGCTGCCTTTAATCTTGCAAGAAAAATGATGCTAATACAGCAATCTCATCCTCACTGGTGTTTGGGTCAATCTAAAGATGATAAGGAAGTTAACTACAGTAATAAAACATAAGAACGGACTCCAATAGTCTAAATGATAAGAAGATCAGGTAATGATGGTCTTTTAGCAGTAAAGGGTAAAAAGAAAGAATAAAATATCCCAACCCCCTCATGGCAACATAAATAATGAAGAAAAGCAAAATACTCAGAAATTGCAAATTATATATACATATACACGACCAAAATAAAAAACAATGGACCAAAAATGTTTCTCAGAATTAGGGTAATATACAAATTTAAGGGTTAACTACATTACTTGAAATGAAGCGAGCAATGTGAATATGACATTTCCTTTTTGTATTGCATCTACTCTTCGGGTGGCGAAGCTGTTGCCATCACGTATACGATGAACTTGGTATATAATTGGCACTGCAAAAGTATACTTCCATAACGCTATGAAACTTTCTCAAATTTTAATTGTTATATCCATGAATTTAAAACGGATACTGAAATCAAATAATTTTCCTACGATTAACTAAATATATAATCTGAACTTTTAGTTCCTATAGCAGCAGTCAATCCAAAATGCAACAAGGTGTCAGCAATTTACTAGCTGAGTTCATGCACAAAAACCATGTAAAAACCATAATACATTCATCTCACTAAATTTATGTGGATTCATTTACACATGTGAAGAATATTTCAGAATGCTTGTTTCAATATAATATGTAGCAAGCAACAGAAACTTAGGAAAACCAACCACATAAGCGCACATAACAAACATCTTATTCACCAAGTCATGACCTCGGAAGGATTGCCATAGACATCATAAAGGCTTGCTCAAAATTGACGGTTAACTTTTAAATGGTCCTTTCAGAAGGTTTTTCCTTACTTTAAGGCACTTCCACTCATTCATTAACTCAAAAAGCAAGTCACAACAAGTTTGGACCAAATGCATAATACTGCATTCATTTGAAAGAGAGTTGTTGTAGCCATAGCACTCAAAACATTTGAGTATTAGCAGAAAAGAAGTCACAAAAGATTATTAGAATTTCACTACTATAGCTTAAATTCTCTGGCCAAAAAAGTCTGTTTTCGCTAGCTACTTGATAGCTTATCATGAATTAGGCATGGGTAAATGATTTTTGGGATGAACATACCCAAAGATCACATGTATAAAGGTAAAAGCATCATACAACCTATTACTTGAATCTTGAAATTTTAAATGATTTTTTGTCAAGGTTCTTTATCACTAAGTGCTGAGAAGGTTCGGTAAACAATTTGAAACAGTCCATCACATAATATAAAGGTAAAAGATGAGCCATCATTCTAGAATGAAAAAGGAAACGTATAAAAGAGAAGAAGACACAGTGTTGGTGTATTACAGTTGTAGAGCGCATACATTATATGATAAAAGATGATATAGACATTATGATAAAAACCATCACAAGCTGTTTTCATGCTCATGAATAGTTTACCAACTGTTCAAATCTGAAGCTCATGACAAATGTTACTTACTGTTAAAATCTCCCACCAGAAGAAAGTAACAATGCAAACTATGGACAATTTTAAGACAATCGACAGTTTTTGATGCTGCAGCCAGGGCCTGATTATATCATCACAAGTTAAGAAAGTCAATAATTTCTGAAATAGTAGGATAATCAACAAGAGGAATATAGGATGCAACCATCAGCCAAATTAACCACCTAATGCCAACTTATCAAGAACAAAAGAACCATGTTTAGCTCAGCTTCACAAACAGAGAAAGAATGTAAATGTCAAAAGGAAGATCAGTTAAAGAAAATATAGTCAATTTATGGACTATGGTTACTTGAGAATCTATACAAAAATAAACAATCTCACTATTTAAAAATCAAATATTAGATTAACATGCACATTTAACTGGACAAAAAATTAATAAATAAATGGAAGATGTATAAGATCAATAAGGCTGCCATTGAATCCAGATAAGTATTCCATTCCTATGTTAGGCCATTCTCTATATCTTTAGGGAATAAGGATCTGACTTCTAGCAACTCCCTTTAATTCTATTGAGGCACATATTACAATGCCCTTTAATTCAATGAACCAATCCGAGAAATTAATTATGAGCTTCAAACTTTTAGAAAAGTAGGTCAAAAATGTTATCCTAAAACAAGAGAGACCATCCAGTGAATGCTAAACTTTAAAAATAAGTTTGCCTAATAGCATGGCAGTTATACAAAATCAAGAGAGGGAGTGGTGTAATAAACACAGAGAAACAAAGAAAGGAAAGAAGGAGAAGCTAATCATGCCTGCCCAACCAACTGTCCTCCAAAGACCTTTCCAAATTTTGGAGCATCTGGCAAAGTGATCCCTTGGAATATATTCACCTTCAAAATAGTCACAGAGAAATTACGATAAAGAAAAGAACAAAACTAGAATATGCTCTCCGTCAAGAAGTTCATAACGTGCAATACAAAAGAAAACAACCTTTTGGCATGACTTTCCAGGCACAGGAAATGGAACAGAAGCACAAGGATCAAACTGAAAGAGGACAAACATACCTCTATCGGCTCCAAATGCAGTATGTTTTCCACAAGTGAGCATGCCTCAAGTGACTTTTCCGCACTCCAGATTGATCTTGTTTCAAGCAAATTGGAATGCTCATGAGGCAGAACTAAGCAGGTCAACTGACAGACACCACATATTTTATTCACAATTAATATTGTAAATAAGCCTCATTTGAGGTCCATTTCTTTTAAGTTTGGGCAGTTAGCATGATGATTTTCTCAAAAATCATGAAAAACAGAACATAATACCTTTGTCAAAGCAATTACATCTGCCTGCTGAGATGATGTGGACGAACCTGCAAAAAGAAGTTCAAATTATTCTTCCAAGAAAATTATTTTCATCATTGGATGTCATAGACCTCCTTCATCATACGTGTTGGATTCACAAAAGGTTCCATACAACCAAACATGTATCAGTAAATGCATGAAAAAAAACATAACAACAGGAAGATAATAAGGAGCAGCATTTTAATCAACATTCATACCAACTCTTCACAGTGCAAGACAACTGCTAGAAAACAAAATCAAGAGGTTCATAGAGAAGTAAAATCACATTATCAACCTAACAGTTTAAGAATCCAAATCTTCAGTTATATAGAAAGAATCAAGAATCATCAACAGTAGAAGAAAAGACCAAAGTACTCAAGACATAAGAAACCAGTCTCACCATTTCCAAAGTAATCATATCGTTTCAATTGATACTCAGGACGATCTTCTTCCTCAGCATGAACTGACCCAGAGACTTCAGCCTATGAAAAGTGTAATTAAACTTCAGCCAAGTTCATTTACGCTATAAAAAACAAATTTCACAGGCAAACTAACCTCTCCTTCCCATATGAAATAAATTCCTTCCCCGATCTCCCCATGACGAACAACAAACTCTCCTTTCTCTGCAATGCAACATATTCAAATTGAGTTGTACTGAACCCAAATGATGATTATTCTTTTATGCTGCCATTCTTCAGCAACTAAATAAATCCATATGGCACTATATTTATACGTGTTTACAAACAAATATTTTTCACTAATCGAATAGTTAATAATATCAACAAAAAACTAAAACCGAAAGAACTCCAACTCGAGTTCACCGTATCGTTTGACTGCAACAACTTCAGCGACTTTCTTCAGAGACGAACTCGGTAACCTCTGCAGCAGCGGAACACAGCCCAAGAACTCGATCACTACAAAACCGACCAAACGCACAAATAATTTAAACACGTTGGTCAACAGAATTCAAACACGTGAAACACGAAACTGAATCACAGCATGTTTACTAGTTGCCGAGAAACCGTAAGAGAAAACCGGAACTCTGTAAGTTGACGATTGCATATGTCAAATCTTTTTTCCTCCTTTTACTTTTCCCTGCGATTTCTCGGCTACCAAGGAAAGTAGCAGTGTAAAATTAGGGTTAAATCAAACGTACCTTCTTCAACGTCCATGATACCTCGCAACCGAAAAGGAAAAAGGAGAAAGAATCAATTAATTGCAGGTCGGTTTTCCTTCTCCTTTTCTGATTCTTTCTATTTACCCTTTTCGGCTCGTAAAGATTGTCCGTTCAGCTGAAAAGATGAAGTGGAAACATTAACAATTTTGGGTGCTCATATCAACATTTGGTATTAGATGATGAGAAGAGAACGTCCCAAGTGTCCCAAGTTCGATGGCGGTGAGGACAGTGCGTGCAGGCGTAACAAAACAAACGACCAATTTTATCAATTTATTAGTTAATAGTCAAAAAGAGGTAGTTGTTGAAATTTACTTACCATCAGAATCGCTTGCGGAGTCGCCGTACGTTTCGTCTAAAAATTATTTATTATTCATAATTTAAAATAAAATTTAAATTTAAATATTTTTAATTCTTTATTCTTTATTTTAAATAATAAAATACACATGGTCAAATCCTCCTTAATTTCATAATGCTTTCGCTCCATCCGAACCGGATTCACCACAATTAATTGGCTGGAAGGAAATGGAAAGACTGGATTCACCTCAATCTGATCTGATCAGCATAATATTCCAGGGGGTTGTTTTCCTCTGCAGGCAATTTTTATGCCTACTTCAGGGAATGTAATTTGCTTAATCAGTAGCTTAAATGGAAAGTAAAGATTGCGAATGGGATAAAAATTTACTTCCTGCTTGTACCGACCAGATATAAATGAGAGATGCTAACATAAATCTCATTTCACATCGTACGATTGTTTGACAGGTTATGTGAAGATATTTTTTGTATAAGCTTTTGAGTTCAAACTGTACTTGCTTGTGATATTATGTTATATTACTTTTTATCCCATTTAGCCAGTAACTTTTTCGCAATCAAAGGTGAAGAAGATTCTTATCCCGTACAGATATTTGTTTGAAGATTCCACTGCCTTTACTACAACTTTAACTCCATCAGAAGTTGAAATAACACAGCACAAACTCTATTTATCTGCGGTGAACCTAAGGGGTATAAACTACTTGCTGATCGGAAGATCAAAATAAACCCGCAAACATGACAGTGTATTTAATCCACATATTACCACATCAAGGAGCAGATCAATGAAAATAGGACCAGACAGAGATCCAAAGGCCAAAAGTCTGGTTGACATATCAAACCAAAGCAAAGCAATGCCAAGGTCTAAACAAGGATCAGAAAATACTTAAATATCACCGATGATAGAAACAAAATTGAACTGTGTCATCCGCAAAAGTTCCATTAACATTTCAAAACAAGTCAGACTCTAACCAAAATTCCAAAATAACAAGCCACACAAGCTAAATAAAATTATCTGAATGTTGAGGTCTTGAGAGATCTTTGACAGGCTCACTTCTTCTTGTCTCCAGCTCCGGCTGACCCGAAAAGCAAAGACCAAACAGAAAATTAGCAGGTTGATCGATAACAGTTAGGGGAAGTAACTAGACATAACCCAAACAAAACAAAACAAAAAGTTTCAGCAGTCAGCTACCTCATCTTGCGTAGAACACTGGACATCTCCTCACGCTTCTTCTTGGCTCTCTTGTGAGTGCCCAACTTTCCCTTTGCCACCTTCAAAGCACGCTTATCTTTCCCAACTTTTAGAAGTTCAGTAATCCTCCTCTCATAGGGCGCAAAACCAGCAACCTCCCTGATGACATTCCTCGCAAAATGGACTCTCCTACTAGTTTTCTGAACAGAGAATTAGAAAGATCTAGCATGCATCAGCCATCCAAGGAACTCATAAACATCAAGAAAATGCACTGAGCAATTTGTAGGTGACTTGGCATAACTCAATTCAATTTAAAAGTATCACATACATTTGACAATAAAGCATGTTAAAATGTGCCACAAGAAGCCCACAATTGACAGCAATAATGATCCAAAACCAAATATAGGATGGTGGAAAAACTTACCCCCCCTTCTGTGAGAAGGGGGGTGAGCCAATTCCTTCTTGGTCACAACATGTCCTTTGTTTAGACCGACAAAAAGGCCGGTATTTGGCTGCTTTGGAGCCATTGCCTGGAAGCACCAATATCAACAACATACATCAGACTACCAGAAAGTAGCCAAAACGACTAAACAGAATTCATGTCCAACACATATTCATGATACTGGCAGTAACTATTAGATAGCATTGACCGGAGATTATGGAACTACATCATTTGTGAGTAAACTCAGATCAAAACAACATGATAAAAATCCGTAGTAAGAAATGATCGACTGTCCAAACAAAATGATTTCCATTGCATGTAATTTACTTCGCTCTTCGGTAACTAAAACAACAATAATTAAAGTGTACCATACGCAAAAAAATATGTAAACTAATGATTAGCATGTCAAAAGATGCACAGTTTTTGCGGGCATTTTCTGAATCTACCAAAGTCTGGTAACTACATTCTGAGACGTGCTTCATTGGAAAATAAAACAAATTAGCAAAAAGTTAAATTTCAAGTTGTAACCTTCTATGCTGAGCAATTTTTGGCAACAAAGAAAAATCTCTGGGGAGAAGAAAAGTTCTCTCAGTGAAAATAAGTGAAGGAAAAAAAGAATGACAGTCATGAACCGACATGAAGTAAGAAAGATTGGAAGCAATCGCATGGCATTTTCTTACCTACCAAACAGCTCCAACGACGATCTTCTCGGAAAATCTAACCGCAAGAAAGATCACGAGGAAAAATTCAACTATTGATTCAAAAGATCAGAAACAATGGTAGGGTCTGAAGAAGATTATCTCGCCTCCTTCTGCAGAGGAGGCTGCTAACCTAGGGTTTTAAGCTTAATACAATATACTCCCAGTTCGTATAGATTATAAATTCGGGTCGGTTCGGCTCGGGCCATAATGGACCCAATAATATATTTACAAAAAAAAAAAAAAAACCAATCGGAAAAGCAAATGACCTAGCCATTCTTGAAACATTTTCAAAAGCCTTTAGAAATGCATACGACGCCTTGTGGAGAGTCGCAGTAGGATGGGTAAACTCATTTGGGCTTGGATCCTAACGGATTCCTTTACTATCACTTTTGGCATTCTGTCTTAACCATTGTTGGGCCCAACATAATTCTTGACAAATAGTAACGGATATTGTTAAATCCACCCCACTTCTTATCTAATTATCCTCCGCCTACCCAAAAAAATAACACAAGATTGAAGAAGAGATATGGGGTTATCATTACACAATAGGCGGCTGTATCTAGTGTGGTTTGAGAATGAGTTCGCCCGATTCGAATACGTCGTCATCGGTCATCACCTTTAGTCCGGCCAATATGTAGACGTCAGCCTATGATTGTACGTAGCTTAGTGGAATTTGGAATCTAAAGAATTCCACAGAGTAGATTCTGGGAAATCAAGCAACCCAGACTAAAATGGGTTTGACTAGCAGGTATGGCTGTTAGCTCTCTCTCTCTCTCTCTGTTTTTTTTTTTTTTTTTGGGGGGAGGGGGGTGGTGTTTGTATTTTTTCATCTCAAATTTTACTTTGTGTATAGACTGTAGCTTATGAGATTTACTAAAATTTTACTGTTTAATTTCTCTTTCGTAGTTCTGAAATTGGTTATTTTCATTGACAGGGGCCAAAGTTTGTTATGGAGTAACCCTTTTAAGCTTTTCAGCTATTGAGTTTGCAGATTATATTTTATTGTTAGTAGTTCAGCTGCTATCATTAGTTATATATAGCCTGATCACAGCGTATATTTTCCATTATTTTTTCCAATACAAGTTTTCGTTCTGATCAATTTATATGGTATCCAGTTGAGTCACTCAACTTCAAAGACTAGGTGTCTATTTTTGGATGTCTTTCACCATGTTCTTATTTCTATTTTCGGTCATGTTGCTTAATCCATGTTAAAATACTTGTTTTATAGGCATCTATGTCAATTGTTTGTGGCCTTCCCATTCTTGAGTGTGTGTATTGTCTTGCATGTGCTCGATGGGTTTGGAAGAAATGCCTCTACACTGCAGGTCACGAAAGCGAAAACTGGGGCCTAGCTAGTGTTGAAGAATTCATACCTATTCCTCACTTTTGTCGCCTTATCCTAGCTGTTTATGAAGATGATCTTCGAAGCCCAATCTGGGCACCGCCTTGTGGCTATGGAATCAATCCCGATTGGGTTGTCCTGAGAAAAGACTACGAAGAAACGCAATGTCGTGTGCCTCCTTACCTAATTTACCTGGATCATAAGAATACTGATATTGTTTTGGCAATTAGGGGACTTAACTTGGCAAAGGAAGGTGATTATGCTGTTTTGCTTGATAACAAGCTTGGGCAGACAAAATTTGATGGTGGGTATGTTCACAATGGATTATTGAAGGCTGCTAGGTGGGTTTTTGACGCAGAATGTGAGGTTTTGAGGGAGTTAGTTGAGAGGAACCCAGATTATACTTTGACATTTACTGGGCATTCACTAGGGGCAGGGGTGGTGGCTTTGTTGGTGTTGATTGTGGTTCAGAATCTGGAGAAGTTGGGAAACATTGAAAGGAAGAAGATCAGATGCTTTGCTATTGCTCCTGCTAGGTGTGTGTCACTAAATTTGGCCGTCAGATATGCAGATATCATCAATTCTGTTGTGCTCCAGGTATGACATTCCTTTGAAAACTTACGTGCTTTTATAGCCATATTTTGGTTAAAATGTCAACTTAACTAAGTTTCAATTAATTAAATGGTACGCGGTAAGATAAATTTAATGCTGTATCATTCAAATCAGAATCTCTAAAAAATCCTTGGGTGCAAATAGTAATTGGTCATCTTAGGAAAAATGATGATAGTAAATTATTCAGCGGTTGGAAATGTGGCATTCTACCCAAAAAACTTGTAGAAACTTAATTATTTCTGTTTATCTTCCTCTTATTGGAGGCTACATATCTGGTAATATGTCTGTTCAATGAAATTTGGAGGCAAGTCAAGCGTCTTGAAAATACAAACTCGTAACCTCTGAAAATTAAGGAATTACTTGGCTAGATGTGGTTATTATGTGACGCCATGTTTTTTATTTTTGTGGCTAGTTTTATCTTCTTTTATTATTAATATCCAGTTGTCCAAACTTCATAATCTCTTGAGACATGTACAGAAATGCAAATCTCATTACTTTGCTGTTAAATCCCCAATAAGATTACATGTTTTTAATTTTATTGTAAGCTTGTTTTCATTTCCATTGTAGTATCTTTTTTATGTATTAGATATTATAGATGCTTATGGCTTATGTTATCCTAATGAATCAGGATGATTTCTTGCCTCGGACAACTACCGCATTGGAAGATGTTTTCAAATCATTTTTCTGGTAAAAGATAATATGTCTCAGACACCTTTCTAAAGCTAGTTGATTTTGTGTTTTCTAAGCTCTTGACCATATATATGAGGTAATATTGGCTACACACAGTTGAGAAATGTCAAACCTTATATGTCTTTGTGATGAGATTAAGGAAACAGCGTCTGTGCACAGGACTGATTCATTGTTACATACATCATATATGTATCTATATAATGGTAGTGGTTATGTGATTTGTATGTGTGACTAATTACCCATGAAATGGTATTTCAAGGTAAAAGAGTATCCAACCAATTAGAAATATACATTAAAGAAACTTAGTCTCTAGAAAGCAAATAAATATGATATTATTTTCTGATTAACTAGCCTAATTCCTGTAATTGTTTGGGTCTTTGTGAGAGATTTTCCATGTGACCATGGTCATGTTTGCTAATACAACACACACCATTGTATCCATGTAAGTTGCTGAGAACTGTGTTCTCTTGCAGTTTGCCATGCTTATTGTGCCTAAGGTGCCTGAAGGATACATGCACCATGGAGGAGAAGATGCTTAAAGATCCCAGACGGCTGTACGCTCCTGGTCGGCTGTACCACATTGTTGAGCGAAAGCCCTTCAGGTATAGTAATACGTTACTTGTGTACTGATATTCTTCACATTGTTTACTCAAGTAAGAAGTTAAACTTCGTTTTTGAGGAGGGTGATTTGAACTGCATCTAATACTTACGCATGCATCATGTACATTTTCTTTTTCTTTTACACTGGTTTCAGGATAGGAAGATTTCCTCCAGTTGTGAGGACAGCAGTTCCAGTGGATGGGAGGTTTGAGCACATAGTACTTTCCTGCAATGCAACTTCTGACCATGCCATCATTTGGATAGAGAGAGAATCTCAGAAGGCTCTTGATGTAAGTTCCCAGCTACACAGTTGGATTATAAGAGATTCATGTAGCCCACTTTTCTAAGTCTTATCTTTTGTTAGCTGGTCAAGCTTTTGAATGCTCATTTGGCTGCATGTTGAATACTTTAAATGAAAGTTCAAATCTTTTTACTTGTATTTTGATTATTTATACTCAGAACAATTAAAGAAAAAGTCAATCAATTAATTTATTTCTTCTCAAGCTTTTTTGGTTTAAATAATTTCATGTACTCTTACTGTTGCTCCCGGATATGGCGGCTGGAATGTGTATAACTAAAGAATTGAGTGTTACCATCATCGTGTGTTTCTTATTTATCATTTCGGGTTCAAGTACCATAACCCTTGACCAACAATTTCGTATGGTTGAAAATTGAGAATGAACTCTTTGTCTTGAGCAAAACTGAAACAATTGATTTTCTTGAATATAGTTGATGCTGGAGAAATACAAGATTATGGAAATTCCAGCGAAACAGAGTATGGAGCGGCAGGAGTCCCTTGCCCGAGAGCACAGCGTGGAGTACAGGGTAGCTCTGCGGCGGGCTGTTGCTTTAGATATTCCTCTGGCTTACTCGCCTTCTCAGTACGGAACATTCCGCGAAATGCAGAAAGGGGAGACTTCTGGCAGATCAAGTGAGCAAACTTCGGTGTTGTCATCAAAAGGCTGGAGGGAAAGTTGGGTTAAATTTGTAGAGCGCCTTTTTGATGTTGATGAGTCAGGTCGAATGGTTTTCAGGCAGCCACTGTCATAAAGTATGCAAAATTTATGTTGTGAATAGTCATTCATCCGAAATCATTCTTTGATTCATTAGAAAAAACCCGTGCTGGTGATTTCGTGATCGTATGCATGACCGTGCGTGAAGGTACAATGGTATCAGTCGTGTATTAATGAATAAATCGTTCGATGCTTAATTGGCCATATAACTACGCAGACGGCATCAGGGGGAAACAAAACAATTCTTGACCAATCTTGTCATATTTGACATAATCTAAATCCCAAAGGGGGGAATATGGAAGAGAGAACGAGGAGCCTCACCTGGCATTATTTATTGTGATCCCTGCACCGCTTGATGATAATTTTAAAGTAGTTTCTTTAGCGAAAAATAATAAAAATGAAACCGCCACAGAATCGTAAAACTAACTTAACCGTAGCGGCGTGAGTACTACCTGCACCGAATCCAGGAGTGAATTTGCAAACAAGATATGAAATTTATGCATAATTACCTTCACCTGAATGGGAGACAATGTCAATGCAATTGCTGTCACCGTTGGACCTAACACCGTTACCCAAATAATACATAAAATTAGTTCTTTGTTGACTAGTTTTACAGTAGAACCTAAAGTAGCTCGGCCGGCTGGTCAACAAGCTCAGCTTTCGAAAACTGCCTACTTTGCAATTGTAATTTCATTTATAATAATGTTGTCACCTAAGTTTATTGAACAATAACATTATCCGAACTGCGACCATGATTAACCCACTGCTTTTGTGGGGGAATGAAACTATACACATTCTGTTGGTAAAATCTTTGTCCTCAACTTACACCTGGAGATCCATGACTGCTTCACCTGCAGAAAAAATTAAGACAAGCAAATCAACCCAACAAAATATCAACCATCACCAGTATGCAAAAGGTCTGCATACATCTGTATTCGAAAATAATACCCATCAAATGAAGATGTATGAAACCAAATAAAATAATATATAACAAGGCAATGAAAGAGTAACCGTGATCATTCTTTATATCATACCATGCATTCTCTTGACAAAACGTTCAAATTCCATGAAATTTTGTCTCTCCATGAGAGGTGGGCCGAGCCTAAGGTAGGTAAAAGAAAAAAAGTGTCTTCCATCTGGATCAGTCAAGGGCTTGACATTATCCAGAATCTTGTTATAGCCTACTCTATCATGACAAGGAAGTGCATTCTCACTACATACTGGCGTGCAAACATCCCATGCAGCATTCACCACCTGAAATAGACAATTATCATGTTCACAAACAAAGACTCCCGAAAATAATAAGTCCAACTAAATTTAAAATGACCAACTAAATTTAAAATGATACGTTGCATGGTCATTCTCCTTAAAAAAAAAAAAAAAAGCTTTTTCAAAGATAATCCCTTTCTCAAGGCTATATTGCAAACTTAAATAGAAGAAATATTCAAGCTTATAAGGAGGTTCCAAATGCTTACCTGCCACACTAACCCCTCAGGATCTGCCAGTGCTTCCTGGAAGTCCTCATGTCGGTCTAAAATGTGCAATTCAGCAGATGCAAAGTTTAAAACAGCTCCATGCTTCTTTAGCATTGCCACAATTGCAGCATAGCCATCACGATTACATGGGTTATAGAAGCCAGCAGTTAATTCGGCAGCATGACTGGCTGTCTTGTACCACCAGTGATTACCTGATAGCTGCTCAGCAATTAAAATACAACAAACAGACTGGATGAAGCAATAACTGCAAGAAATAACTTCTAAACTCGTTTTGCAACGGTTATATAAAATCATGGTACAAATAAGCCTAATGTGATTGATAAGCCTAAGGTTGTCTGAAAAATACATTACGCACCCCTAATAAATTGATAATTCTACAGCCAAAAATAAATAGAAGTCCATTGTGCAGTTAGGTAGATATGTTGCGAAGGGGAGGCCTGGTAAAGGTTCCAAAGTCTCATCATAAATAAAGAACAAAAATTAACAATAGAGATAAAAAGCACAAAATTATTTAAATATTTTCCATAAAAAAATAATTTAGATATATCTTCACTAACCATACATTACAGGGTTTCAACAATGAACAAACATTTTGAAAATATAATTGTAATAAAAGATTTGCTGATGAAGACATGAAAGGCAAAAAGAACACAAACATAAGCAAAATAATGTAAACTTGCAGTTCAGCACTTCAGCACTTCAGCTTAATAGTTGGTTCAAAGATGTTAAAGCAGTCAGCAGGGAAGAAAAGAAACTGATCTTCAAATCAATCATAGTAAAGAATATAAAAGGAGAATTGTCATCGTCCATCCAAAATAAGAATATTTCTCAAAGCCCTACTCACCTTTGCTGCAATGCAGGTGCCTTCAAAAGCTAACTTTGCCAGAGAAAGCACACGATCACCATGATCAACTAAAATTTGGGAGTACCAATTAAGGAAAAACCTTCCATAGTAGCCATTATAATCCCCTCCATCACAAAAAAAGCCTGTTTCATGTGGCCGTGAATTATAAGAGCCAGCATTTTCTGGTCCTCGGGCCCAAAAGGAGTGTCCCCTTGCTTCAGCTGCCTTCCTCATGCTTTTTAATAAATACTTATCATAACACTGCAAACAGAAATTTATGTTGACACACAAGAAGACACATAATTTTACAAATTTATTGATTATAAGTTAAGAAAAAGCAGAGGGGTTAACTCCACAAATCAATGGGAACACCCACAATCATTACGTCAATAAGGCCAATTTTCCCTTGGGAATTACAGATAATTTTCAAGGAAATCCAATTACATCATAACAAATACTAGTTATTTTTGCACAGCTATAACTTCTAAAGCAATTGCGATGCAATCATATTTCACAGAAGCCCACAAAGGCCCAGTACCAGAGCCTATCTACAAAGGTTTTGCCTGCCCAGAGGAACAATGAAATAGAAGGATTTGTCGGAGGCAGATTATGGTGGATGGTGTTACAAAGCATGCAGCAAGTGTTGGAGGCAACAGTTCAAAATTTTCAAGGAGTTTAAAGCATTTGTGACAGCAGTATATCTAAAAAATGGCAAGGTTGTGCTCATGCATTGGCATTTTATAAGTAATAGGTCTTAGATAACTGTATGTAACAGATAAAAGACTCCCATATTCCCAAAAGAAAGATGTTAACAAAAGTAATAAGCCAGCTGCCCTTGGAATAGGTGGAAAGAGTCATTAGCTCTCCCAATGTAAAACATGAACTTGATTGTTTAGTCACCTAAAATGCAAAGAAAAACTAAAACTTCTTTCATAATATTCAAAATTCCTGCAGCCAATAGCAACTTTATATTGCTAGTATCTCAAAGCGAAAGGAAAGCAACTTGCAAAGCTTTATCAACCAAGTCCAAACGATGGCAGACTTGGTCACTAAGAAATAGACATTGAAAGTAGAGGGAATATTACCTGAAATTCTCCGATGCCAGGATATCTCCAACCATGCTTTACAGGACAAGATGGGTACCGTAGCTCACCACAAGGACCTAGCCCAACTTCAACCATGGAGATGACACCATTCTGAAAGAATTCATCAAATTCCACTCGGAAGCTTCTCATATAGTCAAAGTATACCTACATGATTAAAATATAAGATAAAAATTTTGACCAATAAAGGCTCTTCATTAAGCAAATCCAATCTAAATGAAGTAACCATTAAAGAAAAGCATCAACGGTTCAAATCAAAACAATTCTTTCAAATACAAATGTCAGAAATCAAGTTAAATACAATTTAGATTCATCATAATTCCATTTCAAACATTGGACAGGGAAAAAAAAAAGCTACCATCCAAAATACTAACAATATTGTAATACTACTGGCCGGATATTTATAGCGCTATTGTCAATCCAATTAAACTTCAACAACTGTTGCAAAAGAAGAAAAAGAAAAAAGCATAATGTGAACAGCTGCAAGTATTATGCCACAAACAGTTTCAGTCCAATTAGGTCTGTTAATTAGACAGAAGTACCTCCAGAGCAGTCCGGCCTCTTAAAACCCGCTCCTTATCAATCCCCCATGAGAGACACTCGGGATTTCGCCTTCCCTCTCTATCGGTGAAGAATATGTCAGGATTAGTTCGACCAATCTCAGCCACCCAATGAGGTAGAGGAATACAAACATCATCACCAACATTGCCTCCACATTCATGAAATGACATAACAACCTGAGACAACATCAATATAGATCCAATATGACTTTTGGTAGGAATAAAAAGCAACCACATTCCGAAGAATAATCAATTATTATCTAGCACAAGATTGAGGTCAAGTTATGAAGACCTAACACAAAAAGAAAGAACTTCAAATCATAAATTCGCGCAATTAAAACCAATGAATACAGTTTAACACAAATAATAATCAACCCCAATTTATGTTTTGTTCATTATGATATTTTATTTCTATTTTAAGAACAACAAAACCATGATTATAGCTGAGTCAGTGACTCAAGTTCACAGAGGTACGAGGAGGTACCACACGCACATGCACTAAGCATGGTTTCATTCACTTGTTGACATGTTGAGACTGCACCCAGGGCACATCACTTTCTCATTCAGCAATTTTTGAGAAGTCTCCTTTAAAGGAGAAGATACTAAGACACTTTATTCCCTAAAGACATTCTCATAAGCTTAAATTGCAAGTAACAGACAGATCAACATATAAGACACATACCCACATCCAAAATGCTAATGCATGTGACAAACCTTGAGATAAAGATTGACTTTATGGAGCAGTTTTGAGAACAAATCAGCCTAGGGGGAGAATGCTTAAAAAGATAAAAAGCCTTAAAAAAAAGACAGAGTCTTTTTGAGGCGTGAGTGTTACTGGTGTCAAAACTCTAGATTCTACAAGAAACACTGAGAGGCTGATATCTTCAATGATACCAAAAGCAGAAAGTTTGTTAGTTTCCACACCCAAAAAGCATTGACCTGTATGTCCACGAAGCTCTTGTAACCATGCAAAAATTACATAGATATGATAGATTGAAATAATGGAGGTCATGTTTTTATCATTTTCAACCATGAACATCAAACATAATCCTAGCAAGTACCAAATGCTATGACAAGCATAAAAGCATATTTTACAATACACACCTGTAATTTAAGCTTAAGCTCAGAAACCATTTGGAAGAGCTTCTTGTAACCACTCCAGTTATAGTCTTGAGGAGCATGAGCCTCCACCATTCCCCACCAGCAATCAACCATAATCCCATCTATATTGACTGATTTCAATACCCTCAGTTGCTTCAGCAAACCATCTGGATCAACTAGCTCACATTTCATGTTGATGACACCCAACTGCAACCATAAGAGTGAGTTATTGCAACATAACTTGCAGAAATAGCCAATACTGAATCATGTATAGCATTTGGTTCCCTTAAAAAAGCCAAATATACATGAGCTGGATCAGTTAAAACAAACTAATTCTTTGTAAAGCTAAATTATAAAGCATGAAATTTTTTTTTAAAAAAAAAAAAAAAGCTTGCCCACCATGCAAATGAGTAGAAGAGTATGATATTAAAACCACAATAAATAGTAGAAAGAAAAAAAGAGAGAAGTTAAATGTAGACAGGAAACACAAAGCTAAAAAACATACTGGAAGCATCACATAAACTGGAACATATGGTGTGCTAGCAAAATCACGTTCTGGTATGTTTGGAGGTACATCTGCAATCTGCCCAAAAAAAAAATAAATGAAGCCACACTATAGAAATCAATCTAGGAAACTTTCATATTGAAAGTACTACTTCAAACTCAAACACCATACAAAATCTTAGATTTTTATTCCTTGCGAGATATTATATAAAAATATAAATTTAAAAAAATTATTAAAGAATCCGGCAATGAAGAGGCTTCTGTATTCTAATTATAGATTATTGTAGATCAATTGCACATAATACTTTTGAAGTGCCATAGGCACATCATGAATGTTAAACTTCTAAACAAAACAATAATACAGCATATCAGCATCAAGTTACCAAGGGATGGAAAGATTAAAAAAGAAAAAGAAAAAGAAAAAGAAAAAGAAGAAAAACCATACAAGCAAATCAGTCCAGTCACCTGCTTGTCATTTAAAGTATCCATGGGACCGCCAATAAGAGAATGACTTTCTGTTTGTTCACCTCCGTCTCCCACCAGAGCTGAAGTTTGTGTCTGAGAAGTTGGGGATAGATCATAAGGCGACGGTGTGGGCATAAAAACACCTTTCAGGCGACATGTGTTGTACTCCACTGAGTTTCGATAGCCAGAAGACACTCCTCTAAGGGAAGTAGGTGGAGCTGGTTGAGACACCATACGAGAAGATGATGAAGTTACCATGGCAGAAGTGGCACCAGCAGGCCTTGAGCCCTACAAAAGTTAAAGAGAAAACATTTTAGTTAGGTCTTTCCGATATCCAATGGTTAGTATTATAGTGAAAAATGCCAAACATGAAATGGTCCTTACCAATTGCACGATGCAATCCAAGATATTATTATGCACGTAGTCTAAGATCTGCTAATGGTAATATAGGAACTAGGAAGCACAGGCCCAACCATATGGCTCACATCCGACTATTAAACGCACTTAGATGCACAGAGGTATTTATCAAATCCCAGTATCATGCATTTTTTTCATAGACACGAGTTACTAAATTTTCAGGATTTATTAGAGAAGAATTAACTAGCTCAACAATTTAATGACATGCTGAACCAAGTGAGAAAAGACAGCCGTTACTTGACAATTAAGCACCTGAGATCTAGAAGGGAAGGTGGTTCCATCAGGAAGAACAACCCAGCCAGCTTCCCTTGCCAGAGCCGCAATCACATCATTAATATCAGCTCTGACCCGGAGATTATAGTTCCCATGCCTCCGAAGGCCTGCCAAGATCCTAGCAGTAATTGCCCTCCGATGCCGCTCTCTTAGCTTTGTTCTTTCCTTCTCTTCTAAAGGTCTGGACCTCCGCACTCCTCCCCCTCCTGGAGTGCCCACTTGCTCTTGCATGTGATGTTGGTGTTGAAACTGATTATTATTACCACTATTTGGTGCTATATCTACATCAACCCCCACCATCACTTGCCTAGGAATGTGCTTCTCTCCATTTTCCCCGTCGCCGTTGTCCTCTTCCTTCACATCCATCTCCATCTCTTCTTCATCATCTTCTTCACTCGTTCCAATTAATTTCTGCATGTCTGTTGCCATAATCTCCCACTCCGTACTTCTTACCCAGTTACTCTAAAGATGATGAATTTCCTACCAGAAATGCCATCATTACTGCTAAAGTTTGTGCATATTTGATATATGGCTTTGACATTCCATATAGTGCAGCAATATAATCTAGAAAATTTAAAGCTCGATTGATTCTATGGCTCCCTGGGAAAAAAAAAATTGCAACTTCAAATTGTGCTCACAATACTAAACAACATATAAAGCAAACAAGTGAAAGAAATGACCTCTTGTGGTGAGCTGAAAATAATCTGAAAACTGCTAGTTAAGAGGGAAATTTTATTCTAACGTTCTAATACAACTTTTCAAGTAGTTGACCTATTTAGGAGTTAAGAGGACATAAGCAAAAAAGTTGACAAAAAAGAAAAAAATGAAGTTTCATCCTGAACATGTCCATTCTTAAAGATAAATACAATATAAACGAAAATACTCAAAAAGCGGTTTTCCTCTTTTTTTCCCACAGTTTTCACGGCAGCCAAACAAGAGATTTTAAACTTAATGAAGCGTATCTACTCCAAAGGAATTCAATTTTCCAGGAAAATTGGGAAAACTTCCCCATAGAACTATCAAAGCTGGAAGAAGTTATCAGAGAAGAGAAATTCGTATCACCTTAAACACGAGTTCTCGCCTAATTCTCAGGCGAGGCCTTCACTACACAAAAATCGATATGTAAGAGCCTCCAACTTTCCATTTCCCTTCAACTTTTAACCCTATCACCATACGAGTTTCACACATACAAACTCTTCAATCTCAACCGTCTAAAAACAGATCCGTCTTTCCTCCCACAGAAACTATAGTACCGTCGATTTTCATCCCCAAAAATCCAAAATTTCCCGCCACCGGATCAAACATCCGGTGTCATTTCACGGCGAGTCACCGGGAAACTGTAGAGATTAGAGACGAAAGGCGAAGAAGCGAAATTTAGGGGTTCTCCGGCGAGAACGGAGAGACGGCTACCAGAAAGAGAGGAAGCATGCGCATGCGTGTGAGGCCCAGGGTTTCACGCGTGTGTAAAAACTCAAACGTGCATGTGTGTGCGAGGTTGGGGTTTGGCACGAACGGGGCTTGTACGTGTGCGTAGGTGCGTATAAGCGAAGGGAAAGGGAGCCGCAGATGCTGCGAGCGGAACACGTGTTGCACGTGCGGAGGTGATGGCAGAGGGACATGGGCACGAGAATTGGGTGTGCCAGGGCAAAGCATATCACGTGACCGTGGATGGAAGGAATTCATTACCACTTGACGAGACGGTTATGAAAACCGTTTTCTTACTTAAAAGAAGTTAGGCTCCTACCCAACAAGACAACCCCGATGTTTTCCGCGAAGCAATAAGCCCTTGCCACGTTTCCATATAAACTCAAAACCTGTGTCACGGTCATCATTCTAATGGCCACAATTACACGATAAACAAGATGATTACTAGGTAGATAATCACTTTCATTTAAAAATTATTAATGCGCCCACTGGCACTGACGACTTGAATGTGTACCAAACATAAAGAATATATCCAACTTTCAGAAGAATCCATACTGGATAACTAAATAACTTTAGTCAAGTAGTTTCATTCAAGTTACGTGATAGCTGGATAATAGATAATCACAACATCAGAGCATACTGGATTTTATGTGCAGAAAAAGCACAGAGAGCACCCAAGTTAACAGTGTCTGGCAGTGCAACAAGATATTTAATCCGCAGCATCCTAGCGGTCTGCTCCAGGAGGTCTTTCATTTGGATAAACCTGGAGATCAGAAACCGCTTCCCCTGCAACCACAGGTGAGACAACCGAAAGTCTCAGCACATAAAACATGAACTGCTTATATACTACCTTCCTAAAACAGTTCTCCAAACACTTTATAAATCATTGTTGAAAGTCAACAAAAAAAAAAAAAAAGGAAGCAAGGAAAGCGATATTGCCAAGAGAAACTAAACTTTAGCATATGTTCTTTTCACATGCAGTGGAGTTAGCAAGTTATCAGACACGGAAGCATGAAAAACCCTTTCTATGATCTTCATAGATTTTAATGCAGTCACAGGAATACGGAAGTAGGTTAAGCCCAAGTACACATCTTTGATTCCATAACAAGAAGAAAAACAATGGCAAAGTCTATGAGCAGGAGACAATGAGACCAAAAAAAGAGAAAAAAAAAAAAAAAGGGAATAGGAGATAATGGGCACAAGTCCTGCAATAGGTTTTATAGCCAGCAGATGTTACCCTCTTGTAGGGATCAATTTTCCATGAGAGCAAGTAAAAAGACCAAATGTGAAACAACTTCCATGATTGTGTATATATTATCAAGTTTAGTATGTGATGATCAAGGCAAACCCACAATTTCTAATATCCAATCAATTACAATGAAAATCATCTAAAGTGGCACCAAAGGAAATTTACACTCTGCGTACATTATGAAAATAGAAAAAAGGAGAGAAGATCACACTTTACCATGCATTCTCTTGACAAATCGTTCAAACTCTGTGAAGTTGTGTCTCTCCATTAGAATTGAGCTGTGCCTGAGGTAAGTAAAAGCACATAAATGCCTCCCATCGGGATCATTTAGGGGTTTGGCATTTTCTAAAATCTTGTTATAACCTTCTCTGTCGTAGCAAGGGAGAGCATTCTCACTGGCAACTAATATGGAAACATCCCATGCAGCATTCAGCACCTGGAAGTTAAAAAAAAAAATTGATAGAAAATTACATGTGGAGTACTCATAAACTCAAGGTCCAAACAACTGCCCCCTGTTTTCTCCCCTTTTTTTGTCAAATGATTCATGTTCCAATAAAAAATACTTCCAGAATCCAAATCCAGCAAATTTATGGATATAGTTTGCATAAACATTAGGTCAACCCACATCCTAATTTCACCAACATTTTTCTTCAAATTTTACTAAACAGATAAATCAACTATTTCGGATCCCTCCTCAACAGTGTTCAGATATTATATATCCAGAAACATAAACAATAAAATAGAAAAATCTATGCTCTAGTTTACCTGCCATACCAATCCTTCGGGGTCTGCCAGTGCCTCTGGAAAATCCTCGTGCTGGTCCAATGTGCGCAATTCAACACATGTGAAGTTTAGAGCAACCCCATGCTTCTTCAACATTGTTGCAATCAGAGCATAGCCGTCACGATTTGATGGGTTATAGAAGCCAGCAGTCAGTTCAGCAGCATGGCTAGCTGTTTTGTACCACCAATGAATACCTGATAGCTGCTCATCAATCAATAAATACAGTAAAAAGAACTTGTAGTGTTCATTCACAGCATAAACTTTTATTGCACCAAAAGAAAGGAAATTGAAAAGGAAAAGCACTCTGAAAAAGTGACTCACCTTTACAGCAATGCAAGTTCCTTCAAAAGCTAAATTAGCCAGAGCAAGTACACGATCACCATGGTCGACCAAAACTTGAGAATACCAATTAAGAAAGAATCTACCATAGTAGCTATCATAGTCACCTCCATCACGAAAAAACTGTGTCTCATGTGGAGTGGAATTGTAAGAACCGGCATTTTCTGGACCTCTGGCCCAGAACAAGTGTCCCCTTGCTTCTGCAGCTTTGCTCAGACTCTTCATTAAGTACTTATCATAACACTGAAATGAAACAGCATTATTAATGAATGGTGAATAGCATGTCTCTTTATTTAAAAAAAAAAAACCAATAAAGAGAAGACAGAGAAAAGCTTGTGACTTTATACAAGTAACCATCGGGAAAGATAATCATTCATAATTCCATAATGATTATTATGGCCCTCAGCAGAGAAAAAATTTCAACTGCCAATTACTCAAAAATGTACCTGGAATTCACCAATGCCAGGATATCTCCAACCATGCTTTGCAGGATAAGAAGGATACCGAAGCTCTCCACATGGACCTAGCCCAACTTCAATTTCAGTGATTATTCCATCCTCAAAGAACTCATCAAATTCTACGCGAAAACTTCTCATATAGTCAAAGTAAACCTGTCTTAATTTGTTGCCAAACAGAAGTTACTGAACACTGCAATCTTAAAACACAAATCATGGATCAAATGATGGCATGACTCAACACATAGAGCAGAAAACAGATGAGCAGAAAAATTTCTACCACAATTCCCAATAACATAAATTTTAAAGCACTTAGCTATTACTACATCACTAACCATAGATAATATACATCTTTTGAAGAATATTGTTAGTGCTATTGCTGTGAAACTTACCTGAATCAAAGTAATCCAATACATGTATTTCTAGTGATATATTTGCAGTGGCCTATGTTTTAAGATGAGTAAAATATCCATGCGTATGTTAGCCTGGTGGCAAACTGTTGCCATCATGGACCTATGCAACATGTTCATGTTTCATCGCTTGAGAGGAAAAAGAAGAAAGAACATAAAACATGATAATAGTAGAAAAGGAACAACTACAGATGTTTTCAAATTGAAATAATAGAGAAAAATCTTGCATTGCTGAACAATCTTACTCCTATGCAATACCTCAACAGCAGTCCGACCTCTCAAAACTCGTTCCTTGTCAATTCCCCATGTCAAGCATTCGGTATTACATCTTCCTTCTCTGTCTGTGAAGTATATGTCAGGATTACTTTGACCAACTTCTACTACCCACTGTGGTAAAGGAATATATACATCATCACCGACATTGCCTCCACATTCATGAAATGACATAACAACCTGAAAATTATAAATCTTTTATTAATATCTTTTTAATGACTATTGTTTTTGGCAGGGTATCAGAAAAAAGATTGTCGAAAGCGATTCTCATCATAATGATGTCAATTTTTAGGTAGATGTCTAACTTATTAATTTCCTCCATAAATATAACATATTTCAATAGAAATGAATCTTCTGTTATCCACTCAACACGAGAAGCTTGCTTTTTATTACAACAGATAAGTGTCAAATCTATAGCTACATAAGGATTTCAGATTGTTTCTGTCCTCATTTCCTCCATAAATATATATCTTTTAATAGACATTAATCTTCTGTTATCCACTCAACACAAGAAACTCGCTTTTTATTACAATGGACAAGTGTCAAATCTACACAGCTATACAAGGATTTCAGATTGATTCAGTCCTCATTTCAACTCTATCAAGCCTCACCATTAGCTACATCAGATTTCTACGAGGTCAGTCATTCTGAAATGAGATTGATAGACCATTCCTCCCCATTTCAACTTGACCAAACCTCATTCCTATCAATATTAAATGGTCTACATGGTGCTTCCTGTCTTACTCCATCCAGTGCTGAGTCCTCAACCTAAATCCTTACCAATTCACAATCTTCCTTTCACTTTGGTAGAATATACTTATAAGAGTAAGATTCTAGCTTCTCATACTTATGCTTTTCTCAAGTTTTGGTATGCCAACAGTGTTCCTAAATTCTTTGCTCTCACCCCTACTCCTAGAATTTGGTAGCATCAGTATATGTTACTCGAGTTTCTTTTGCAGTATACCAAATTCATTAACATTGCTATTGATGAACTCTTCTTAATACTATTATGCCAATCTAAACTATCTAATGGGGAAAAAGTAATCTGCATTTGGTTCCTGAATTTCACATACTTTGATAGTAATTACTTACGACATTCAAAACAATATTGTATGATATATGTAAATCTTAAGCAAAAAGAGTCATCTTATGTCTGAGCCATACAGAATTACAAAACTATGTCCAAGTGACTAGAATGCCAATCACTTATCTGAAACAACTCAACATTTGGGGATCACCACCAATCAGTAAATGACAGAGTAAAGAATGTTAATATTTTTTAAAGTATCACTCTACAACGCATTAAAGGTTAATGAAAACTAAACCTGTAATTTGAGCTTGAGTTCCCGCACAATCTGAAAGAGCCTCTTGTAGCCACTCCAATTATATACCTGAGGAGCATATGCCTCAACTATTCCCCACCAGCAATCAACCATAACGCCATCAACATTAATAGACTTCAAGATCCTAAGCTGATTAACCAAACTTTCTTGATCAACCAGCTCACCGTTCATATTGATGACACCTAACTGCCACTCTCCCCACAACACAAGTCATTCCTTGCAAACAGTGAAGGTGAAGACAAAACACCAGAAAATGATTGTCTTTTAGCTTGTTAGCAAAAAGATATAGACAGTGCTTCCTTGGATGAGGTCTTTCTAGGAAATTAATTTAGAACTCTCAATCAAAATCAAGCCCACATATGAACAAAAAGTAGAATTAAATGCCATCTATAGTGACAAATGTATAAGTCGAAAATGCATAAACTCACCGGTAGCATTACGTAGACGGGAACATACGGTGTGCCAGCAAAATCACGCTCCAGCACCTTTTGTGGATAGCTTAAAGCCTATCAAAACAAAAGGGAAAATTGAAAGTTGTGTGAGAAACTTGTAAAATTTTTACAGTGCTATCAAATTATTGTAAACCTATGTTTTAACTTGGTTCTCTGATAGTAGTTTCTAAATTAACCAACTTCGTTTCTCACCAAGTCATGAACCATTGTTTTCTCTGTTTTCCTCCTTAATACAAATACTTTGACTATTGTTCTCAAGCGATTAAAAGATGTCATCGTATTACCCTCACAGCCTCCCTTGTTAATTTTTATGTTCTTCTCTATAAATACTCATAAACATTAGCAACCACTTTAGTTCCGTTTTAGAGTAAACTCACACCCAATTAGATTCATCTGTTTCTATCCTTCTTGCATTAGGCACTCTTAAACGAGTAGTTCAAATTTTTAAATGGCAAAAAACAACACAGCCAGTTTACGAAAGAAATGCAAAGAGGAAATAGAGAGAAAATATGTAATAAAAATACCGAAAAAATGACAAAAAGTAAACAATAGAATTACCTGCCCATCGTCATTAGCATCGATGGAATCACCGTCGAGAGGATCCTCTTCAGTTTTTTCTTCCCTCTCTCTCATCACCGCCAAAGTTCGAAACAGAGTACCTTTAAAACTAAACGAATTGCAGTCTGTTGAGCACCGAAACTTCAAAGACACTCTAGGAGAAGTGGAAAGCGCTTGATTATGTGTAAAAGACAAAGTAACACCAGAAGGACTAAAGATGTCGCAGAACCGAATTGATGAAGCCATTTCGAAACTGAAACGCTAAGATTCTTTTTGTTCCAATGAAAAATGAAAAAGATTCGATGAACTAATAACAAATTTTGAAGTGCGACGAAAACTCTTTCCAATTTCTATCGAGTTTCTTTCTCCGGAACGCTAATCCCGTCAGTGGACCGTTAAGGGTCTGAAGAAATTGCCAGTTTACAATTGAAACCGTCAGGGTCAATTGTTAAAAGTAATAGATTAAAGGAAACTAAATAACTAATAATACAATCTAAAATGTGAAGAAAGAAAACCCTATCAACATTCTGTCAAAATTCATGTGATAGTTTCCTTCTCCCGAAGACTTATCCAGTGAGCCAACCAATGGAAAGCAAAAAGTTTTAAGAAGTGGATTTGGGTTTTCCAACAGAAAATGTAATCCTAAGGATCTTACGAAACCGCCATTTTGAAATTAAGTGGAAAATGCAAAGG
Source organism: Swietenia macrophylla (assembly GCA_032401905.1). Classification (NCBI taxonomy): domain Eukaryota; kingdom Viridiplantae; phylum Streptophyta; class Magnoliopsida; order Sapindales; family Meliaceae; genus Swietenia; species Swietenia macrophylla. The sequence goes on along the minus strand of CP135579.1, from coordinate 5,931,506 downwards.
ATTTAACGGAACTAAGTAAGAACCATTTCCAATTTCTAACCAGATTCAAGAATAGTTTCTTTCTAGGAAAAGTGACTCAGTAAGTAGACCTAGAAAGCAAGATCTGCATGGAGGGAAACTAAGATTTTATGTGATTTTCCTCCGTTTTCTTGGAAACCAAGAATATTTGAGTGGGAGTGAGAGAGAGAGAGTGAATGGCTAGCAAAGGAATTTGGGAAGGCAGTTGCGTGATCCTAGATGGCCTCCCTACTCGGACAAGTGCCTTTATAACGTTCACGTGGGTACACGTGCCAGATGATTCGGAGAATCAAGAACAAAGATTTATTAAGAACAGGATATTTTCACGAAGGTCCTCGATAATAATCAAGATGGGATCACATCTCGGCCCATGTCACGCTCAACATGGACCATCTCCCAACTCATTTCTTTCTTGGTCCAGTGTTTGTGGCCCAAACCTAATGGGCCGCATCAACCAAATGTAAAGGCCCAACTTTTGCCCTACGTCTTGCATTAAGCCCAGTAGTTGACTTGTCAACAATAATATTTGCGTCCGCAACTCCGCATCAGCGAAATGTGAAGGCCCAACTTTTACCCTACTTCTTACACTAAGCCCAGTAGTTGACTTTTATCAACAGTAATTATTGGTGATTTTATATATACGGAAAAAGTAATTTTTCTTAGAAAAGAAAAAAGCAAGAGTTTGTCTCCAAGCGCTTGGGGGGGGTGGTTTGTGTGTGTGTGGTGGAGGGAGGGGGGTCCCACTGGTCCTGCACAAGCACGTGGAAAGTATGGGGCCCAGTGTATTATTCTATAAAGAACATTTAACATTATTGTCTTGTCCAAATAAATACAAGGACCAATAAATGTGCACAGGAGCAAGTGGTCCTCGATATTCACGGCTCTCAAATTCACTCCATCTTCTGCAGCACTATCGCTTTCTCCGTAACGGTACAATTGCATAGTATAAATACGAACACATACGGCATATAACAGCCTTGGTTAAAACCAACACCAGACAATACACCCGGCCCGGCCGACGCGCCGATGGCCGAAATCCAAAGAGTTTTATTCTAACGCAAACGTCAGCTTGATAACGTAGGCAACAGTAATGGATTGCTGGTCACGTGAGGGAATGCGAAGAGAAACTGTATTGTAAATAGCAGTGATTTACTCGAAATTTACGAGTTACTGGAAAGATGAATGGATTTGATTTGATATTTGCAATATCGATGAATCAGAAAGCAGCGGTGGGCCAAAGACGAGAGAAAATCACTGACAAGCAACAGTTTCGTGAGGACACTGCGATTCATTGATTGATTGAAAATTAACCATCTTCAAAAAATGGGGTCACTTCAGTCAGTTTTTTCGTGATTTACACCAACCATCTTTGAATTCAGAAGCCACTGATCAAAATGCATCGAATCTCTCAAATTTCATCTGACTTTTGCATATCAACAGTAACACGATTGTTTTTATTAATACTAAAAATAAATGTTTATCAAATAAAACTCGACTTTACAGACCCATTAAAGTGATTAAAATAGTTAATGACAGCTGGGAAATTGAAGGCTGAAGTAAAGAGAGAAAAACAAAAATGGTTATTGCATTGGAGTGGATACAAGCCTTACGTTATGATCTTGGCGCATTAAAATAAAAGCATATGGTACGCTTTCAATAAAAAAGACTTGGAGGCTTCTGCGCGTTAACGAGGGTCCCAACTATTCACAAAGGTTATATTGATAAAAGCTGCCAACACTATTCTTTCACTTGGGTGGCGCGGTGGTCCTTAGACAAGTCACAAGGCGGCTGATTGGAGTATTCAAATTTAATACTAAGTCTAAGCTAATCGTCTGCTACTGTTCATTTTTTAAACTCAACTCTCTTCTCCAACCATGTCCTTTTTTCCTTCAAACTTGCTTTAATCTTTTTCCAAAGAAAAACTGAAGTAGATTAGGCAGGAGGTAGAACCTAGTAAAAAATGTTGATGTCATGGACGCCCTTCAATTAATTTAATATTTGTTATTGTCAAATGAACCGACATTTGTAACAAGGAGAGGATCAATACCAACCTGCAGCTTCAAGCTTTTCCCCTTTTTCTAGTTTCATAGCTAAAAGAAATCTTGCTACACCACTGCACTCAAATGCTGTACCAAATTTTCATTTAAGTTAGTATGAGCTATGTGTGATTTGGTCGCAGAAGTTAAGTTTGTTGACAGAAGATCACTTGGGTTTTCTTTTTTTCAGTTTTACCCCACTGAGTCTGAAATCAAATGCTTGTCTGTTGACTTATGTGTTTATGAGTTTTTCAGTTTTGTAAGTTGAATTTCGTGATATTTGTGTTTTCTCAATGGCTCAGAGTCAGGAAGGGGTGCCAGAAAACTTAAGGAAACAGCTTGCTGTGGCAGTTAGGAGTATCCAGTGGAGTTATGCAATTTTCTGGTCGTTATCATCCACACAACAAGGGTATATATTTTATTTTTCTTTTGAAAGTATCTCATTTCTACTTTCCAATGATATTTTTATGCTGTTTTGTTCCTGCTTTCAATTTCTATATCTGGGTTTCTGTCAATTTGGGATCTGGTGTTACTGGATGCCATCTTTCTTTGATTTCATGAAAACAGTTTTCTGTGCAAATTGATAAATTTCCTTGCGGTTTTAACCCAAGGTTATTTCTTGTTAAATTCATGTCTTAGCTTTGAGGTGAAAATTGATGAAACTGACATCTATGCTGATTTATTCTTTTTGGTTAAATTTGGAAAATTTGATGTTTACTACCTGCATATCATTGCTGGATACCACCATCTAAGTGCTCAAATTTTGACATTTTAGTGCCAAAATGTGGACCACATAACCTAACATATAAGTGTGATATGCGGTTTCTTGATGAAATTGATGGACAAGGTAGGTTGTTAATCAATATTACATGAAGGTAATATTGCCCGAAACTGGATCAACATTAACTACCGTTTACAGAGTGTTCTTTTTGTAACAAATGGGAAATTTGTCTGAAGTTTTTGTTTTATGGAAGTGAAAATGGGCCGCTAAAAGTTTTTCTATTTTTGATTAGTTGACACTTATGGCTTAAGAGTGGTCTAAACACATGCTTTCAAATAACATTCTTCTGGTGTTGTCAACATCCTCTAGGGTACTGGAGTGGGGTGATGGATACTATAATGGAGACATCAAGACTAGGAAAACAGTTCAACCAATGGAAATTAAAGCCGAAAAAATAGGTCTACAAAGGAGTGAGCAACTAAGAGAACTTTACAAGTCTATGCTAGAAGGCGAAACCGAGCAGGCTAATAAGAGGCCTTCTGCTGCATTGTCGCCAGAAGATCTCACAGATGCAGAGTGGTATTATTTGGTTTGCATGTCCTTTGTATTCAACTCCGGCCAAGGGTACTAATCTTTCCTCTATCGATCAGAACTTTTATTTTTGCCTTCCTTTGCAATGGTTTCCTCTCATGTCTCATGTTCTAACCATAACACTTGTTGTGTAGCTTGCCAGGAAGAGCACTAGCCAATGGTGAAACAATCTGGTTGTGCAATGCTCAATATGCAGATAGTAAAGTGTTCCTTCGCTCTTTGTTGGCCAAGGTTGGTATTACTAGGCCAAGTTCTATTTAAATTTATTTGCAAGGTTATTTGCTGCAATAAATACTCGTGTATTACACAGCCAAATACTGACTTTCTGTGTTTGTTTTGGACCTGTTTTTCTGTGACTGGTTGTTGATCCTGGCCCGTAGAGTGCGTCTATTCAGGTATGAAGAGCTGCCTGTGAACAAAATAAGTTATGTCCTAATGTAAGGATAGACAAATACAACAAATTGTAATTTATTTGAATTTGTAAACAAAAACAACATAAAAGGTGCAAAAATCTTAAATTGAAAAATGGAGGAGATTCTTGTTATATCTGCATTACATTAACACCCTTCAAACTGTAACTTTTACACTGACATCGATTTTTGTTGTCATTTGATTTTGTTTTGTAGACAGTCATATGTTTTCCTCATCTTGATGGTGTAGTTGAACTCGGAGTCACTGAATTGGTAATTTCTTTTCTAAAACTAGATTCTCGAGTTTCAGTTTATGATAGACAAATGCATGCAGCCGGGTAGCTAATCTGCCCGTTAAATAATTGTTTTTTCATCATATTTTCTGGGTTATCTGAAGGTCCCAGAGGATCCTAGTCTTCTTCAACACATCAAAGCTTCCTTACTGGACTTCTCAAAACCTGTTTGCTCTGAAAAATCTTCCTCTCCTCCTCATAGTGCAGATGATGATGCTGACCCGGTGAGTGCCAAGGTCAACCATGAAATATCGGATGCATTGGCTTTAGAGTCTCTATATTCTCCTAGAGAAGAAAACAGATTTGATGGGGAGAGAATTGATGAATTACGTGAAAATATCAATGAAGAATTGCACATGGATTCTCCTGATGAATGTTCAAAGGGCTGTGAGCACTATCACCAGACTGAAGACTCCTTCATGCTTGATGGTATAAATGGTGGGGCTTCTCAAGTTCAGAGCTGGCATTTCATGGATGATGACTTCAGCTATGGTGTCCCAGATTCCATGAACTCTGGTGACTGTATATCTGAAGCTTTGGTGCATCAAGCAAAGGCTTTTAGTTCTTCCAAGTGTGAAAACATGAGCCACATTCATTTGAAAGAACTACACGATGGCAATCACACAAAACTAAGTTCCCTGGATCTTGAAACAGATGATGATTCACACTACAAAAGAACTCTTTCTGCTATTTTTAGAAGTTCAAATCAGTTGACTGAAAACATGTGTTTCCTTAATTTTGAGTACAAATCCAGTTTTAAGAGTTGGAAGAGAGGCGGAATGGTCAATGGTCATAGGCCACGGGTACAGCAGAACATGTTAAAGAAGATTTTGTTTACAGTCCCTTTGATGTATGGTGGTTACACTCACAAGTCCCAGAAAGAAATCTGCAGAAAGGATTGCCTTGCAGTAATGGGAACCAATGATTTTGGAGCAAGGCATATTTCATCACATAAGAGAAGAGAGAATGAAAAATATATGGTCTTAAGGTCAATGGTTCCATCCATTAGTGAGGTGATCCAACTGCTAATCTGTTGAAATATTTTGGTAATGGATGTGTCTGATAATTTCATCTTTTCTATCTTTCTCTATGACCAGTGCTGAGTTTTAGGAAAGTTTCAATCCATACCCTCTTCTGAACTTGTTGCCTTAACAAAAACATTATTTAGTTGTAGCGTCTTCCTACTGATTTCAAATTTAGAAGTAAGAATCTGTTGATTTGACACCTACACAAGTCTTTCTGCTGAGTTCACCAATGTTGGGTTCCGCAATATTTCTCAAGTTTTTTTCTCGGAAGTTAAATGTTTGACTGTTATGATATTCCTATCAGCAATGTTGATCATGTTTATGCAGGTTGACAAAGCTTCAATTCTCAATGACACTATTAAGTACTTGAAAAAGCTTGAGGCAAGAGTAGAAGAGTTGGAGTCCTGCATGGACCTTGTTGATTTTGAGGCAAGGTCGAGGAGAAATTACCCAGAGATGGTGGAACAGACATCTGATAACTATGACAACGAAAAGATCAATAACAGCAAGAAGCCTTCGGTAAACAAGAGGAAGGCTTGTGACATTGTTGAAACTGACCCAGAACTGAATAAAGTTGTTCTAAAGGATGGACCATCCGACGTAAAAGTCAGCATGAATGATAATAAGGAGGTTCTAATTGAGATGAGATGTCCATACAGGGAATATATATTGCTTGATATCATGGATGCTATAAACAATCTGCACTTGGATGCCTATTCAGTGATATCTTCAAATCTTGACGGTGTTCTCATAGTGGCTCTTAAATCTAAGGTTAGTACTCAACATCATTTCTCCACAGGGGAAAGTTGCCTCCGAATGCACATCTTTAACTATTATACTCTTGGTTTCAGTTTCGAGGGGCAGCCATCACACCTGCAGGGATAATTAAACAATCTCTATGGAAGATTGCTGGTAAGTGTTGAGAAGTCAGATCAAAGAGGAAATCAATTACACTTGTAGAGTTGTAGGATTTCCTGATTCTGTAGACTTAGCTTCCTAATGTTTTGAAACGCATAGTTGTAATCTAACATACATTTCCGTCTACTCTTCAACTTTTGGCTAATGAGCCTGATCTGAGATTTGCTTGCCCATGTGATGAAGAAGAAAGAAAATCCTTGGATGTGACCAATCTACAACTGCTCATGTTGGTATCCTATTTGAGAGAAAAAAAAAAAAAAGCGTTTTAATTTATGGCATAATTTTCAGATTTCGGTGTGAAGTGTTAATCAAAGTGAAAATAGATGACTACAATTATACAAACCATTCTGCAAATTATATTAAGTGGCTTCATATACATGTGGTGAATTGAAAAGCATATAGTTTGAGCAGTATTTTATCTCAAATGGGATTCTGCCAATCAAATCGACAAGCCGTCAAAGTGCCAATTTCGTGCATTCATTGTTCAGCATTCTCTCCATATCCTTCAAGAAACATGAAAAGATTCACATGCAGAAGCAGTAACACCACCTTTATGTTAATTTCTATTTGCTCTTATTGTATCTCTACACACTGATAGGTACATAAATACGAGAATTATATAATACACAAGCACACAAATTGGGAGTTGAAATCCCAACTGTCCAGAGTTTGGCCCATAAACTACCAACAGATCAAATCTCCCAAAACTCAACTGCTGTCCACTCTAATCTCTCTTTCATTATCTTACACCCAAGAACGTTTGAACGAACAATTTAGTCACCAAAATGAAATAGCATTATGATGTTCCCTCACATTTGAAGTCTGATCCCAGCAAAATCTTTGACAGTGAATCCAACCTTTTCAAACTTCCCTCTCTCACTGTACTCTCTGAATTTCAGATAATCTAAACACGCAAATGGGTTGTAAAGTCTCATTTTTCCCTCTCCTACAAGTTCGTTTGGTGCCAAAATCACCTTCTCATCTTCAAAACACCAAAAGAAAGCTAGAGAAAGGCGGTTTTCTGGCTGCTTTAAAACAACTCGATGTTCTGATGACTGGAATTTTCCATTACTCCAAGCTTCCAGCATATCTCCTATGTTAACTACAATGGTTCCTTCACATGGTCTTATGTCCATCCACTTGCCTTGTTTCGATTTGACCTGCAGCCCACCAATTTGATCTTGGTATACAATAGTTACACAGCTCATATCTGTATGCATTCCAAGTCCTTCTGCTTCATCTTCCAGAGTTTCCGGAGGTGAGTAGTTTATAATTCTCAAATATCCATGGCAATTCTTGAACTCAGATTCAGAGTACTTCTCAAAACCACCCCCCAAGCTCATTAACAAAATCTCTACAATTTTCTTTGATAATTCTGTCATCTTGCTTCCATATTCTTGCAATAGCTTGCTGTAACGAGTGAGAAGGAAAAAAGAAAAAGACAAGTTAACTATAGAAAGAAAAAGAGGGGATAAACAGCAATAATATGTTACCTAAATTCAGAAGCACTCTGTTGATCAAAGAGGAAATTTGCAGAACTCTGAGCGGATGCAAAGAAATTTGGTCCAGAAACTCGGAGACTCTCAAAGAATGGAGAAGCTATGAAATGAGGAGTATAAGATTTTACAGAAGATAGAGGACCAAGTTCAAGCTTGGAATCAGAAGGAAGATTGAAAAGCTGTTTTGAAAACATATAAACTCTACTGTAAAGCTCTCTCGAGATTCTATGATTGCTGACGAGGAAGAAACCCCATCTCTGGCAGGCTTCAGTGAGAGAGAACAGAGAAGATGTATCTAATGGCTGAGATATGTCCAAAACTGGAAGCTCCACATAAGTTTGAGATGCAGATTGTTGCATTTGGACGCCCATTCACTACCAACCGAGAAATGGGGGAGAAGAACAGTTTTACAAGCATTCAAAGTAGAAACAATATATATATAAATTCATGCAAACAGCAGCTATGTACTCCATACTAGTTGCTTCATTTAAAAATTGAAAACAGAAAAGTATAGAAAAAATAACAATTAGCTAGTTTTCCAGTGAGACCGTTTAAAAAGCTTGATCAATACATGCATTAAATGTATCTTGATATACTTTAAAAGATAAATTTGGCAGTTTATGGGAAGTAAGTCAATGAAAGGAAGCTTGAATAATTGAATTATCAGTCAAACGGAGCAATGACAACCTGGTAAGAAGCTACCACAATCAATCATATGAATTCATTGTATTCTGTTATGCATACACATAATGTTAGAGCTTGGATTCTTGCAAAGAAAGTTTACCCAGCTGGTATACTTTCCCTGGAAGCATGAATAACTTAGAATCTCTTGAATTATATCACTTTGATTTTTGAAACGTACCAGAAGAATGTTCTTGTTGCAGCACAAACTAAATCAACACCCACTATAATGTTTTATATTTTATGCGTGATTCACATTTTAAATACATTACCCGTTTAAACCGACATCATTTCTTAAGGTCGTTTATTCTTCTAAAACGCGTTGCTTACTTCCTAAACTGGTGTAACGGCTATGAATAAACCCGTTCAACACAGGAATTTTAAAAAAATGCATTGCTTACTACCGAATCTAAGCACCCAATATAATGTTTCATATGCATGTTATAGGCGGGAAATCCTTTTAAAGAAAATGCTTGAATTTAGGGTTTGAGATTCCTTACCGCGGAGATGGTGGTTCGTTTTCAGCTTCAGTTTCACGATTTCATGGTAAGATTATTGCTGTTTTTTGTTATAAATTGTTAAATGTTTTTATTTCCCATCAAAAATTTACAGAAATGTTTATTACTTTTTGGGTTTTTCTTTCTGATTTTTACCACATAAATTGATTATGATATGCCTAAAATTTATGTTCTGATCTCAAAATCAAAAAGCGTTAACCCTAGGAATTTTTATTTGTCTAATGTGAAAGAACATATATTTGCATGATACGTTTTCCTTTCTACTTCAATCGTTGCTCACTTCTTGTAGTCCCTTGATTGTTACTGTTTTTTTTTTTTGTGGGTTAATTTATGGCAACATCTAATGAAAAAGATTTTACAATTTTCATTTTATCCTTACAATTGAAGGTTTGACTGTTTGGACGGGTGGGTTTTTGTTTTTAGTATATTGTCCATATTAATTACCATTTATTAACAGACAGTGGAACTGGGAGAGTTCTTGAATACACTTCGAAGGCACGTTATCTAGACAATTTGGTTTTCGACAATCATGCTACCTTTTCTGGGAGAGTTTGTTAGATTTTGCATGCAGAGGAGGATAGATGGGGAAGATGGGGATAAAGAAAATAATGTTTGGATGCTAATGGGATCAATAAAGATATTTTGGTTTGGTATGATAGAAGCGAATTAGTCTTTTTAATTGATTATCTGCAGCAGTTATGTCTATTAATTGATCCCTTGATTCGTATACCTTTAAATAACATTTTAACGTTCTCGATTGTTGAAATGAAGAGATCTTATACGGGGACGTCCCTGTAAAATGTGTTTGCTTCGCATTAACACACCCATTCATCTTGTTGAAAAGTTGCAACTAGACAGACTTAAACCGATTCTCTTTTAACAACTTAATAAATACTGAAGAAAGGTAACTTATAATTTATTGTCAATGCGTTTACTTTGGTGAGAATTGATTTAGGATTTATTATAAAGACCTTTAATTTTCCTTCTAGTGAGTCGAATGTTGGAAAGAATGAACTTGTGAAACTGCTGCTGTCATTGAGTGTGCTTTAGTTGGTTTTTCCCACACCACACTATACACACGCATGAAAGGAGGGACTCTTGAAGTACTTATTGTTAATGCTGAAGGCATTAGACATACAAATATTTTTGGTATCGTGATTCTCTCTCTTTCTTTTTTTTTTTTTTTTCACCTTCGGTGTATGATTGTCAACAATTTGTTGTTCTATTTTTCTAATTAGCAGAATGGTAAAATGTTTTGTATTTGGTCATTTGGTCATTGGAACACAAGAAATTGTCATTTGCTTTCATTCTTTTATCTGATTACTTGAAGTTAACTTTTTTGATTTGGTCTATTGGTCATAGGAACACCAGCCTATTACGTCATTGCACAATGTGGAACTCAAGAACATAGAACTAAAGTATCATCAGGTTTAGATGCTTTCAATTCTATTATGTTGATGCCCTGAAATTCTAATTCTATTGTATTTTTGTTTCCTAATAACCGAGTTCTATGATGCAGTTAAAGATGAAAAAGCATGGTGGAATGAGAAATTCAGATTTGAATTCCCACTGTGTGATTGGAAAAATTTCACCCATATCAAATTCAGAATCATGGACATAGAATTCTTCACTGATGGGGGATTTGTTGGTGAAACCATGTAATTTCTTCTTCACTCTGATGCAAAACCATTTATTTTGTTCCCCTTTGCTTCATATATTTCATAGTACATCTAAGCTGACTTAGGACTAGAAAGCTTTCCCTTTTAAGCCAATTATTATGAACCTGACCATCAATGTTTCCAATACAGACTTTCCCAGTATATTGTTATTGGCAGGGAAAGGTAGGATTATACACAGGATAATCCAAAGTGACTGTGACTGTAGCAACTTGTACCACAGATCTATCTGAGTAGTATACCTTGTTAACTATTAAATTGTGAGCATGTGGAGTGAGGCATGGAGAACTTAAAGGTTTCATAGTTTCTCAAATTCTATTCAAATTCTTATTCTCCAGGTGATGAGTTATTTAAGCTTTGGTGCAGATATCACCTTGGTGGAGTAATCACAGAGGGCAAGGATAGAGGATTGATAGAAGTGAAACCAGCCCCATACAATGTGGTGCTCGAAGATGACACCTATAAAGGACAAATAATGGTTGGATTTAAGTTCATGATAAATGTGAGTAACACTTAGATTTGAAATTCGTCGATATTTTCAGTGACTACTAGTCTGGTATGCAAAGAAGAATAAAAGATGAATGACTCTACTTTTGCAGAAAGAGGTGCACATAGAGGGTAGAGAATTTGTTGCTCAGGAGGATGCACCAAGACAATCAATTTGTAGATCCTTCATTAATCTTTTGGAAATGTCATGGTTTAGGATCTTATTTTACTGTAAAAAAATGAAGCCCAAGGAAACTTAAAGTTAAGAGAAGCATATACAATATGCAGCCAGATACATAAAGAGTGTAGATTTGCTTACATGTCAAATGGTTTTCAGTATTTGTTCAATCAAATTGTCAGTTCATTACTAGAATGGAAGAGTTCATGGTATAACTTGTCGCAGGGGCAGGCACATCTGGCACTTTGAAACTTGAATGCATGAGAAGCTAGGAGCGAAAGTCATGTCTGAATTTGTTCTTACGCATGGCATGGCATGGCCTGTTGAAGATTAATAATATGTCCATGATCTTATTATGTGTTCATTGGCTGCATTTTTGTTTTTAGTTACTCTGTACATCCATCATCAATCAAAACTTTCCTGATGATCAAGACAGACTTGTTCATTGACTCTGCTCTATTATCAGCAAACTGCTTTAATTGATTTGTAACGTGATGTGTTGTAGCTAAAGGTGATTCTGTCAAAATCCCATACAAATTTAACACAAAATTCACAAAACGAAAGTTAAATAAGTTCATGCATTTGTCCGTAGCAGCAAGCATTTGACAAATTTTTTATTATAAATTTTCAGAAAGAAAATATTTGACTAATAATTTTAATTTCTAAACTAACAACTTCAACATCTCGATGCTCCACCCTCCCCAAGTTAATCACACGTCCATGAAGCCAAATGAAAAGCACAGCCGCAACAACCTCAGAAATGGGAACCACGTCTCTCTCACGACCTGACCAGACCTTTATATATACACTTCCTTGTTGTCGGCTCCTCAATTAAACTCATCAGTTCAATTAATTAACACTAATTTTTTTAATTTTTATTTTAAATAACTAATAATCAAATGTTTACGACTCTGTAGAAGACCATGAAATGGAAAATTAAGCATCAGCTGGCCTACCATCTCACCATTGACTTTAAATTCTCTTAACTAATTATTCGATCAATGATTAATTGGTGCAGTCCTTGAACCACCATGGAGTTATAAACAGTGATCTGTTCAATTAAATATTTATCACGTATCCAGAACCATATGGCGTGATGCCTCAAACCCATTAATCTTTCATTCCCAGCTACGCCATTCTTTCTCTTCATCTTCCACTGTTCAACACTGCAATTCTCTTGTTTGATCAGATCACAAAGTCTCAGCAATCATACGGTTGATATTCTCCAGTTTCATGATCATATCATGATTTTGGCAAAAGGGTTTGTTTCTTTTGTAAAGGTTGCAATAGAGTAAAGAGGATCAGGAGGGAACTGTTTTAAACGGGCTTCGGCTTCCTTCCTGTTTTGCCTGTTTCAAACCAACGTTCAAATTCAAATTCCAACCATTAAAGGTAACTTCAAAAAGAATGTTAGACCGTTGCCTTTTATCAATTGTCTTTGAATTTTCAAATTTCGGTTTGTTTATGTTCAAGGATTTGTATCAAGTTTGCTTTATACGTTTTACTTTGCTGCATATTCAGGGAATTATTGACATGTCTGATATGAATAAGATCATAAAAACGACCTGTGAATGTCCTCTTTTGCTTTACGTTGCTGGAAATATTGGCCTTTGAGGGTCTTGCTTTTTCTTTATTCGTTTGCTTTTATTGTTTGTGTAGTCTAGAGCTCAGCTATATAAGCCAATTCCCTCCAATTCTGTTTGTCTGTTTGATAACGATCGAAAACTCATGAAATCTATTTCCCACTAGCCAGATTTTTGACACTTTCATGGTTATCTGCAGATAACTGAAATGGAAAATTCATCAAATTCAGATGAAACTTATGATCTGGGTTATCAGCCTTCACCTTCTTCTATAGATCAAAACGATCAGTCAACAGAAACTCCAGTTTACTCAACGATGAGCACTGATTCTTTTGCATACCGCCGGACTTACTCTGAGACCTCGGCCTTTTCGGAACCCGTTGATGATAACAGCAGTTGTGGTGAACCATCTCCTTCAAACTGGCCAGGTTCCATGTCAGGACAGGCTGTTATTCTTAGCCGATTAGGAATGCAGCAGCAAAAATCTCTTGTGGTTAATAATCTTGATGAACAAGAATCTAAGGAATTAGGTGGGTTCTCTCTCTCTCTCTCTCTCTTTCTTCTCATATTTTCAAATCATTTTGAAGCAGAAGAAATTTTCTTAAGCATTTTGATAAAACTATTGGCAGAGCTGGAGTTGATGAAGGAAAGATTTGCAAAGCTCTTGCTTGGAGAAGATATGTCTGGAAGCGGCAAAGGTGTCTGCACAGCAGTTACAATCTCAAATGCCATAACCAATCTCTATGGTAGTGAATTTTTAGCAAAAGTTTTCTCTGTTTCTCATTTAAATCATGTTGATACTTCATTTTTCAATCTCATTGATCGCTTCTGTTTCCATTCTGCAGCGACTGTATTTGGGCAAAATCTGAGATTAGCACCTCTAAAACCTGAAAAGAAGGCAATGTGGAAGAGAGAAATGAATTGTCTTCTCTCTGTCTGTGATTACATAGTTGACCTTACGCCCGAATCGCAGAATTTACTAGATGGAACGGAGGTTGAGGTGAATTCTTACAATCCAAGGCCAAATTTTGTAACAGGATTTGCTAGCTTAACCTCTTTTTAACATGATATTTTGATGCTTCAGATAATGGCAAGCAGACCAAGGGCAGACATCTACATTAATCTTCCTGCTCTGCGTAAGCTGGATGCGATGCTCAGAGTAGGACACTCTTGGTCTTGAAATAGAGTAAAATTGTTTTACCCAGACAGTTGCTAATAAGAAAATGAATTTTCTTTTGCAGGATATATTGGAGAGTTTCCAGGACGCAGAGTTCTGGTATGCAGAGCAAGGGAGCATGTCGTCTAATTCAACTCGATCAGGCTCATTTCGTAGAGTTATTGTTCAGCGTAAAGAAGAGAAATGGTGGCTGCCTGTTCCATGTGTACCTCCTGGTGGTCTTTCTGAGAAGTCAAGGAAGCACTTACGCCACAAGCGTGATTGCACTAACCAAATTCACAAAGCAGCCATGGCTATTAATAGCAGCATTCTTGCTGAAATGGAAATCCCGGACTCATACATGGCAACCCTTCCAAAGGTTAGTCCTCATTACTCAGTAGGTTACAGTCATAATTTTCAGTTGTTCATGTGCAACCCAAAGCCAAATAGTATGAAACTTTCACATGCATTTAAGGCTTAATACACCAGCTTTCATCCAAGTTTCAATCTTACGAGGGAAAATTTTCTTATTTTCAGAGTGGAAGAGCATGTCTTGGAGATTTTATTTACCGCTCCATGTACTCAACAGAAAAATTCTCCCCCGACCATATCCTTGACTGTCTCAATTTAGCATCTGAGCATGAAGCACTTGAGCTTGCAGATCGTGTAGAGGCTTCCATGTATACATGGAGGCGTAAAGCTTGCATGAACAATTCAAAATCTTCATGGGACATGGTAAAGGATCTCATGTCCGACACTGACCGCTCTGACAAAAATCATGTTTTGGCTGGAAGAGCAGAGAGCTTGTTGTTTTGCTTGAAGCAGAGGTATCCTGAACTTTCACAAACATCCTTGGACACATGCAAAATTCAATATAATCGGGTAAGCCTCTAGCCATTACAGAAAATCATAATGCATAAAGAATAATTTGTGAAACATGCCCTCGATCAAGAAGGAACTTATAGGCTCCAAACCGGCTTGAAAAATGCCATAACATTACATAAGTGCATGAGTGTGCAAATTCATATATCCCTTGAAGAAACTCAATGGATTGGCAACTTCTTGCAGGATGTGGGGCAGGCAGTCCTGGAAAGCTATTCAAGAGTGTTAGAAGGTCTAGCATTCAACATTGCCGCTTGGATTGAAGACGTTCTTTATGTAGACAGATCAGTGAGAAACCAAGATCACTAAAAGCTACAAATGAGCTCAATGTCAAGTAGGAATGTCTCAATCCCACAGTTTTCTCCAGCCAAGATCCATTCTACAAGCTTTTTGGTAGCTCAACAGCTCCAAAAGCATGAAACTAGGGAATGGCTATTTATTTGCTCATGTGTGAATCTGAGTTGTTAGTTTTAAATTTTTATTCAGGTATCATTTTCCACTTCCAGTCTCAGAATTGTAAGCAGACAGATATGTACATCAACATCCTGTAAACTAGCAGCTCTAACAGATCTCCTATTTTAACTGGGTTGAACTTCGACTTATTCGGAACCGTTCCAACTCATATCATCTTTTCAATTCCAGAATAGTGTATACAGTAGCAAGGTACTTGGTTCTACTCAAAATATCATCAAAGGGTATGGTTTCTTCAAGCTTCATAAATGGACTAAAATGGAACCTAAAAAGTTAAAAACACAAGACATATCATGCTAGCAATGAGCCATTGAAGAAAGTTATAATTGCTCAAACTTTTTACTCAATGTTCTACAAATTTTTTTTTTTTCATAATACAATCGAAAGTAGCTTTGACAATTATACATAGTACAAGAGCACTATCACCCAGTGCCTAAGCCTGAAATTGGGTGACCACTAATTTCTTCAGACATCTGTCAAAGAGCCACTTCTGAGTTTCAAAGGGCCCAATGGTTTCTTTGGATTAGAAGAAGAAGAAGAAGATTCAAATGCCTCAATCTTCGACTTGCACCTGGTATGTGTCTTTTGTTCTCCTTTGTTTTCCTCTAAGCACTTCTTTAAGGCGTCAGCTTCAACTTGAGACATTGTCTTCTCTGTATTTCCACTCCCACCATCAACAACATTCTCTCTCTTTTCATTATCCATTAAACCCAGAATCACAAATTCCAAATCTTTCCAACCTCCAACTCTACCTGTGCGATCATCACAATTTCCCACAAAACGTTAACAAACAGAGGTATGATATCAACACACAACCAAAATTCACAATTTCAAAAAAAGAAAAGTAAAAAAAAAAAAAAAAAACTCCTTTCTTTTCTTCCCAACACGAGAATTAGCAGAGCAAGAACTCTGTAAAGACACGAGTAATTGTGTATTGACACCAAACGATCATATAACCTTCCAAGAGTTCAGCAAATCTTCAAAATAAAAAAGAACTATGCAGCAAGGATTCCGCGAACTTGACTTACTGGAAAACAGAGAAGACCAAAACAGAGGCGTTTCACAGAAAACGATGCGTTGGCTTGGCTGTCAGAAATCACAAAGAGTTCCAACTTATAAAGAAACAGTCCAATGAAAATTGAAGGAAAATTTACATAAAGGTCCCTATATTTCTATTTAAATACGATTGAGTAACCAAATATGTGCATTCTCTTTGAGTAGGTAGCCACACATAAATGAATTTTCATGTCATGGAATTAACATATTATAGCTTTAATTGCATTTAAATAAAACTGGAAGGAACTTATTGTAATTTAATCTCGAAAAACTGCCCAGGTAGTTAACAGAATGATTAACCGGATACCAGTTTCCCAGTTACCGGTCACCAGTTACGAGTCATACCATGTTAATGTTTGTTTGGTTGGTTACGACAGGGCAGAACAGAAAAAGAGAAAGCTGAGCCTGATAGCCCATCGCTTTCGATGGGGTCCACTCACAGCTCAGCTCACGCTGTTTTGAGTTTCAGTAAGTCGGTTTCAAGTCATGGAACGAATGGGACCCGGAAGCTCAACCAATTACAAACAGTTACCATGCTACAAAATATAACACAATCAACGGATTGGAGTCTTGCCTGGCCTGCTTTCTCTGCTCATAATTTAATTTAACGTTTTGAAATTTGACAATGTGGTCTGGTTTTTTTTTTTTAATTACTAACATTGGTTTTTTTAATTACTAAAATTTTGTTAAATTAATTTTTTTTTTGTTTTTGGGTGCATCGAATTTACACCCATTTTTAAATACAATTTTTTATTAAAACTCTGGATTTAATTTATTATTAAAGATAATTTTTAATTTTAAAGAGTGCATATATATTTATTGACACTCATAAAAAAAAATACACACCAAATATATAATTATTTATTTTAATATTTAAGTGTTTTTTGTGTAGCATAATTTTTTTAAAAAAAAAAAAAGGTCAAAATATATAATAAAAAAATTTTAATTAAGAATTATGTATTTTGTTACGTGGGCACTTAGAAGAATATATTTTAGATGGCAAACATAATTACCCCTCAATTTATCGGTCCAATCCCTTGAGAGAATCTAGAAAACATGAACGTGATCAGAGCAACAGCAAAGGAAGGCCGGCATCATCATATTCTTCTATCCATGGGAAGACGGCAAGGGAAGGGAAGCGTGTCGTGTAAAGTCTGTCACGTCACCTCAGCCTTTGATTTGATTTGACTGTGGAGACAGTAACAATGAGAGAGAGAGAGAGAGAGAGAAGGTTGGCCGGCTGCAATGAGAAATCTTGGCATAGACAACCTGGGAAAGTATTCTCAATCCTTTTCCAGTATTAACCACAACATGTCGGACATTTTTGCGTGCTGTCCAGTCAGTGGGCTTCTTGGTTGGGTGGTCGCCACGCTTCCGGCGTGCATGTGATATTGAATTGGATACACAAGCCTTTTCGCTAATAATGTTCTCGTTTTAATTTGTTCGAAAAATTGGTTTTCTACAAAGTGCTATGCTAGCATCTACAACCTTGAACCCAAAATCCAAATAGAATAGCATTTTCGTAAGACCCGACACAATGGATCCCATTCCAACATAGAAAGATCCACAAACCTGAAAGCTATAAGAGGCCATAAATTCGAAAGAAATAATCCAGGTATATTCAATAGTCCAGCTAAATAATCCTGAGATCTATATTGTGTCTCACCCACTTTTATCATTTACTACTCGGCACCATTTATCAGCTAAATAATCTGTATCAAGAAACCCCTATTCTAGATAATTATAATTTTTAAACCACCACAATTTACACATGTCAAAGAACAGAGAATCATGTTATTCCATGAATGCCTCAAGCTATACAGAGCTTTAGAAAATCATGGATCCCATCTGCACGCCACATCAAACTAGCAGTGAGCCGAGCCCAGTCACGGCCCTCATCACTGTTCATCAGGCCAGCCATTACAAATGGCTAGCCTCAACGACTTAAAATCAAGAACTACTGGGATAAGGGAGGTCATAAAACCTGTTTTCCATTATCGACATCTGGGCTACCGTCTGCGTTGCTTCGTATAGAAATCCACAAAAAAATTTAATCCTAGAAATATGCAAGGCAATTAATCCATATTTTACAGAAGCTTATAACTGATGAATTATACTAACACCTACGAAAAAATGGGTATCACAGTTGAATCACCAATACATACAAAAGTTTATAATATTTAGCCGCATGCATCATGCTAAAATGCTCGTGCGCACATGTATTTATTCTACCAGGAGTGAGTGAGCGAGAGAGGGGACACAGGATTGATGAGCATGAATCAGCTACACATCATTCTTGAGATATTTTACTCAAATCAATTGGTAACGTGAAACAATTATCTCTATATATACAAGAAGCCTCTGAACCGCACTGGGGTGCACAGTCCAGATTGGGGGGCTGGGGGTGGGGGGCGGGGTGGGTGTGTGTGGGGGTGGTGTTGGGTGAACTGGGGGTGGATGGTGCGGGGTTAATCAACGGATTAGTCAGTCAAGCAGGCCAGAGACCTCACATCTTCACATTTCTTTTTTCCACATGGACCCACCTCTACCAGAACCTCCATCCGCTGCCTCCAAAAACAATGCCCTTCTCAACAGCCTCCTTGACCACCAAAGCCAAGAAGGGCAATAACAAGATTGGGTCTACAGCCAACTGTGCCTAATAAATGAGCATCAATTTACCTGTTGAGGGGTTGGTTCACTCCAGATGAAATAAAAAATGAAGTTAACTTAAAATCAGCTATCATCATCCACAGAACCAATGTATGTGAGGTCTGATCGCCTCACTCTTACAGCCCCTTTCAGCCAGCTGGCAGCTCTAAGATTAGCTTGGTCACCACTGCCTATCACCGCTGTATTGCTAGAAGATGGACATGATCCTGCACCATCTTCCAAGAGAGTCCACGGATCTACTTCCATATCACCATCCGGCTGCAACAACAATGACTTGGACTTTCCAGGGTTAGTTGCAGTCCGTGCCAAAGAAACTGGATTTCTCTGAGGTGGATTTGAATTTCCAGGGAAAACCCCAGGAACCGAGATGCTTGGTTGAAGTGATGCAAGAGCAGTAACTGGGACAGATGGTGGCTGGCAATTGAGAGCGTACCGAACAGAAGGTAATAATATTGGCATGGCAGCTTGGATACGCCATCTAATTGTGTCAGGTAGTTGCATGCGATCTAAGTCATTCTGCATCAATACACAATGTATGAGAACAAGAACAGCCAATTTACCGGCTGAATTTTGAAATTAGTTTTGCTAAAAGAAGATTCATGTAAAAGGTGAAAAAATGTACTCCTAGTTCTCAGGATTGAACTCTGGAGATGAAGAAAAAAGCTTGTTTCTATGTCCACAGTAGCAAAGTTTCCAGCTCACTTTATAGAAAATAGGCAGCATTTCAACCACCAACAGTGTATTTAATTTACATAGTTCTATGAACATTTCTGAAAACTAAGAGAGGGAAAAATAATAATAACCCTGCTAAAGTTTTTCCCCCATGGCATATGTCAAAATAGTGTTGAGATGGACATGTTAAGCATCGGATTTGACATGTGAACCAAAATGTCAAAACTATCTTTAATCATAGGAAATATCATACCAGAACAATGAAAATATAAATAAACCTACAGAGTAAAGACAGAAAATATTAGGGTTAAATTATCAAGAATAATATCCATAATTTTAAAAGTATTACATCAGTGACCAAACCTGCAGACTCTCTGCTATCTCACGATCAAAAAAGTCCTTCGACACGTTGCTGCTTGACTTGGAGGCAGGCTTTGACTTCAACCAACTTGGCTGGCAGCTACACAACAAGCCATACAGGACCAACAATAACCGATCAAAGAGACTTTCCCCAGAAAAATCTGTGTAAGGTACAGAAGATGCTTCAGGCAGTGACTCCACCTCCCTCTTTGACTGAGGGCTCTGCATGGGATAAAAGGCAAGGTCTGCATCCTCATGCACAACCCGGTTCCCGAGAAGACGAAGTATTACAGGGGCTAGCATGTGCCTCATGTTTCGCCCGGATGGCTCCCTGACCAATTCAAAATATGAACTTAGACAACTGTGTCTGCTATTGCAACTCAAATATAATCCTACAAATTTTAACGCGGAACCAGCATCACTAAGTGAAAATTTGATCTACAAATCAATCAATCTCTAGGACATATCCCATGTGCACTTTCCAGGGGTTAAGTAATATAAGCTAAGCACTACAAACATCATAGATCATCTCATATTCATGTTTGATCTCCGATTACCATGAAGCAAAAATTCGAAGAAATATAAACAGCTGGGATAAGCTTGAAATTTAAGTTATTATCAGAAAGATGCAAAAGAAAATATCTCAGTAAAAAAAAAAAATGAAAGAAATCTTGGACCCTTTGTATTCTGCAAATTGATAAATACGTAATAGAATCGTACCACAGCCTGCAACCCCCTCCCCCTCTACACTTCGGTTGTAACAAATTATTGCCTCCAAAACACAACATTTCACTATTCTCATATCTAGGCTTTATGAGAACAATCATATAGAACTACTGTTGAAATGAAATCACCATACAAAATGCAAAACCTCTCTCACAAAACTTGAAAGATGTAGTCACTTAAGTTGAAATCCCAACTAAAAAATTCCAACACAAAACTTGAAATCTTGACTTTATAATAGGAAAACCCCTATCTTCATACTTTTCCACATTTCCAAGGGATAAAGTGAGATTATATATAAAATCATGACCAATTATCAGCCACCTCAATAAATTACACTCATTTTATAACACCTTCTGAGACAACTTCCCTCAGGAGGCAAAATTTTATGCATATTTAGCATAATAAGAGCTCAACTGAGCTGAAAGCTAAAATTTTGAATTTAAGACTTTACTAAGTGAAGTTTAAAGGTAAACTTCCAAAGTTTATACATAAAAACAAACATCTAACCACAAGCACACAGAAAATGACCTTTGTAATTCATCTGGAACTAAATAAATCCAAACAAAGTGAAGAAATTTTATTTGGAAATTACCAGCACGGCATTTTAATAGTTTAGTATCAATAGAAAGGAGAAGCTTTGTGTGAAAAAAGAGTATAAAAATCTTTTCTTTCCAGTCCCCCAAATACCAAAACAGCAGGCAAACAAGGAAATCAGCAAGGAAACCACGGTATGGAAGTAAAAAAAATTAGCAGAGAAAAAGGCAAGGAAAAATCGATATGGCAAGAGCAAGCCTTAACAAGCAATCAACACAAAAGAGCATAAACTAAAGATTGGAGAAAATATTGTATAATTACCCATCAGCATAAATGATAGGTAGCAATCTGAGAAGAAACTGCAACCGCAGTAACATTGAAGCTCGCAGAGCAGCGGGGGAGGCTGGAGCAGAATCAGCAGTAGCAGCAGGTCGTCTAGCCAATCCAGGACTTCCACCTCTCATACTTTTGCGATTATTGCCTTTATTTGTGGAACCTTCAACTCCGGGAGATGCTGATCCAGGCAGTTTATTTGCTCCATGAGTAACTGCACTTATTTGTTGCTCAATGTTATTCAATTGCTTGATCAAATCACTTGCAAAGGTATTGCGCGAGTCATCTGAGCTTTGATCTATGCAAGGAAGAACCAATTCAACAAACGCCCTTTCAGTCACATTCTGCTGGCTCATTTTGGTTCCTTCAGCATCAAACATTTGACCAGACCCTTTTCCATATCGTTTTGAATCGATGCCTTCTTCAACCACTTCTCCTTCTTCAAGAGAGGTAACTTCCAACTTCTTCTTATCTCCCCTTTTTAATGCAGGATCAAAACCAGAATTAGCCCAACCCCAAGGCTTCCAAAACTGGGCTTTAGTTGAAAGACCTTTACTCTCAGCAATGTTAATAAGTCGTTGTCTAATGGTTTTTCGTCCAAAAAGAACATCATGGCCCGCTAGGAACCATTTAGCCTGCATCAACATTGAATCCTCTAACGACCTCCCAAAAAGATGGACCAATTCTGAGTATAGGGGCGCAGCATCAGGTCTGACCAATAACCTTGTAAGGATAATCTCAACAAAATTATTCTCATTCTCAGAAGCAGCAGCCTTTTCAGGTGCAGGTGATAATGAGCGAATAGCATCAGTTAAGGACGTATCATGGTTCTCCAGTTTCTCAATGAGAGCTTGTTCATTCAAAAGAAGCCTGAGCTCAACCCACTGCCAATGGAACTTTGCAGGTTGCAGGGAATTCAGTACGCATACAAGTTTATCCAAGAGCTTTGTTTCATTCTCTGCATGTTGAACTTTGGATTCACTATGTCCAGAAGCTCGACTAAGGTCATCCTGTTTAAATGTGGAGGGTGGCATTTTACAATCAACAATAGCATTTAGAAAAAGCCTAGCACGGAGAGGAACAAATGCTTTGGATTTCAAATGCATGTCCAGGCCATTCAATTCCAGCATCGCTGCAAACTCAGCATCAGTGGAATCTGCAGCCACAATATCATAGAAACCCTGACTGTCTCTCAGACACACATCCCTGAAAGGCAGATGTCTTATGGCATCATTGATGGCCAATGTTAGAGATTGATATAATTGATGAATGTCTTCACGGGTTGTGATGCTATTGTTGAGAATGAACGGTCGCCACAGAATGAAGGCAAATATTAAATAGGCAGGTGGAAAGACCAAGCTAAGAGGAAGCATACGTTGCATCCTTGAAAGAGCTACTATAGACGGTTCACCCAAAAGTTCCACAACTAGTCCATCGGAAACAGTTCTGCAGTTCCCTATGAGCAGCCTAAACCAATGCACATGAACTTCAATTGAGTTGTCCATTTTAAAAGCCCCAATTGAACGTGCATTACCATTTGAATTGGACTTTGTACTCCGCACAAACTGAATCACATCCAACCCTTCCTTTAATCTAAAGACAGTAACCATTCTTTCCAGGCTAGTAACTCCATGAAGAACAACACCAATAACTAATGCCGAAATAGCAGCGGCCAGTTTCAAAGCTCTCCCAGGGGCTGTTTTTGAAGAATTGCTTAAAATATCATTGGACATATTTGCATTGGCACCATGGGATTCAGGAGACAATTGAAACTGACTTCGAGAAGCCTTTCCAGGAGAGAAAACTCCAGAGAGAGCACAAGAAGCTTCTGTTGCAAGAGCTATCTCAAATACCCGGCTTTGACGCTCTCCAAGAGCCTCCTTGAGCAAGCACAGGCAAGTTATATGTATTTGCAAAATCCGCCTGGCAAAGCTTAAGGAACCTGTAGTGGACTGATGATTTTGATAATTACTGCTAGTAATAAAATCATGCATTTTCGCCATAGTTGGAACTACATTACCAACAATGGCAGAAACCGCAGATGACAACAAAGATGGGTCCCCTTCTTGAGCAGCACCACCGGTCTGCCTGATGCAGTCCATCAATCCGATTATTATTTGTTGAGCAATCTGACATTCACCAGCTGATTTTTCTATAGCTAGACCTTTCGGTGAACCAGCAGTAAAGAGCTTTCTCTCCTTCTCATAAAAATAGTTAAAGGCATCCTCGATGTGTCGATGCACTACATCTCTCATGCTCAAACCCACTCTGGACATTCGGCCACCACTTATCTTTTGACGTAAATAATCATCAGGATTCTCAACCCCTGCTGGGACTCCAAGCGGAAGCCCTAACTCTCCATCAAGTGATTGTCCAGATTCAAGCTCAGAAAGAAGCCTCTTATCCCAAGTTGCCCTGAAATTCTTCTCCCATTCAATGACACTAGCCACATTGCTGTATTTCCTTAACAAATACCGAGCATAACCATAGGTTGCTGAAACTGAAACCCTTCCATTAGAGGACATAACTGCTGCAGCACGATGCATTATAGCCGATAAGGTCTCAGGGATAAGATCTGTTGCAATAAGTATATTCTCAAACCTGTAACAAATTCACCGTTATTCATGTAAGACAACCAAAAAATTAATTTCATTCATCTGTCTGCCAAACATTGACACATGAAAGCCACATCATGAACAAAACATAAACAAGCCAGAACTAGACAAATAAATTTGTAAATGATAAATTTTATGGGTAAAAGAGATGCTCCTCAACAATGAAAGAAGTAAATTGTTCGAAACTCTTCTCACTAGAAACAAATACATTTAAGAAATAATAGGTATATCAGAATAACCTAATACAGAAAAGTGGGTAGTGAAAATTCTAATATTTCACCATCTGCTTAGATTGTAGCAGAGGGAAAGAAACTTGATTATCTAAAGATTCTGATGGCTGCTCACAGTTGTGATATTCACATTGCAATCATAATCATATATTAAGGCACAAAATAATACATCAAAAGGCACACACAGAAACATAATCCATATAATTCTTGTTTTCTATCAGCAATTTTGTGAGAAAAAGAGAAGTCGGAGAAACAGTAAGGTTCTACCAACTTGGCAACATAAACAAAGCAAATTGCACGTTAATAATGAAAGCATAAGAAAAGAGAGTATAACAACAGTGGCAACTAGGACACCAAAATATTAAAAAACCAAAGAGAATAAGCAAGGTGCCTACTTACTTAGAATCAACAACAGGGTAGATTAGACATATAGCAAGACAGCAGCACAAATATATTAGCAGGCAAAGGCATCAATCAAATTCCAGTGATGGATGTCAAAAAGAAACTATTCATAATAATAATGATTGAAACTGCACCTTCTTAAGGATGACAACAGAAAAGCCTCCCCAACTTCACACGGATGGTTTTCAGCATTCCTTGACAGCATCAGAATGTTCCTTCCACTATGGATTGTTGAACTAGGACTATTCAGAACCTTTGGCAATAACCAAAGAAGAAATTTCACAGCAGAAACTAAATCATTACAAATATCCATGAAATACAGTATAGCAGATAGCTCATCCTCACTAAGCCTCCATCGTACAGAGCTCCGATCATCAACAGGAATGAAAGGCCTATTAAATTGGCCAACCTTGGAAACAGTCTTCTCAGCTTCTTCAATGAGCTGCCTAACCACTGATATCAACCAAACTGTAATTGTCCTCTTTTCCACAAAACGAAGTTTCTTTAAAGCCTTTCCAATTGAAACAATATCTCCATAATGAGTCATCTTAACCCCATCCATTGACTTAAGCATTTCTCCTTCCACTCCAGTTCTATGGTGAGGGCAGCTTACCTTACTGTCACACACATGACTAGTTGATGCTCCTTGGCTACCCTCAATCCTAGCAGCTGCTAATTGAGCAAGACTTTGAGTTCTACGCACAGTTTTTTGTCTACCTCGAGAGACCTGTTTGGTTGACTTAAGCGGTGGATCAACTTTGAAAGGCTCTATGGTTTTCGGCCCCTTCCTTGCCCACCACATATCTTCATCATCAGATTGAATTGGTGAAGGTATTTGCATAAATGAACTCCTTTCCTCACTTAACTTTTGTCTCTTAACCCGTTTACAATCTTCACACCCAGGTGTACCTTCAGATGGATCCATCTTGTTGCTTACTGCACCCAAAGGCCTCTTAACACTCCCTTGAGATTCATCCAATCCCGAGTCTGCAGATGATGCAGAAGAGCTTGGAAGCTGCAGTAGTACTGCAATGGAAGCCTTCAGTTCTTCGATGTCAGCATCATTCTTCACAGTTTTACCTGATGATATATTGGTGGTACGCTTCCACTGATCAGATGAAGCTGGAGAAGCACCATCTATTCCATAGGCCACATTACACTTCTGCTTCTGAGCTGACACATTTATATTGCTAAATTGATCAGAAAGAAGTTCGCGAAGAACAAGGCGGCGCTCATTCGAGTAAACAAGCACGGCTTCTGAAAGTTGAGACCCTTCAGCAATCCTTGCCTCTTCCAAAGCATCACGAAGAAACAACCCAGGGAGCCGCTTTAAAATTCGATGATGTCTCCGCCTCCTGTCCGGGTCACCCAGAGGACCATTCATATCCAAAATTCCACTAACTATCAGCTGCCTTACATATGCCTGGGGGTAAAAGATGCCAGAGCGTACAAGTTCCAATATGAAATGCTGCATGCGCTTGACACCTTCTCCTCTGTGAACCTCATGTTGATCAATCCAACACACTATGGTATCATGCAGAGGACCAGGACTTTCAAATATATCAGATGAATTTATTCTTAATCCATCTACACATTTTTCATTGCTTTTTATTTCATATCCATTTCCCTGAAAGCTCCTGATCCCATAATTATTCAGATGATTGAAACCTTTGGAAAGGCGTTTGACGCCAACAGTGCTCTCATACTTGCATTGAGTTGGAGCATGCAAATCTCTTATCTTTTGCTTCAAAAGCCGAATTGCAATATATATTTGTGAAAAATCTTTTCCGCCTGTGAGCTTCATGCCATGAGGCGGGACAGTTTGAAAATCCCTAAAATCACATGTTGCCCACTCGCAAAGGAAAAACACTGAGCAAACAAATGACAAGCTTACAGTCCCAATCCACTTGAGAGATGACCTTAAACACGGACTAACTTCTGCAATCCAACTTTCATCTACAGCTCCATCACAAAGATCTTCAAAGAGATGTTTGTATGCCCCCCTAACATCTCCCTGCAAAAGGGCTTTATCCAAGGTTTGCACAGCTTTAGCCACACTATGACCAGGATAGCCAGGGCTTGCACCCTTTGCAAGATTATCTGCACGTCTTTGAATAGCTGAAACAACATGATCAAAGGATAATGATTGATATTGAGCATCAATCACTTTCCCTCTAAGCACACAAGCAGCATCAGTTGAGTTATTTTTCATTTTTCTCACGTCATCAGACGCCTTTGACACAAAATTCCCATCATTTACAGCATAAGATACAACACAAGGCGGTAAAGGGAAACAATCCAAAGCAACAAATGTATCAGGTACTACCAGTATCAAATATCGAAGCATCTCAGATAGAGCAGAAATAGTGTATGCCCTCCGAGAATTATCTACAAGATCAGATCCTCCCGGACAAGGTTCACAGATAAAATGAATTGCCACCCCCACTAGAGAGCGTACATATGTTTGGGATAAAACAATATTTTCCAAAACACCATATATGATAGGCAATACCAACTGCAGAACCTCGAGCAATTCTTTTTCCTGAAAGTGCATATACATGAAAATCAAAACCAAAGGAATAAAATCTAAACATTCCATATAGATGAAATTAAGTTATTCAAATAAGCCAGAAAATGCATTGCATAAGGAAAAAAAAATGATATACCTTTAGTTGATTTAGAACCCAATCAATGATATAAGAAGGAAGCAGCAGCCCCTCTACATTGTGCCATTGAACAAGCCGCACAATGTACCACCATTTAAAATGCAGTGAAGGTTCCTCACCATCAAGGACTGCTGATGGCTCACTCCTTTGCTGAAGGGACCCAGCAGAAAGCATTTGTAGCGGCCGATCTCTGCTTTGTTGAGTAGGATGAGAGTTATTTCTTGAAAAAAGTTCATCCAACAGGTATTGCAAGTAGTCAATGACATCTTTTGTCCAGAGCTCAGTACGAGACAGCTGAATTTTGTCAGAAGCCCCAGCAGAACTATTCGCAGAACCTGGACGGACCTGAGAAAATACAACCATAATCTGCTGCCTTGCAATATCTTAAAAAATAGAAATTACTAAAAAAGCAGATGAGGTTGTAATTTGAAAAGTCCCATAATAAACCAAGCATCTATACCTGATGAAGGTAAGTTACTTTTATGAACCAAGTTGCTCTCAGCAATGGAACATTATTTCGGATAAGAACCTCAAATAATGATCTTTTCCTATACCCATGAGGAACATGATCAGCCAAAGACCGTAATCGTTTATGCTGCTGTGATAATCCCTAAAATAAAGAAAGAGACCAACAGTTTAAATTATTAGAAGGATAAATAAGAGGATGAAAATAGAGGTTAAAAGGTAGAAACTGTGGAGTATAAAATCCATACCTCAATCCACTTCTTCCTGAAATCTTCGCTACATGACCTTTGGTCAGGAAAGACACCAGCCTTAGCTAACAGTGCACCAGAGAGTGGCACGCCATATACTTGACCAGCCTATCATAGCAAGCATAAAAGTACGGCTTTAATTTCTAATTTTGAAACTATAAAGTATAATATACATATATGTGTATAAATGTACATAGATAAACAAAAAATCTGGAAAAAAAAAAAAAAAAGCATAAAATCCCACTTAAAATGCACACTGAATTGAAAAGCAGAACAAATGCAGATACGTGGGAGAAAGGTTTGAATTTAGTATTTTCAGCTAAATAAATTTTCCTGAAAACCTATAGTAAGAAACAATCAATGTATCACCTTACGCTTTTGAGCACGCGATTCGTTAATGGCCCTAAGACATTTTCTGATTGCCTGTAAGGAAGAACAAATTGCTTACACGTAATAGAAAACAGCAGAAAAAAAAGATTCCACTACCTTGCAATCCACATAGAGAAAGTAGCAGAATTCTAAACGGCCAACATGGCATCACAAATCAAGTCACTCACCTCTCTGCACTTCAGGACAGCAGGCTTATTGAAAGTTTGAACCTGAGTCAGTGATAGCTCTCTGACATCCTGATCACAGTATGTAAAAACAAGTAAGATTATAGCATCCAATGAAGACACAGATATTGCTCATCGTAATCAATATGTTTTCCAGGTAACATGTTCAGACATTAAATGGCAATCCAGAGGAACTAACATATATCTAATGTTCACACATAAACATGCCTAGACGTCAGATGGAAAACCAAATGACCTATTTATTGAGACAATGTTCATGCGCGAACCTGTTTGGACATTACATGGAAAACTGAGGGACCTATTTATTGAGACTGATGTTTGCAGGTAAACGTTTGGACATTACATGGAAAAAGGGAGGACCTATTTACCAAGCCTAACATTCACATGATTCTGACTCTAAACATTCCTAGGAAAACTGGAGGACTTATTTATTGAGACTAATTTTCGCAGGTAATGCATTCAAACATTGCATGGACAACCGAAGGACCTACTTATTGAGACTAATGTTCATAAGTAAACACAATTAGACATTACATAGAAACCGGAGGACCCATTATTGAGACTAATGTATGCAGGTACACACATTAAGACATTACGTACGAAACCCAAGGACCTGCTTATTGAAAGTGATGTCCGCATCAAGCGTAAACGAGTATAGACATTGCATGGAAAACTGGAGGGCCGATTTATTAAAACTAATGTACACAGAAAAGCGCGTTAGACTTTACATAGAAAGTCTGAGGACCTATTTAATAGCCTACCGTTCGTAGGCAAACACATTCCAATGTTAGATAGACACAAGATTACCTATGTATTGAGACTAATGTTTGCAGGTAAACGCATTTAGAGATACCATGGAAAAATTGGAGGGACCTATTTATTGAGACTAATGTTTGCAGGTACAAGTTTATTGCAAACAGGAGAACTAATTTAATAAGACTAATGTTTGCTGGTAATCATGTTCAGACATTAGATGGAAAACTGGAGGACCTATTCTATAATACTAATGTTTGCAGGTAAACATGTTTTATGTGTTTAGACGTTATATGGAAAACAGAGGACCTATTTATCAAAACTAATACTCCCAGGTAAACATATTTAGACATTACATAGAAAATGGACCTATTTAGTAAGAATAGTGTTTACTGGTAAACATGTTTAGATATTACATGGAAAACAAGAAGACCTATTTATTGAGACTAATGTTTGCAGGTAAATGTGTCTAGACATTACATGGAAAACTGGAGGACCTATATTTATCGAGACTAATTCACAGCACATTCAGACAAAAGAAAATTGTGTTTTTTACACAACATGTTCATAGGACCTGCCTATTTGGAAAAAAAAAATTACAAGTTTATCACCACATACCTTAACTTCCAACTACGGTAAAATAAAAAACAACTTGATTCGTATTAATATAACAAGGTTTTCCTTTCAGTAGCAAGTAGAAACATCAAATGATGGAAAAAGTGGGCACAAGTCTTCACACAAAGACGTGCTCGCATTTTAAAAATCAGTGATAAAATAATATCTATATCAGTATGATGGCTCTAAGGTGAAAAGAACCTAGTTGATTTTTGAGTATACCTCAAGTCCTTCAACTGTCTCCTTGTAACCATTCTGCACATATTCTCTAGTAAGCGTCTCCTCAGGGCAACTTGGAGTTTGGGGGTGAAAATCCGGCGGCCCAAGTCTGACAGTTAAGTCATTACAATAGAAACATCTATAAGAAACTACATCCAGCACATCCAATAATATTGCTAAAAAGAGATATACCATAACCAGCAACCCCAGCACTTTT
Source organism: Swietenia macrophylla (assembly GCA_032401905.1). Taxonomy (NCBI): domain Eukaryota; kingdom Viridiplantae; phylum Streptophyta; class Magnoliopsida; order Sapindales; family Meliaceae; genus Swietenia; species Swietenia macrophylla. Next base: position 5,901,008 of record CP135579.1, on the reverse strand, counting down.
ATAATTATTCTTACATGTAAATCTCAACTCCATCCCACAATTTTACCAGTCAAATAATTCCATATAGAGCCTAATTAACAATGTACTGCAGAAATTACCGGGAATTCAGAGGTTCTTTATCACACTTCAACTTATATGGTACTAGCTGAGATGACCTCCTGCAAAATTGAGAAAAATTCACTAAGTTATAAGGAATTCTAACAGTTTACTTTTAACCAAAAATGTAAAAAATAGCACAACCAATAAAAAGAAATGAGAAAATATTCAAAATATGACCATCCAGCTCTAAACTGGGCAATTGCCATGCTGAAAAATCTCCAGAGCATGGCCAGAGTTCCTTTAGACAAAACTTTCACATTATTAAGAGGAGAGAGAACCATCAACATAACAAAAGAAGCAAGAAAGAAGAGTTTCTATAACCATTACCGAGAATTTAGAGAAAAATTAGCCGATAACGATGAAGAATCAGCTCGGGTAGCATCCCTAGCTGACGTCCCACCTATTGCACTATTATTAACTGCACTAGTGCAGCTGGTAGCATGATACCTTTGCATTTCTCCCAACAATCAACGGCATACTGCTTTCAGCATCAAACCACTACAGGCTGTACAAACTAAACTGCATGAAGAAAACGTGCCCATCATTCCATCACATCATGTCTAGCCAAAGCAAGTCAACTATGATTTATGAAATCAAACAACTTTTGGATTAATAATATAGACATTTGATCAGATATAACAACAAAGATTCAGTTCTATCACCTCAAGCATTAAATATCTACAAGTTAATGTAAACTTTTGTTAACAGATATGTTAGACTGTCTGACCTGTCAGAAATAGTTTCATAATATATAAGCAAGAGAATATATCAGAGATACATACTAGTGCAGAATGTTACACTCTCCAATTAACGTAAACCAAAAACTTGAAGTAGCAAAATTAACAATATTTTAAATGCATACCAAGTTAAGGGTCCAAATGCTAACGCAATAAATCTCACAAATTATCGTAAATCGAAAGCTGGGGGTAGCAAAATTTACAACATTTTAAATTCATAGCAAGTAAGGGTACAAATGCTTTGCAATGATTAGGAGTTAGGTACAAATGCTTCGCAATGATTAGGAGTTAAGTATACAAGTAAAAGAACTAATTGTTTGGAGTGTCCGGAAGTCTCCAAAAAATACCCACACAAGTAAAATGTCCAACCATAGGACTCTCGGTTTTGAAGTTGCAAATATAACAAAATCAGGAACAAATTTAATTATACATGTCATTGATATACACTTTCACACAGGAAAAGAAATATAATCTCGAACCAACATTTCAGAGATGTAATCACTTACAAGTTTCAGATACATCTCAAACCGGCATCAGCCAGAAATCAAAATAGTAATTGATTATTCAAATCACTTGATCTGCAAATATAAAACGCGAAACCATCACCAAAAACTCAAGCTTAATTTTTCTTGCATCCTAAAATGACAAGCCCAAATACCAAATCAGTTAAAATAAAGTGAATCACACAAATTTTAAACAGCAACTATGTTGTCTATCGTACAAAAGACGAATTAAAAAACCGTACACCAAATCTACAACCCAAAGCATCCAAATTTCAACATAATCAAAATTAGGGTTTATGCAAAGTCGCAATTTCCAGGTTCAGATACAATAAGTGAGCTATTACAATACTCGAATGGGGGTTTTGACCATACCAGCAAAGCTAGCGTTTTGATGGCAAAGTGGTAAATTAGGATAATAAGTAGAGGATAAAATGTCAAAGAAACGAAAGATTTAGATTGCTGGAGAAGGAAATAGATTGACGAAGTGAAGAATACCTGGAAAGAATTTAGGAATCAGAAAAGGAAAAAGGAGAGAAAATGAAATTAGGGTTATGAAAAGGGTTGGGGGCGAAGAGTCTCGAGCTTTGACTCTTTTTTAGCTTTGATGATGATGACGACGACGACGATGCCTCTGTTGCTTCCTGTTCTAAAAGAGAACGGCACTGATCTTCTGATTAAAAAAAAAATAATTTTATTTTATTTTATTTTTTTGTTATATTCAAGTGATTTACCAATTTTACCCTTATAATGCCTGGCGACTTTTGAATTTGCGTGCTTTAATTATATTCCATTTATGGAACTATTTTCATAAAAGCAATCAAACTATTTATTTATTGCACATATTTTCTCATGTCAATTTAAATAATCAATAAACAATAATTTATTTTTAAATTAATGCAAATATTATAAAATAGTATAAAAATATTTTCTTGAATTTGGGAAGTTCTGTTTTGAATACAGTATCAAGGGCTAAAATTGACATTTGGGCTTGCAGGCCAAGGGCCCACCATCACTTAAACAACGAAAGACGAGCCACTTGGTTATCAAGCCGAAGTCCGAACCAATTCCGCCGTCACAACTGAATAGAGAACGGGGAAGAAAGACGGGATACCGGCAAATATCTTTTGAGCTTGCCTTTGGTAGCTATAGATTACCGTGTGGGTTTTGCCGAAGTCTTACCTGCCATAGTTGTTGCAACCTAAACCAAACAAGAGTGAGTCTCTTCGCATTTCGCTCTCAGATTTTGGTCTAAGCAAATAATTTTCTTGATTTTATTAGCGGGTGTTACTTTTGGAATGATGGTAGTATATGTGAGCTCTATATTTCTTTATGAAGTTACTTAAAAGCAAACAATTAAAAGAAATCAGGTGGATTTTCTGATGATATATTGTTCGTGGATGACAGAGATTTTGTTTGATTGTAATTGTAGCACCCGCATACTCGTGAGAAGTTTGTATGCCAAAAGGTATAGAAACTGTATTGTCCTCAGTAGGAGTGGAAGATCGCACTAGTATTTTTGCTCATCAGCTTCATAAATTAGGGTTTGATTGCGGTGTGGTGATTTTTTAAACTTTTTTTTTATGTCCAGTTTGGGTAGTTAGTGGATTTTTCTAGTTTGTTTGTAACCCAACTGCTCCATTTTCTTGCACCTCCCTGCTCATAATTTTTTTTCCGATAATAAATTGCATTTACTTAGCAAAGAAGTGAGCAATATATTGAAGCGTGTATTAGTTCATTGGTTTGCGCAAGGAGAAGTGTTTGAAAAATTCTCTGAGTATTGAGTAGGTTGGCAATTTTGTAGGACAAGATTTGAAGTTATAAAGTAAGTTGATTGGCAAAAGAAGTTATGAGCACAGAGACGCAACAAAAAGCTGGGCCTCCCCAAATTTTCAAATTGAATAAAGCATTGAAATTGGTAAGTTGTATTTTTACCCCTTCGGAGTGAATGGTGGTATTATTTATCTTTTGTTATTGTATGTTGGTTTCTGGCTTGGCATCCTTGGAACTGAGTGGTGCTGAATTTTTGAATGCAAGGCTAATGTGCATTAGTGCAGGTCAAACACTTTAGCATGCTTTGAACAATAATTTCTATGCAATTTTACACTTATCAATTGTTTGTAGTAGCATATTACCTTAGCATAATAGAGACTCGAAGGATGACAAATTACGTAATTAACTGTACAAATGATTTGACGTGATAGATAGTGCCTTGGTTGATCATTAATTGGGTTCATTTTCCATTTAGAAGAACACTAATGAGTTTCAATGCTGTCATTAGCACAGCAGTGCAAGGCATGTCTCGAAGTGGATTATGGTATGGATTTGCTGGTATGAATCATATGTGCTTGTGCTGAACCTTCAACCCTTTCTTTTTTCGTATTTCACGTGGTTGGTGCGCAGGCTGAACAATGGGTTGATAATATGACTAAAGCTGCGGAGGATGAGCCAACTGAAGTAGAACCAGAGGCCCGGCCTTCTAGGTCAGTATAGCCATCAACTCTGTTGTGTGATCATAACTTGTTGACAAGAACACTAAACATATTTCTGTAGGCTTGGACTCGGTGCAAAAGTTTCACGCCAATCCAAAATTGGACCATTAAATGATCCCGTTGAAAGAAAATTGCAAGCGAGGTTGAATGCCGGTAAAAGAAATGCTGCCAAAAGAGTTGAGGAGTCGGCCCCATCCGCCAGTGATGGACACAGAGATAATGACGATTACGAAGACGAAGATTTGGAAAGCAGAACTAATGCGTTTGGAAAGAAGAGAGTAGTTCCACCAACTTCATCCTTTCAGCCGACGAAGAAACAGAAATAACTTTTCATGCCTTTAAAATTTGAACTCGGTAGCTTGGCACCGGTTTCTGATGCACGAGAAATTTCAGACGATGAGTTAAGTTCATGGGAAGGGCTTGTCTTCATGATAGATGTTATGATTCTTTTTGGTAATAGAATCTTAAAACTTGACGCTGAATTCTAATGATACAAAATACATAAAATCCTGTTCTCGTTTATCGGAGATTGATCTGACCAGAACTGATCCATGTGTGACAATGTAATATGCGTACGATGTTTGCCACTTTTACCTAATGGTCAGCTCTTTTCTTTTGTTCAAGCGCAACCATGTTGACTAACAACCTCTGTAACATCAGCAAAAGCGTGTATTTTGGGCCTAAGAACAACAAGAATGAACCAGTAAAATCCCTTTTTTCTGTATATCAGAACTCAACGGTCCAAATATAACAGTATCAGCTCTTTAGCACGTATGGCACGTATACTAACAAGTACTCAATGGTCGAAGTATGACAGTCTCAGCTCTTTAGTACGTATGCTAACGGGTATGTGAAATACCATATCCTCTATACACCAAAATAGTCACAGCTCGCAGCACTCTGAATTTCGTACATAGACCAGCAAAACGAAGAAACATACAAAATCAAAAAAGTAACCACGCCTCAATCTAAATCGACACACCAAGCTCTACGAGTTGTAAAAAGAAAAAGACTTTATATTGTCCCTGGTTGATATGCACTGATCCATAATTCCCTGGCATCACCGGAAATGTCAGTAGTGGAAATCAAACATGCTTTTTCGTACAACGAACTCTTGCAGCAAGGGTTACTTTGATTTTGCTCACGAGGGGTCCTTCGTCTGATGATTTGTCGAAAAGAAGGATCCCGATTATGGTCAAGTGGCATGGAAGATTCCATATGTCTACATTATTTCAGCAGCAAAGTTAGAACGAGGTGTCACATTATTACCTTAATAATGCAAGAGAACTAAATGAGCCATCTCCGAGCTGCTGAGAGATCACTCCTCTTCCACCTGATGTCGAGAAAAGACTGGCTTACTTTCCTCCCACCCTGAACCTGATGAAAGGTATGGTGCAGTTTATTGGTATGAACAAAAAAGAGTATTCTAATTTACAATTAAACGCCGCCCTAATTTTCAATCAACTCAGCTGCAGGCACAGGACAGCCACTTTCTGAGTTGGTGCTGCTTTCACTTTCCTTCAACTTAGCAGGAAGCAATGGACATTCAATTTCAGGACTTTCAAGTACATAGCTTATTATGGTGTCTTCAATCAATTCTTCAAGAATAGCATCACCCATCTCAATACCAATACTGTCAGCATCAAAGCGAAGGTCCATCCATGTTCCAGATTTAGCCATGTCTTTTTTAACAGTCTGCTCTAGCGTACGAGGCAGTGGCAGTGGGATCAGATGCCACATAAGTCTTTCCCAAACCTCAGAAAGAGCATTTTCCTTGTTTGGGAGAGGACGGATGTAAAGTTTAACAAATGATACCCAAGGTAAGCAACCGAAATAGTGCCCACAAATTTCCATAAGAACCTCGTTAACAAGATCAAAGAGGAGTTTCTGTTCATAACAAAGCTGGTTTGGTGAGAACTCTACCTCATCAAACAATGACGGGTCTAGAAGCTGGTCTATAGAAAGCGATTTCACACAAAGTTCATCCCAGTTTAAGCCAGAGACTTGTAGCAGTGCTTTTACATACTCAAACATTGGTTCCTTGCCCTCCGCAGAACTTTTCATTTGGACGCTTTGAGTGGCAGCTGAAGAGTCACGTTCTTCAAATTGAATTTGAAGTGGTTGCACTGGAATATTAACGGAAGATTTGTGAGTGAATCGAGATTGGCCCAAAAGTAGTGTGCAAAATTAAGTCAGCAACAAATATTGGGTATAAATATATAAAAATTCTTTATATAAATCCTACCAGTATGGGATCTGGTGCTTGCAGGGCTAATGTCATCCTCCGCAAAAAGCATCTCAAGAACAGAAACAGGACTTGGGCGCTCCAGTACATCAATAGCTATCTCTTGATCTTCAAGCTTCTTGGTTACTGAAGTTTTTGATGGAGATGCTAGTGGAGAAGATGGGAGTTGGTTATCTTCAGATGAGTCCAAGTCCTGGAAGTAGAACAACACAATCCATAAGACGAAATGAGCAAAATAAATAGAGCAGAACCACCAACAAAGACACATAAAGATGATAACAGAAAAGCTCTAATACATCTTCAGTGGTCTTGCAATGCTTCTTGTAGTACAATAGTTAAAGAAAAACAATGTTTCTTACCAAACATGCAATTTTGTTCCCAAAGGTAGAAGATTAAAAAGATGAAGAGGACTGAATTGGCAGCATGTAGTAATCAGTCATAGTTTGGCTATGTAGAGATATTACTATTTCAAAGCATATCACATTTTGATTCATTCTGATCTCGTCATAACAATTAACAAATGATGTTACCCGGGACAAAGCACCAGAAAGGACTATCAATACACACCATACTGATGCAATGTTACCTCTTTTAATTGGGAATGCCTTTCTCCGTTACGGACAACAGACTCATCCCCATTCTGCTCATCTTTAATACTGGAAGAACAACTTGGTTGACAGGGAACATCCAAGATATTGCTTCCCTCCTGGACAGCAATTTCATTTGTTTTTACAATTTCCACATTAGCATTGCCTGCAGAAATTTCAAGGATAAGTACTAAAGAATTTGAACATTGGAATAAGGATATATCTTGTTACTATAAATCTTTAAGTTGACAAATCAATACCTATAGAGCTCATCTCATCTCCAACAGAAAAGGAGATTTCTTTCACGTCATTATCATGAATCTGCTTAACAGAGATATCTGAATTAAAGGTAGGGGCTTCTACTTTATTGTCAGAGCTTTCTTCGGAAATGCATGGTTCAGTCTCCAAACTTTCTGTTGTTTGACCTAGATGGCTGACATGGCTGTCTTGTTTGAGAGATGATGCATTATCATTCACCTGATGTAATTTGTCCGAGTCAACATATTTCATTTGGGCAGTTACCAAGCCATGCTCCCAGTTTCTTCCAGGGCTACCAACAGGGGAGAAGTTATACTCAGGAAGAGAGAGAATCCTCCCAAGTGTTCTCGGAATCCGTCCACTTGAAGAATCAAGATTTTCATCCCCAGGGCTCAGCATATCAGAGAGATGTTTCTTGGCCTCAATGTAGATATTAGATCCCCTCTGCCTAGGTAAATCAGCGCTCGTGTGTTCTGCAACTAGTTCACAGTTCTTTAACTTGCTAGTCTTGTCTACTTTCTTAACACCAGCAGGTCTAGCAATTTTTTCAATAAAGAAATGGTCTTTAGTTGGAGAGTTCATTCCAACATTCTCCTTAATCCCTCTGCCTCCATCCCCCAAATTTTGACACTCATAGGAAAGCCCTTTTTGAATACTGCTGGTGCCAATTCTCTGGTGCTCCTTTCCCATTGCATATTTCAACTTTCTTTTAATTTCCGAGAGAAAAAAGTGGGAACCAATTCTCTCATTTGGCCCCTTGTCTCTGATGACATAATGAGATTCTGGTGATGAAACAACAGTGCTCTCAGTTTCAGGATTTTGTGAGCATGTTGGCCCTGGCTTCAAAATAACAATTGTATTTGAAGCTTGAGAAGTCTTTTCACCATTCAATGGGCTTCTTTCCTGAGACTTGACCTTTCTCCTAAAAAACTTCCGCTGTTTATGATTGACAAGGTCATCAGACTGCCTTAGATTACCTAACTCCTGCTCTGACAAATTGGATCCTGAAAGTGACACAGAGTCTTCATCTTTCTCTAATTGTGCATCTGGAAAGCTTTGATTGCGTTTTACCAGCAGCGAATTTGGATCTTGTATATGTTTCACAAACAATTCAGTATCTGAACCCAAAATCTGAAGTGCGTCTGCAAGTTGTTCTCTGGAGGGGTGGATTTCCCCATCTTCTGAAAGATGTTTACCTTTAATGAGCTTCTGACTAATTAACAACTTGATTGCTTCCCTCATTTTCTCTTTGAACTCAGGATTCTTCTGGTTTGATAGTACATCAAGGTCACCGAGCTGTTCATGCTTCATACAACTTTTCTGATGGAACTGGTGGCAGAACTCTTCCATTACATTGTCTATATCAAGGCTACTAGTAGATTGATGCTGTGAGTTCTGATGACAGGGTTGTCCAGCTCTTAAACTTTCAGGGGCATCCAGATGGGTGATGCTATCACAGCTTTTCTTCCGAGCTTTCTTCATTCTTCTGCTAGTCTTTTTTCTGGGGCTTCCTTGTTCCTTGTGAGAATGCTTTGGTTCTACTTCAGCATTGTTTATCTCCTTCTTGGTTTCTTGCTCGCTGATCATCTCTTCTTCCATGAGTTTCTTCACACTTGGCTTACCAGAATCAACTGCTGCAGTTTTGCTCTCTTCACAATCCTGAAACACATAATAGTATCGGTTTAACATACAATTAGTCCAGCCAGTAATAATGCCTTAAATTCAGAAAACGAAAGGAGCAAAAGAAAAGTTTGTGTTAACTAACAAAAATACTTACAAAAGTTTTGTCATTATTCTCAATCATGGTCAACATGCCTAGCTTATTGATGGCATTTCCATCACCTGAAAATTAGAAANATCATGGTCAACATGCCTAGCTTATTGATGGCATTTCCATCACCTGAAAATTAGAAAGAGAATTCAAACAGTAAGAGGTGCGAAAATACAATCTAGATTAACATGATTTATTGAATCCCATTGTGTCTAATTTAATGACTAAATTACACATCGATAGATATGAACAAATTGCTTCCAAAAGTGACTTCCATCCAAAGGAGATTAAGTGACAACAAGTAGTAGAAGAATCTCTGCATGTTATTAGTAGTAACTCTCCCCATTAAACAGACTTGGTCTCCATTCTCAAGAGGCGAACAATTTTCAAAATTCATTTGAACAGGAATACTTACCAGCTGCAAGTCTGACACCACGCCTCTTATCTGGAAGCAATTTATGAGTAGATCGACCATGACGGAAGTCAAAGATGCTTATAAAACCCCACATACAGCCCAACTGATCTTTCTCGTATCGCACAGGGCGTCTCTGTGATCTTTTTGCCATGATCACCAGGAAGATTCTTTGAATGGTTCGTCCAAAAGTTTTCCCTGGACAAAGAAAGAACAATTAAATGATGTCAGACAGAAATGATGTTGCTCTAAATTTCTTGCCCAAGAAATGATAGATAAAAAGGGGCTTCCTCGTCAATGACCACAGATTAATGCAAATAAGAACAAAATGAATTCACATGTGACTGCAAACAGCTCAAGAGGATGAAAGGATTTCATTTATATATCTGATGACATAGTCATCTCTGATGCCGTCCCCTCCCTTCTCTATATCTCCCCAACCCTCCCTCCCTTTCAGACACACACACACACACACACATTCATAGAGAATCATTGAAGTTCAATGATAAAACTTTCTGACCATACTAAAAGACATTTGTGGGTTCTGAAATGACAGAGCAGATCATAAAAATTACACAAAAATGAACCACATGTGAAGAAAACCAGTAGATGTAATTTTTTACAATTACTAGTTATCTAATTGAGCTCTTTTACAGCTCCTAGGAGCTGAGAGAATTCGTGTTTGTGGAGAGGAGTTCTCATCAGAATCACCAAGAAGTAACATTTCAGTATCTTACAGGAAAGAGAAGAGAAATAAAACAAAAAAAAAAAAAAAAAAGCAGAATTCTTCAAACAAGAAAACATTCTAGAAAATATGAAATCACCAAGTAATAATCAACAACAAAAAAGAATCAGATGCATCCACTGGGTAGACTATCAAGAACTTCAAACGCTCTGTGAGTGTTAAGAAACTAGGATGATGATGATTCTACACAAATTGGCATTGCTGTAAAAAGGATCTGCTTTCAAATTCATTCCGTCTATATAAATACAATTCCCAACCCCATGACTCGATCCTTTAATAAACACATGGTTTTCCTCTCCCTCGTTAAGTACAGAATCAACTTCCTGCTGCATCCCATGTTACTTAGAAACAAGGCTGTATATCATTCATGGTATAGATACAAGGATATACAAAGTCAATCATCATGATGCTGAAAGCACAAACAAGTTTGGCTTACAAATGAAAATTGAATTAGAAAAATGGAAAATAATGCGTAAATATATAACTAATTAGTTTTATTTTGGAATAGAAGGCATGAAAACTTGATGATAATGAAATAAAATGCATACCTTTATTTATTCGATATAGCCGAGAAGATTATATATCGCCAGATAGATTTATCTGTCCATATAATCTCAATTAGAAACACCTAAGCTTTCCAGCAGAGTAAAGTTCAAGCTTGTTAGGCTTTCTTTGGATGGCAAGTATCAGAACCTTCTTTTTGGTTCCACAAGCCTTAAGAAGCGCCTCAAATTCCTCACAGTCAAAAGCTTATGATCACAACTACGCCATATCACAAGAATTGACCTTCAAGATTTTAATCAACAACATGAAACAATAATCAACTTGACTTGAAGCGGATGTTTGATCATAACCTTCAAACACATTCAAGCTTTGTCTTCACATACAACCAAAACAACTTCCCGAACTAATTTAATCACAATACTATAATTTATTACCGCCACGTTGAAAGCTCCGATAATTGGAATTTACGCTCTTTGCCAATACTGATTGAAAAACTCTCCTTCAATGTCATATCACCTACAGAATTCCAGTTCTCTCCAATCCACTAAATAACTCTGAAAGTTTTTCCTCGATGTCAAAGCTCCAGCACACCAATAAAGAATCAGATGAAAAAGGAATGAAATTTGAAAAAAAAAAAAAACCCATACAAATATTAGATGAAATTCTAAAATATAAGAAATATCACAGCAAGAACAAGGACTTTTTCTAAGTGGGTATCTTTTGACAACGAAAAAGAGGCCCCCAAATTCCTATCTAGCACCGACCCAATATTTTTCAAGAAGGCAATTCTCATACGGGCAGACATTAAAGACGGGGAAGATGGAGAAGAAAAAGAAAGTGTGTGCAGGAGAGAGAAAGGAGAGAACTTTTTCCATTGTTGTTGGCTGACCGTAAAAGAATACGTGACAGTTGGGTTTTGTGTTAGTGTTGGGCCCATTTTAAAAGTGCGATGGAGAGAGCTTTGTATTCAAGAAAAGTGTGTGTGTGTTTCCTCCATTTTTATTTCTGCTCTGCAGCAGCCTTCACATTTAACGATCATCAGACTCACCACGTCCACCACCACCCCTCTGTTTTCCTCTCTCTATGTAGTGTATATGCACATAGATCTCTCTCTCTCTCTCTCTCCCCTGTGAACTTTGCAGGTAACAGTGCAAACGTCTTAAGAGGAGCTGTTGGGTGTGCTATTCGGTTTCTAAACAGACGGAAGTTTACGAGCGATGAGAACTGAAAATGGAGATTCCAGATAACGGGTGCGCATACGCTGAGAAATTCGAGGGGTAGAACTGTAATTGTATGCCTTTTTTAATTGATGTGATATCCATTAAACAAAATTGTAAAGCTCCGCTTTAGCTGAATAGGATCATAATCCGTAATCATGGATGTTGAGTTTTGAATTCAAATTAACCTGTCTTGTAAATTACCACTTAGCCTCGGTCAAGTTGTAAACTTTTTCTTTCCCGCCACCCGAATTTTAGGTTTTCTTCTTACCCAACTCATGCAATCACTATAAATTCACCCCAATCATTGTGAATCTTGTGCACTGGATTTCCATTATTGTTGTATTAAAACTAAACAAAAAGAAACCCGCATCATGATATACACAAAGTTTCATTTGTACCAAATCTTCAACGCACTTCTACTACCAAAACTGGGAAATTTTTTCTGTCATTTGCATTACATTACACTGCCTTGCAGGAATAAACAAGACGGAGCAGAGCACAGGCTTGCAAGGATGAAAGTCATATTGGCAGAAAATGCGCAGCATTTTATCTGGGGTGCCAGTGCTTGTTCATGGGTGCACGTGAGGTGCAGTTGGGGGCGTAAATGCAGTTCAGAAGGACCCCTGCTCAAATGAAATATGTGGACCACTGTCATCTACCAACTACAACAGTGACACTTTAGGCCAATCACAAAGGCCCATTTCAAACAACCGCTAACCACCTCACTGTCCTTTGTTCTGGGAATTATCTGATTTCAGCTACATTATTATAACAAAAGAACTTCAAACAGAATTCAATAACTTGAAATTAGATTGTTAAGTCACAAATGACATGATTACAAACTAGATTAAGCCAATCAATCAAGTGTGTATTCTATGAATTGTTAATTATGAGAAGTGATAAGTATCCCATTGTTGTTGATAGATCCAACACCAAGTGCAGGAATCTATCGATTTTGATCTTGTTTTAAGTGATATCATAAGTTATGCGCTCTACCGAACGGGGACCACTGCTAAAGAATATGACAATCTACTACTCAACTCCAAGCCTTAGCCCTAATTACACAAATTAACATAAATTATGACAGATTGAGATGGCTTAACAAATTTGTTATTGTCCAAACCTTGCTACTCCAATTTAGCTAACTAACGCGAAAGCGAGTGCACGACCAAAAAAAAAAAGGTGTGTTCTGATGTTTGCGTGCATATTTTGAGGCAGCTTTTTGATTGCTTAGACTTAAAGATAGTTGAAGAGAGGGGAGGATTGAAGTTGAAGACCTCAATGACGAGCAGTTGTTGATGATTCGATTTGTTTGTCATTGGCTACCCATCTGCATGCAAATGGAGACAATGAGTTCTAATTACCATTGCTTAACCCTTAATTAAAAGCAGTGGTTAGAGTTAGTGGCCAAAGTTATGTCCAAAATATTTATAAAAAAAAACATTGTTAAACGGCAGGTTTGACAATGCAAATAAGGTAATAATTTTTGTAAAATATTTCTGTAATTCTTTTGCTTGGGAAGCACTTTGTGATTGTCTAAATTTTAAGACAAAAATGTTCTTACTTTCCTTAACATAATTTTCATAGTTTTAGAACTACTTAAGAATATAGCTTCAACTCAACAAAGTCAAACCCAAAAGTTGACAAATAATTTGTTGGGATTAGTTTTATCGGATCAGGTCCTTATGCAATGTTCAATTTAGCAGCGATTGCCTAAACAACAAAACATAGTACTTTTGTTGAATAAAGAACTGGTCCCCTCTGCTTTAGAATTTTGTCAAATAAGAAGATTATGCCGTATATTTCTATTCCAAAGACGGTAGGCTAACCATTTTTGTCCTGCTCTTTAAAACCAAGGTTGGCAAACATAATCATAATCTAATACTCCTGATGAAATTAAAGCTCGGAGGTTAAAAAATCCCTTTAACAAAATGGTAAATTAATTAATTAATTAATTAAAGCTCATTTGTTGTCTCTGCAGCTGTGGCAGCTTTGTTTTGACATATTGAAGGTGGGAGGACAGTTTCTCGACGGTCAGGCCGTCGGCATTAGGGAAATGCCACTGCAACCACTGTCTTTTAAGCATACGAGCATTGGATGCTCCTTTTTTTTTTTTGGAACAACTAAGAAGAAAGACTCCAACCCCTGCCAACTGATACAGCCCAAAAAAGTAAAAAAGTTTTACAGATAGGCTGCATTATACTTGACACTCACGTTTAATGTGTACGTATGAATGATTATGAGCTGGCCAACTTTGATAGGCAGTGGAATGATGACTCATTGATAGTATCAAAAAATTGTTTCTTCGTGTTCATTGCATATTGACAATCAACGGCCCACATTTAAAGGATCACAAATTTCAATTCTGTGATGGCTTGCTTCGTAATTGATCCGGACGTTAACATCGCGGGTCCCCTTTTTGCCTGGCAAGTGCTTCTTGTCCATATGCTTACCCGTAGCATCAATTGGATTGAAAATTGGGGAAATCGGTTTGGAAATCATTGAAATTTTTTAAAGATCCTCGTCATGTCTCAACCCTTTAATAAGACAAGATGGCGTCATTTTACAGAAATAAACAAGGAATTGTTCAATGAGCATCGTTCTACCACTTTAATCATTGGTTCGAAGAATAAAGAAATAATTAAAAATAAATAAAGAGAGAAAAGACTTTGATTGTGTTATATTCTATAATACAAGAGCTGGATGCGTTGGGCGAATCCTTTGAAAAATCAGATGGAAAATTTGACAGTCTTGGATGTCCATCCCGACTCTAAAAATGAAGAGGACCACCAAGAAATAGCGGTGTGACTTAGTGGGTGGAGGGGGCCGGGATCTTTCAAATTATTCGCTGCTTTATTTTTTTTCTAGATAACAATGATGTTTTTAATATCGCCAAGAAAAGAATACTGTATTTGTATGCATTAAATAGAATCGGTAGATAGTTAGGCAGCATGTGTGGCTCACTTATAGGCTCAAGTACATCATATAAATTTGTGGTTTGACTGCAAACCCGACTCAAAACCCGACTATCAGATGAGGAAATTGGAGAAAAAAGGATTAAAGCGAGGACAGTTAGGTCGCTCTCATTTCTTCATTTAGAGTAGGAATTGAACACCAACCGCCATCAAGTCACATAAATGGTAGCCTAAATGACAGGGCTGAGCTCCTTAACTTCATACACATAGCTAATAAAACGAAAGAAGTTTGGTTGGCGGCCCAGCCCAGCCCAGCCCACCCCCACCCCCCCACCCTAAAGGTTCAAGATACAACACTTCATTTCAGGATTTGTTTTTAAGCCGAGGGAAAGGAGTGATTTTTCACAACATCAAATGGAAGCTAAGGAGGAAAGCTTTTTAGTCACTTTTGGGAGTTCAGTAAACGTGGGCTCAAATGCCCGAATGAGATGATTTTGTGGGTTTGAAACAGCCCAAGGGTGTAAAACCAAAGCGGCGTTATTCGAAAATACACCGCTAGTGGATCACACGTGAAGTAGTAGGGATATTTTTCACCATCTTGCCAACGATGCAACACGGTGGCAATTTGGAGGGCAAAACATAAACAAGGAACTTCTAAACTAGCAGTCTGCAGGAAAATTAAAAAAAAAAAAAGTACCTGGAGCATTCAGCATGAATTCCCTGAAAAAACTTTGGCACTTGATCATCAGATGGAGTAATCTTGCATTTGTAAAACTGGCAAAAGAACACAAACAAATATATTATTTGTTAACAGAAACATATTGTTTGGCCATCAATATTACTTCATGGGAAGACTACTGGGCACAGCAACGAATTCCCTCATCTCAAATGTTGAGACGAAACTGTGTTAGTCCTTCCACGAAAAAACAGTTCTATTTTAATGGAAGTATAAAAAGCACGATGAAGGATTCTATTCTTCTGCTTGGGCAATGTAAAAACATTTAGAACTATAACAGATTGAAGAGAACAATTTACGTAGCTAGGGGCACGAGTGTACCTTCAATTAATAATGATCTTAGGATTACAGTATTTTCTCCTTTGCCTCCTCCCTTCTCTGAAATTGGTTCAGTCTCTTCCTCGAAATCCTCTATCAACTTGTTTCCACTTTGCACTAACTTTAGGTCCAGTAATAGAAGTAATTCTAAACCAGATAAATGCTACCTGTCTATATCAGTAACTGACACCAAATAGTGTCATGTGAAACATATATCTGGCACCAATGAATGAGGAAAATCAACAGGAGAAAGTTTCTTTGCACCCAATTATGTGCTAGATGAAAATAAAATAATATACAATACAATAATACTCTGAATGGACATCTTCCATTTTCCATTTCTGAAGTTCAAATTCTGTTAGAAAGATCACTTATTGCTTAAATAGCCTTCTTTTTCATCTTCAGACTGCAAGCAATTGCTTGCGATAATCAAATGATGAATAAGAAAGCATTTGACCATGACTGTCTGAAACAAATAGTTCAATTAAGTTAACTTAATAATGCTTGTTACAGATTGCGGAAACCATTATTTACACAGGGAAAAAATAGCACTTAGTAATTCCAGTAGAGAGGCTTCTATCTGCCAGGTAAGGAGGAAAACGCCATGAGAATATCCTTTATTTGTCTACACATATATCCTTGCCCAGTTGATCAGATAATGATTTCAGGCTACCATCAAGGTTAGCTTTGGATCTTCTCGTCCCTTGTGCTAGTTACAGCTTCTCCGTTGAGCAGGTCAAGACTAAAAGTAAAACAGAGGTACAAAAATTGCTATTACCATTTTAGCTGAAGCGAGGCATCTTGGACAAACCAACTTCTGGCAAATGCCTTACAGTGAAATAGAAATTTCATGAAATAAATATAGAATCATAGTTTATGCCTTGATATGGATCACATTAACAAAATAAAAAAAAATGGGGTTTAAGTGTCTTATAAACAGACGGTCCAGGACATATTTTTCTTTTCAGATTCTAATTTCGCAGATGTTCAAGAATTAATTACATCATTCTGAACAGAGTCCAATAATAGTCCAACCTGTTTTCTGAAGTTTCCATTATGGCAAGCCAGAGTTCAAGTTCTTCACTAACCTTGCTTGGACAATTAACACCAACACATAAGCAAGCATTCAACCGCAAAATCATTATCTCCTTGCTTAATTTTGCAAGAACGTACGGAACCATATTGAATGTCAAAAATACCTTTATGATTTCACGAAGTGTAAACATACGTCTCTTACTCTTATCAGGAGCAAAAGCATGATCCCAATAGATTGGTGGAAGATCTGGGCATTGGCATTTCACTCTCTTCTCGTCTAAAACTAACTAGTTTAAGCAAGAAAACCGGTAGAATAGCATGGCAAAGCTCCATTTTTTTAATCTAGAAAACAAAAATACAACACAGAATGAGATTCAACCCGATTCTTTGTCAATAACTTCGTCGTCAAGAGAGGATTGAGGAAGCTGAGTAAACATGCCTTGTTGTAGTACGTCTTTGCAAAAAATGATAGCTGCAATGGTTGTAATCAATTCTATGACGCTTGTAGTGTTGTCCTCATGATGGCAGCACTTGATCTCCTTCACATTATCAGCAAATCCTTGTATGGTCAACATGAACAGGAGAATTGACAACATAAAACTTAATTGGTTGTTTTGTCTGATTTCTGAAAATTTGCAACAACCTGAACTTAAACAAGGAGGTGCTTGCTGCCATGGGATTTGGCCTTAGAATTCGAAGTTGTGTTGTTCTTCTTCTTCTTCTCAAACAGGCAGTGACAACTCTAGATCCACCACTCAGTTCCAATTTTAAAGCTCGAACTCCATGCTACCAAACACAACATAAGAAATTTGCCGTATTAGCCTTAAAGAGCGGATATCTATTTCTGAGGTCCAACATATTACAAACTTCAGCACCGTTTGTATCTTCTGTTCAAATTTCAAAGAAACGAAATGGACTTCTTCTGATGGAGCTAAAAGTATCCAATGTCCATAAACAAGCATAGGCGCAGAACTACAATAAAACAGAAACCAGCTCCAATATTCACTTCCTCCGTTTGGTTGCTGAAGAATATGGTGGAAAAATTTTTAAAAATATATATATTTTCCTATTCTCTCTCATTTCATCAGAAAAAAAGTCCTGACCTTAAGCCATATAATAATTTTACTCTCCGTCAAAATTTCCGTTATCTTCATTTCAAAAAGAAAATGTAAAAATCTCTTCTTGTTGCCTGTGAACACATAAGAAGATTCACAATGAAAACAATTCCAAATGCAGAAACACATTAATTTGACGCACTATTCACAAACAAAATAAAGTAAATTTCTTTCTTCTGTTTTGTTGCTGAGAAAATGAAAGAATGGTTTCACAACTTAAACCTTGTTTTCAAAAGAATCGCAAAGTAACCTGGACTAACTCCAAGAAAGTAAATTTAGGCCTCCAGAAAATTTTTTCCGAAATTCTTTTGTATACATGCATAAATGTATATGCACATCTCCTGCATTTTCTCAGTAACTAGAAGCAGAGGAAAATAAAAGAACCTCGCGTGAGGAGGAGGAACAGACACGGGTCTTAGATCGCAGGCCTTCGTGATCTTCAACTTCATTTCAAGTCAATCGACTGAGTTCTAATATCTTTGAGAAAGCAAAACTCCAATTTGGTAGATTAAAACCCTAGGTGATCAGTAAAAAAGATTATGTAATCTTTCAAATTCTTTGAATTTAGAGAGACACAGAGCGAAATGCTAATATGGTAGACAGAAGCCCTAGATAATCTGCTAAAAAAATCGATGGTCGATGAAAAATTAACCGACCCATGTGGTCTTTTAGATTCTTTGAATTTGGAGAGAATCGGTTACAAGAGGAAAGAGAATGAATTGCTGAGATTTTAAAAAGAGAGCATGGCGGGAAAGGAGGAATCGCCAAGGCATTTTCTAGTATGATTTTTTATCAGATGTACCGCCTTTTCTCGGGAAAATATATTAAACCTTGAGTGGGGAGGAAGGACGGAAATAGAGCTGGGATAGCAGGTTTTGTCCACTTTGAGTGGTCGAGTAAGTTGAGAAATGTTTGAGAAAGTGAAACCCTTATCTGATAGATTAAAAGCTAAGGTGATCTGTGAAAAAAAATTAATCCGTTACTTAATTTAACCGACCTATGCAATTTTTCAAACTCTTTCAATTTGGGTAAAGAGAAAGCGAAACCCTAAAATTGAAATCCAACATGATCGGCGAAAAATATCAATCCTTGATTTGGAAAACCGGATAGATTGATTCCCTCGGTAATGGGCCAAAAAGATCGATCGGTAGTCTGAACACACAGATCTTTGGAGGGAGAGGATTTTAAATAAGGAGCGTGGCGGGAAACGAGTGATCGGGTTTGGGGGTGTACTACTATAAATGGATCTTGGATCTCCTGGTGGTGTCCTAAAAAGTTCTATTCTTTGTCTGAAAAGTTATTATTTGGGAGCAATGAATATTTTGAAACATTAAAAATCAACCTCAAAATAACAGTATAGTTGGTATTAGAAATTTCCCTTAATACATTCCCCATTTATGCTATTAATGTGTACATTTTCTCCAAAATTTTGAACAATATTCCTACATGAGAAGTAACAATTACAAATCATGTACTTGAATTTTGAAATATACACCTTTCCACGCAGGCACTGTTGTCAAAAAAAAAAAAAAAAGAAAGAGGGGATTATATTGTCAAAAGTATTGAAAATCATGTGTTTGATATCCCCCTACCCCGGACCATATGACCATGAGATGACTTGTGTGGGTCTTGATTAGCCGAATTAAGGAGTTCAACTAGAGAAAGGTATTCGGAGTACACCCATAAAATGCGTCGAAAAACAAATTATTGGAACATTCTGGGGCTTCTTTAACGCGGATTCGAAATGGTACGAGGTGGGAGGGAAAGACAAATTCTGGGGTGGCTTGTGTGTAGGAGAGTGTACCAATACTAACCGCATAAATTGCCGCCCAAGGGCATCAAAATAACATCGGTCCCTTTAGCATGAATTCTCAAGGAATTTGTTTTAACACTGGAGTAATCTTGCATCTGCACATCTAGCCAAAGAACACAAATAAATTTGATATTTCATATGCAAGACGTTGTCTTTAAAATCAATGCTATTGCCACTGCAAGTAACTGTAATGACAGTTTGTGCTATTTTTTCTTACACCAAAATTGGATGTGTCATTAAATATAATAACTATTATTGGAATGAGAGAAAGTGCAAGAGGCCTTAAAATCAATAAAATAAAAAATATATTTATTAGTAATAAGTAAAAAAATTTAATAAAAAATATTATTATTTAATTAATATAAAAAATTTATAAGATTTTCGGTTGATTTTTTTTACTTATTACTAATAAATATATTTTTTTAACCTAATTAATTGAATAGTCTTACTATATCATCAAAATACTAATGTGCTAAAACCGTACACTCTCTTGGTATGTTTTAGCTGCTTATGCCATTTTATGGAAAAAGACTACTGGACTCAACGAGGAGGTACCTCATCTCAGATATAGTGGATGAACAAATTTTAGCCTTTTCAGTTGTACAAAACAATGGTTTAATTTCAGTGGAAAGGTATAAAATGTTCTCTTCTCTACTTAGGCAATTTAGACACTTACCTTCAATTAATAATTATGGGATTATCGTACTTTCTCTTTTGCCTCCTTGCTTTTCTCAAAATTCGTTCAGTCTCTGCTTCCACATCCTCTGTCATTTTATTTTCGTAGATTCCTGTTGAAATGTGGCAAAACACATGATGGTTACCTGTTTATATCAGCATATGAAACCAAAAATGCTGCATGAAACATATATTTGGGCCAACTAGAACAACTGAAAAGAACAGGAGTGCAAATCTTTGCATCCAATAATATGATAGATGAAAATAAAAAATTGCAGAAAGCGATTTTCAGAATGAAAATCTTCTATTTTATTTTTCTGTAGTTCACATTATATTAAATAACTTCCGACAAAAAAATCGCATCAGTTAGAAAAAAGTGCCTTTTACTTTCATTACCGATTTCCTTCTTGTTAATCAAGCATGAAAATCCTTCATCAATCTCCTCGTCGGAATCAATGATAACTCTACATTCTTTTACCTGCATGACAGGCTTGCATCTCCAATGGGTAATGAAAAGCAGTAAAAGACAAATATTCACTGTCAAACGATTTAAGAAATGGAAGCTGGTGAACTCTTAATTACAGCGTCAACTACCTTAGAAGTACCAAAATGCAGACAGCATACCGTCTATCTGAGCAACCAAGGAGCCAACAGAGTGTTTGGAGGAAAAACTAGGAAAATAAGAACTACCTGTCCAGCAGAAGAAACTCCTTTCTGTTTGAGGTCCTTCGAGGCAACCCTCTGATTGAGAATAGATTGTTCCTTTTTTACAGACTTCCAGCATCCCATTTCTACCTTGGCAACTTGAATTCCTTGCACATTGACCTTAGGAAGTGCACCTGGGCTGAAATTACAAGAAATCTTTTAAATGCCTAAACATAATTAAAAAAAGAATGAATAATGAGGAATATGCAGTTAAAGTGATCACATACGTACATCGATAACTAGTAAGATAAGAAATGAATGACAAATAGTACAATTATCCATACGTTGTTAAAGATAACACCGGCTGGAAACAAGAGAAGAATGCACTACTATCAACTGCGTAAGGTTCAACACTGTCAATGATACGAACCCATGAACTGTGACATTTTTCAAAACGAAGACACACTGATGTGAATGTCCTCAAGTAAAGGCCGTGGAATTCTGGTTCTAATAATTGGAAACAGATGATGCCTTGTTAACTAGAAAATATGGCCACAATGAAGACACATGTCCAGACAAGAATCATGTCCATATTATGTTTTAATGCTTCATAATATGTTAAAAAAATGGCGACAACTGCAATTTGAAAAATATGCTGCTTCATCTGGTTACACTGCTGACCACACAACATTTAAGTTGCACAAAACCACAGCAAGTTATTACTTGCTTCAAACATCATTCTATGCAAAACACTCTTACACATTGTCATCTGCTCTAAATTTGAAAATGATTTAAGAAAGTATGCATTATTGGGACTTGGATTTGTTTCATCTCCGTCTGAAACTGAGCTCACGACTTGCTATTGTGGATATCCTTCAATCAAGATGGTTCAACATTAAAAGCCTTCAACTTAAATGAGATTGTCTCACAGCAGAGTAGCAAAAGAATTTTGTATCACAAAGACATTAGTTAATAATATAATCCCTGAAGACAAGATTCAAATTGGTGTCGCATATGGACCTTTGTGGAGATTCACTGAATAATTGCATAATGCGAATGGATATAATTGGCTTTATTTATTTAGCAACTCAATAAGTGAGAGCGAGGATTTTGAGGTTTGCATACTTGATTTGCGGCTTTGGCTTTCTCTGTGAAGTAACACGACGGCCAGTACGCTGCAGATTCGCAAATTTAAAAGGCCTTCTGAGAAATTTGTATTCAAAATACACATGGGCTCAGAAAAGAAAGCTAAGGGGTTTTTGATTAAGAAGGATAAAGCACCTGTTGTGAGGTAACAATGGCCACTTGACCCACTTGGTTGCGCCAGTTCATGCTGCAAACCATTGCCTACAATATTCAAATGATTAATCAGAAAGTGTTTCACTGAGAAGTCCAAAGCACCTTTTGTGAAAGAACAGAGGTCGGTTCAACCATCTGCTTGAGAATCTTTAGGTCACTTGCCATTGCTTGCCATAATCAAATGATTAATAAGAAAGCATTTGACCTTGACTGTGTTGGAAACAAACAGATGGAATTAACCTTAAAAAACCGGTTATATGAAAGTGTAAAAATTATTTACCCAGGGTAGAGAAACATAATTCGATCCATATTTTCAATTTAATCTCACAACAATTCTTTGGAATCTTGAATTTCAGAGTTATTCACAGTTGCCTCGTACATGCCTTCATTTCTTTTGTGAGGAAGCTGCATAGCTCAGTATGTAATTTCAGCAGAGAGGCTTCCATCTTTCCTGGCAAGGAGGAAAGCTCCATGAAAATCTCTTTAAACTTGTCTTCATATAAAATCTTCCCCAGTTGATCAGTTAAAGATTTCAGGCCTCCGTCAATTCTAGCTTTGGCATCCTCTTGTCCTTTGTTCTGGTTACAGTATCTCAGTTTTGTAAAAATTCACTTTTCATTACACTTAAAAATAAGCAGGTCAGGACTAGAAGAAAACAGGGCCATAAAAGATTTTCATTACCGTTAGCTGCAGCAAGGTATCTTGGACAACCAACTTCTGGCAAATGCCTTGCACTGGAATAGAGTTGGAATTATTTTAGTGAACACAATACGGAAACTTAACATTCCTTGAAGTCAAATGGAGAATCACAGATTATAATGCAACGAAGATCAAATTAACACCAAAAAATGAGGTTTAAGTGCCTTGTTCACAAATATGTCGGTCAAAAATAACAAAAACTGCATCCAACTAATTTTTGGTTTCAATGTTTGTTGATCCTGGAACTAATTAATTTCCGTAGATAACCATGACATGTCAGACTAAAACCACCAGTTCATTTTTTTTTCTCTCTCTCTACAGACTCTAGTTTCCCATGTATCAAGGAATTAGATCACTCACCATCCAGCAACACTTCTTTGAATCCTCTATTTACTTGCATAACGTCACTCTGAACAGAATCCAAGATCATTCCAAACCTGTTAATTGAAGTTTCCATCATGCCAATTCGGCGTTCAAGTTCTTCACTAATTTGACCTGCTCAGCCAGATAAAGTTTAGTATTCGTGCCAAGATATAAGCAAGCATTAAACATTAAAAGCATTTAGTCCGTACTTCGTTTTCATTGAAGTGGTGAACTATACCACAATAAAGAATGTCAAAAATACCTTTATCAGTCCACAAGAATGAGTAAACTTACATTTCTGTTCTGAGGCAGAAACAGGATTCCATTTGTGCACCGGATTAGTGAAAGATCTCGACATTTGCATTTGACTCTCTTCTCTTGTGTAACTAACTGGGGGTAAGCACGAGAACTTCTTCACAGAGCTTTCCCGTTCTTGGGAACATAATCTCTGCAAATACAAGATGAAAAAATCAGTAGAATAGCACAATAAACTTCCAATTTTTCATTGTACGAAGCCCAAAAATAATAACGCTAAAAATGAGGTTCAACCTGATCGTTCATCACAACTTCATCGGGAGATGATTGAGAAAGCTGGGAAAACATGCCGTGCTGAGATGAAAGCCCCTGCGAAAATGATTGCTGCGATGGTTGCGTTCTAAGCTGTGATGCTTGTGGCCCACTTGCTGAACTAATTGATCTCCTTCACATTATGAGTGGGACAGATATCGTAAGTAAGACAAGAACAAGAGAATTCGCCATATAAAAATACATAATTAGTTGTTTCACGTGATTTCTGTAAGATTGCGAAAGAATGAACTCAAACAATGTAGCTTCGGAGTTCGACCATAGAAACTATTTCTTCTGTCTCCCAGTTCTTTTAGATAAGCCAACTGAATACTGTTTTATGAAACTAAAATCATTTGATCTCCTTAAGCATGCATGGATGAAAACACAATATTTAAGCAAAAACATGAAAAAAATTGAATGATTATTTATTTCCTCGGTATGATTGCTGCAATAGTCTTGTGTTCTCTTGGAATTTATCAGCTCTAAGTGCAATCAGATTCCTGAAATTTCGAATCTCAGTTGTGTGCAAATCTTTGTTTCCAAATCCTAGCATATGAAACCTATTAACATTCAAAGGAACAGTAAAATATCTTCTTCTCCTATATTTTCTCAGCAACCAATCGGAGACAAATTGAGGCTCATTGCAAAGGCCTCGAGCTGTAAAAGAAACACAATGAAAACAAATTCAAATGCAGACATGCAAATTTTGTGTAGCAATGTCGATCACAGCCGATAATTAAAAACAACACAGCGTATAAAGGTGCAAACGCTAATTTTTTCTTTTTCAAACATTTTCTCGGAAACCAATCAGATGCGTTAGTTGATCTCCTTCAGATGATTATCAAAGCAAATAAAAACGAATTGGAGGACTCTTTCCTTCAGTTTGGTTGCTGATAGAATGCAGGAAAAGAGGATCCAATTTGAAACAATTTGTCATCAAGAAAATTGCAAAGTAACCGCAACTAAGCCATAACAATAAATCCTGTGCAGCCAAGTAAAATTTTCCACAAGTTCTACCCATAAGATACGTATTTATGCTCTTCGTAAAGGTATTTATGCTTTTCTTCACATTTACTGAAATTTCGCAGGAACCAAACACAAATTGAAGTGAGAAAAAAATGTAGATAACCTCGAATGAGGTGGAAGGACGGAGATGGAACTGAGATCAGAGACTTTGTTGATCTTCAACTTCATGTCCCGCGAATCGAGAGAGTTTTGTAATGTTTCGGAAAACGCAACCCTAATTTTGATAGATTGAAATCCCTGATGATCGGCAAAGATGGCGATTTGAACTAAACGGATTTACGTAATCCTCCGATCCATAATCTCTGAATCCAGAAAGAGAAATCGAGATAGAGAAGAAAGTCGGTTTGGGACGCACAGAGCGGGTGAATTGGGTGATTTAAAAACGGAACGAGGCGGGAAAGGGCTCTATTTATAGGCGGTCTTAATTCGACTTCGACGGGTTGTTCCACAACCCGTGATCCGGTAATGCGAAATCGGCTCATGGGCCCAAGAAGCCCGCTCGCTAATTTCTTGGGGCTGGGGGTAGGTAATGTCAAATACGAATATACTTTATATGCCATACGTAAATTCGGAAATATGCTTGGGCAATTATCGTGATTAGTTGACCTTACTTTGGCTATCTACCCCGACCTTAATATCATTGAAATCAAATACGGAAAAACATATAAATTTTGGGTATCTACAGTTCCTCGACTAAAGATTCAAACCATAAATATACATTCATCGTATACTTAATTACAATTGCAAAATTAAATAATCTTTGCTTGCGTTCTGTTTTTGATTGCCACAGGTATCCCGTAATAAGCGCCAGACAATGACATAGACAGATGTTCATCTTGGTATCTCAGTAATTTACCAAGATGCGTGTTTAAGATTCTTAACCACGTTTCTTCCATTCTTAAGTCTGCGGTTTACCAAACTGCTGGAAAAAGAAAAATAATGCCAACAAGCCCGATATTTAAAACAGGGGACATGTCATGACTCACAAGGCATTGGTCAGCAGCTGGCAGCTTAAACGTGCAGTATAAGCAACGTTGATTTTGTATTGGGTACTAAGTTAGACAAGTTAATAGCATTAATATGCGGGTCCCAAAAGACAGATTTTCATTTATTGATTATTTATGACATTTGTTTTGGCATAGTTTGGTTACAAAGCCGTGTCTTAATTTACTTCTGTTTTGAGCGAATCTTTTCCACTGAAGTTTTATAGGAAGGAAACTTTTTTCCAATTAAAATTAAGCTGGACTTCAAGGAAATTTCTCGTTTCAATTTTCAGCCAATCCTGCATTCAAGCTGGTTGGATGGTTGAAAAGCATGCTGTTTGACAGTCTGACTAGCCTGCTTAGCAAGCAAGCGACCTACACTGTAGACACAAAGACCCTGCCTAGTTTCCATGGAATGGTTGCTCTGCTCTTGGTTCATTCTCATGCCGAATGGGTAAGCTTATTGAGAGACAAATCACGCGCCTAGCTGCGTAGTAATTTTGACAAATTTTTTTTTTTCGTGTGTTTTTAATGAAATATTTAAGAATTTCGTGAATTCTTTGGCGAAAGACCACTAGGAATTTTAGGGGCACCAATAAAATGATGGCGCGACTCGTCCGTTAAGGCAGTTTTAGATTCATTTTTTTGTGCAAGAATTGAGAGTTATTTATAAAAATAATAATTTTAATTATGACCTTGCATTGTATTTTATTATGTCAAAATAAGTTATTTTAAACTCAATTTATTTAATAATTATTTTAATAAATAAAAATTTAATCAATACAATTATTAAAAAATCAAACTAATTATAATTATGTCACGCGTTAAATAATTTTTATTTATATTTTTTTATAATAATTTTTAAAATATTAATTATTTTTATTTTAAATATAATTAAACATCCTATAAAAATTTAAAAATATAATTATAATTTTTAAATAATTTTTTAAAATTATAAACGAGTTAACATAATATGTTTACTTAAATAACCAACTATGTAATAAATAAATTTATATATTAAAAATTTTAAATTTAAATCTCACATAATTATTAATTTTATTAAATTACGGTATTTATTTAATAATAGTGTCAATTTAAATTTATAAAATTTATATTATATTTGTATTAAATAGATAAATTATATTAAAATTTATTTTTTATTTGTAATTAATAAAAATTAATAATTAATTATGTAATTTATAATTTTTTTTTTTTTTAGTATACAACTGGTGGTGGAGACGCNTATATTTACTAAATTAAATTAAATATTTAATATATAAATAATTTTTAAAAATATTAAAACATGTCAAAGATATAATTAATATTTAAAATTTCATATAAAAATATTTTAATTATTTAATTATTTTATTTATTAAAATATTATTTATTAATTTTATAAATTTTATTATTTAATCAAATTTAAAAAATATATTTAAAGATACACTTATTTATTAATCATACGATAAGTAATTGAAATGACTGCTGTTAAATTAAATTTTTTATTTTTTAAAAAAAGAAACTGCTACCGAAAAAAGAATTCAAGACAAGCTTAGTGGAGCCTGCTGGCAATTCTTCGAAGCTTCGTCTCCAAGCAAGTGAAGCAAGCTGCGAGGCTTAGGGTGGAGACTGAGAAATACAGAGCGCGGGGAAAGGCTCTCTGTGTGTCGTCATGAAAATGGAACCCACCATGTGATTGTTTAGGCGATTTCATAAGCTTTCCCAATCCCAAACGTTACTGTTTCTCAATTTGTTATTTTATTAGTTGTCACTTCAGCCAAAAGCAAAACTGTTTGCAGTTCTTCTCGAACTCGTCGCTTTTCTTTGAACGAAGAATAAAAGATGTACTTAGGTATACAACTTTTGGGCTGTTTGGGAATTTTCTGATTTAGTTATTTGACCGGGAGCAGGAAGTTGGAGAGAGAGAGAGAGAGAGAATTGAACTCGACTCGTTTCGATTGTTTTTAGAAGAATTTTGTTTGATTCATGTGTCGTTTCGGTTATGAAGTACAAATTGGAGAGTTTTCTTTTTAGTTCCTAGGTTGAAGAAGAGGGGGAGCTTATTGCGGGTTAGCTGTGGGGGGTGAGTTTTACACGAAGAAATGGTATTTGGGTTGTGTCAAATTTTGAAGATTAAGTAAATTGAAGAAGCAAGAAAGATACTTTTGGATGAAAGCGACTGGATTGAGAGTTTGATAAAATTGTATAATAATTTCTAAAATGGCTGTGGTGAGTCCTGTCCCGGCAATAGCACAAGAGTTCGATCCAATAAGCTGTCCTGATATTCGCATGTCTGAAATCATTTCTAGCAGAAGAGAGATCGTGGATGAACCGGTAGCACGTGTAATTGAAGACAAGATATATGTTGCCGTCGGAAAACCAGTTAAAGAAAGCAGATCGGTTCTGTTATGGGCACTGCAGAACTCGGGAGGGAAGAAAATTTGCATAATTCATGTTCACCAACCAGCACAAATGATCCCAGTCAGTAAGTTTTCAACAGCATTTGCTTGCAGTATATACATCATTTTTGGTTATATGTTCTGCATATATTCATAATTGAACTTGTGATGGAGCTTGACTTTGGTTGTAGATTTTTGAATTTGACAAGTTCTAAGGTTACCGTCAGTTGACTAGGATTTTGTTGCATAGCAAGTGACAAGTACATAATGATATCCCTTTTATTAATTTATCCTGGGTCTGACACCATTTTTAAGATTTTGATTAAGACAAGCGGTATAGATTGGGTGGAGCATAAGTAGAATGGGAATTTTGGCTATACCGAAGGAATATCTGGCCAAATAATTTGAGAAAAAAAGATTTCTACAATGCGTATTCTGTGCATCTTTATCTTAACTTGGCTGAGATTTTCTTGAAGAAAATAGATAAAGAATTCCAAAGTTAGCTAGAAAAGTAAATAGGGAAATTTGATTTCTGTGGTTTTTTTCTCTTGTGTGATCTTCTATGCCCCCTGAAACTGGTTTTGTCATCCCTTGTTATTTAATTCTCCTTGCTTCGGTATGCAGTGGGCACAAAGTTTCCAGCAAGCTCACTTGAAGAGGAGGAAGTTCTGGCCTATAGGGAAATTGAAAGACAAGACATGCATAAGATCCTAGATGAGTACCTTCTCATCTGTCAACGAATGGGAGTAAGACTTTTCTTTCTGTTTCTGCACATGTGTGCTATTTAATTGTTCTTAAATTGCAATGCTACTGTGAAGTAGTTGGTACTATAAATCTGAGTTGGGGTTATGAAGAACCATTGAGGAGAAATTATAGAACTACAAGCTTAGTGTCACAGTTATTGCTTATGGTTGAACTTATGCCACATAGGTTAGAAATATGCGAGTTCATGTTTTCAGTTTCTACAAAACTGCTAATCTATGCTCCATGATTCTGAATCTGTTTTTTTTTTTGGATACTGAATTGATTCAACTGCTGAACTCTTTAAACTTACTTTACATTCATACATCTGTATTGTAGGTGCGTGCAGAGAAACTATATGCTGAATCTGACTCTATTGAAAAGGGGATTCTAGACTTAATCTCTCAATATGGGATCAGGAAACTTGTCATGGGAGCAGCAGCAGACAAGCACTTCAAGAAGTAGATACTACCAATGGCCTTTTTTAAAATTTATCTTCATCATCTCTATTCTTAGTTCAGAACATTCATGTTGGCCTCCAGAGGGAGCACTCTCATTATGTTCCTAGATATGAACTGCAGTTATGTGATTGCTTAACCTTACGCTTCAACATTGCAGGAAAATGATGGACCTCAAGTCTAAGAAGGCCATTTCTGTTCGCCTACATGCACCTGCTTCTTGTCACATTTGGTTTATTTGTGATGGGAACCTTATCCATACAAGGTGTGCTTGACATATTTGTTCTAAAATGCCGGTGAATATTTAGTAATTCAAAAATTTATGAATGGCATTAAGATATCTATCTGTAATATAGAAGCTCCTATTTGTGGCTACATGATGCTAAAAAGTCATTCATTAAATTGGTTGTACTTGCGAATGCTAAAGAATCTTTTCTTGTCAGTAATGCTTTTTAAACCATTACTTGGTCCTGGTGATCTGACTGCTAATGCAAATACCATACGAAACAGGGAAGGTAATTTGGATGGAACCGATACAAAAGTTGCTGCTTCATCACTTGAAGCAAATCCAAACACTGAAACCAGATATCCAAATCGCTTCAGAGCTCAATCTGTTAAGCTCAGGTACAATAGTCCAGCAAGACTCACCAATCCAGTACAGGATCTGTTCCAGAGAGTAAGGTCTGTGAATTTTGACAGAAATGGGGGGAAAGTAATGACTCCTCCAGATAGTACTGGAGCATCGGTATCTCCATGCAGCTGGTCTGAAGCAGAAGGTAGTTCTCATGAGTGTGATGGGTCAACAAGGAGGAGTGCTTCTCAGGGTTCAGCTCTTTCATCATCCTCTTCTGGGGGAGTGATTGATGCTTCTACAATTCCACTTATTAGGACTGAGGGAGTGAGTGCACTGCCTCAGGACAAAGAGGATCTTCTTCAATCACCACCACCCAGTGTACTGGTACTTGCAAAGTTCTCACTTCTATGATGTACATGTGCATACCATGTAGCATTTACATCATTTGAAGTTTATAACTTCAAATTATGAGATATGTGAGACCTAGTTTATCTATCTGTTCATCAGAGATGAGCTAGGTTGATGCATAGGCCCGATCATTTAGTTTTTAATCCAATCAAACTGTTTTTAACTCATTGATGGATGCTAGCAGGATGGTAGTATGGATGACACTCTTTACGATCAACTTGCGCAAGCAATGGCAGAGACTGAAAATTCAAGGCGAGAAGCATTTGAAGAGGCGCTCAGGCGTGGGAAGGCTGAAAAAGATGCCATTGAGGCCATTCGCAGGGTAAGGTTGTGGCTATAAATCATGAAACATCCCTGCAATCCCCTCCCCTCCTTTCTCGTTGCTTCCTTCTTCCGTCAGCTCTTGTATTAAATAAAGGCTTGTATATTTTCATATTCTTAAATTCTTGAACTTAGATATTTGGTCATCCTAAGGTTCTGGTAGATTGTTGGTGATGATCAACTCTCTTTCATCCAAGGTGCACAAGAACTTAATAGCAAACATGGAGCTATTGCAGAATCTTATAGGAAAGAAAGCTGATTTTCATTTTCTGCAAAGTAGGATGTTCAACATACCTTAATCATGGAGCTTGATCTTTTTGTCAGATAATTTACATAGATGGGGGATGGGGTTAAATGCATGGAACATTTTTCATTATCATTGATTCCATCAGTCTCTGGTGGAAGCTGTAAAAATCTTTTCCTTATGTTTGTGTGCAAATGAGGTTTATTTCATAATTAAGATTGATGGTCTAGACCTTTGGTTTCATTGAATCTGTAACAATTTATTACTACGTAAGGTAAACTTGAAAAGTTATCTTATGCATATTCGCAATCATGGCCGGCCATTTGCAGGCTAAAGCGTCTGAAAATTTGTATGCTGAGGAATTAAAACAAAGGAAGGAAATTGAGGAGGCACTTGAAATGGAAAAGCTGGAACTTGCAAGGATGAAGAAACAGCAGGTTGAAGTTATGGAAGAACTTCAAATTGCGCTGGATCAGAGATCATTGCTGGAGAGCCAAATTGCAGAATCTGATCAGATGGTGAAGGAGTTGGAGCAGAAAATTATCTCTGCTGTTGAACTTCTTCAAAATTACAAGAATGAACGAGATGAATTGCAGATGGAGCGGGATAATGCTCTCAAAGAAGCTGAGGAGCTGAGGAAAAGTCGAATAGAGGCCTCAAGCAGCTCGCACTTGCCTCAATTCTTCTCTGAGTTTTCTTTCTCAGAGGTTAAGGCAGCAACTCGGAACTTTGATGCATCCCTGAAGATCGGAGAAGGGGGATATGGGAGCATATACAAAGGTCTACTGCGCCACACACAGGTGGCTATAAAGATGCTACATGCTCACAGCTTACAAGGACCCTCTGAATTTCAACAGGAGGTAGGAACCTATGAATATTATGTATTTCCTTTTGATTCAGTTGAATTGTTCTATCCGACTTGTTCATCTGCAGGGCCTGCTGCATTCTTTTTGTGTCCAAGCAAGAGTTAAAAATCTAAATTATGAATAAGATAATTATCTGCAAGTTTTTACAGTAGTAAAATGTAAATTCTATAAAAGAGCATTCACCATTTCTTTTTTCTTGGGGTGATTGTGATCCTAACAGAGTGTCCATATTCCTTTTTTGATGATTGTTGCCCAAAATTCTGACCTTTTCTTTGCTGCAAATGTACTTTATGCATCTTTCATTCATGTTTTTGTTGCTCTTCTGCTGTTTAGCAATTACCAATGCAGCTTCGTAGTATCAATAATGTGTTTGCCATATATTATCTGAAACAATTTTTTATATTTGGGCAAGTTTGCGTCATCTCTTGAATTTGCATTATATTTCACTACATTAATTAATTAAGTTTATTTATTAATACCGTATAAACTACAAAATTGTATGTTAATTCTGTACGAAGCAATGATGCTGTTGTTAATATCACTGTTTGTGATATTATGCTGATATTATGGATATAATTGTTATTATTGAATGTGCATATTTTTGTTACCATAACAGGTAGATGTTCTGAGTAAGATGAGGCATCCGAATCTTGTAACTCTTGTTGGAGCTTGTCCAGAAGCATGGACTCTCATCTATGAGTATTTACCCAACGGAAGCCTTGAAGACCGACTCAGCTGCAGGGATAACTCTCCCCCTCTGTCTTGGCAAACTCGCATACGCATAGCCACAGAGTTATGCTCTGTCCTTATCTTTCTTCATTCTTGTAAACCTCACAGCATTGTGCATGGGGATTTAAAACCTGCCAATATTCTCCTTGATGCTAACTTTGTTAGCAAGCTCAGTGACTTTGGAATCTGTCGCTTACTTTCTCAAAATGAGTTTACAAGTAACGACACGACAGTGTGTTGCAGAACTGACCCCAAGGGCACATTTGCATATATGGATCCTGAGTTTCTTGCATCTGGAGAACTTACTCCAAAGTCAGATGTTTACTCGTTTGGAATAATTTTATTGCGATTGTTGACTGGGAGACCAGCCTTAGGGATAACGAAGGAAGTGAAGTATGCCATGGATACGGGGAAACTGAAAAACCTCCTGGATCCTTTGGCAGGAGACTGGCCGTTTGTCCAAGCTGAGCAGTTAGCAAACTTGGCCATGAGATGTTGTGAGATGAACAGAAAGAGCCGACCAGACCCTGGAACAGATGTGTGGAGGGTACTTGATTCAATGAGGGCTACGTGCGGAGGGTCAACACCATATCTACTAGGTTCTGAAGAGCGTTGCCAGCCTCCTCCATATTTTATTTGTCCCATTTTCCAGGTGAGTTTTTGTGTTCTTTTTTGCTAGCTTTTAACATATTGCAAGAGTGTCAGGAGTAGCTTATCCTTGGTGACTGGATTTTCTCTTAATTTTATAAATATAAATCTCCCAAGATACCCCAGTTTCACCTGAGAACTCAAGGCCACAAACTTTCTTCCTCTTGTAATT
Organism: Swietenia macrophylla; assembly: GCA_032401905.1. NCBI lineage: Eukaryota > Viridiplantae > Streptophyta > Magnoliopsida > Sapindales > Meliaceae > Swietenia > Swietenia macrophylla. The sequence continues at coordinate 5,867,692 of CP135579.1, read as the reverse complement.
TTTCAAGATAGAATGAGATTTATCAGTTCAATTTGCTTAAACTTGCAGGAAGTCATGCAAGAGCCGCACGTAGCAGCGGATGGGTTTACTTATGAAGCAGAGGCTTTGAGAGGCTGGCTTGACGGCGGCCATGACACTTCACCAATGACTAACCTCCCTCTTGCCCACAAAAATCTTGTCCCCAACCTTGCTCTGCGTTCTGCAATTCAAGAGTGGCTGCAACAACAATAATATAGCTTTATTTTTGGTCTGTCATCCTGTCCGTGTGCATATTCGAACAGGGAACACAAGACTAGGCATGGATACACACTTCTATTTATTCTTATGTATAATATCTGTTGCATCTGAATGTACAGACGGCCGTGCTTGTGCTTATGTGTAATGTTTCGCTCGATATGTGAAGTATTTTTACAGGATTTTTATTATGCGATAAATAATAATTATTTTTAAAATAAAAGTGATTAACTTGATCACAATGAGTCACGAGTTATTGTTGACTTTTGACATCTGGAACAAACTTGATTCGATGAGCTCGACCCCATCCGATTATTAACCAGGCACCTAGATTCTCTCCTTGCGTTTACAGTGTCCAAACAAGTGTATCGTCCCACTTGCAACCTTACCATAGAGGATGGATTCACGTGTGAAGAGCTTCCAAGAAGTTGCCTCCATGTGAGGGCCCCGACTTTCCTGCTTCACTGCCGTACGTTTAAAAAGAAACTTTGATAATTAGGTAAGGATAATTTCACTGAGAATTTACACGTGTCACAGCCCTTCTTACAGTTAAGATTGGAAAAGGATGAAATGACACTTTGACATTTCTGCTCTCCGCCTATTATTCCCTGACGCGTGCCGCTCCTCTAGATTGACCTCATTTAATAAAATTAGAGTAATTATTTATTCTGCCGCCCTTATCTGTACGGTCTAAACGGAATTTTAACCCGTTTAGACAGTTACCGGTAACCTTTGGACTAAAATGGAGGATATAAAATATTGTCTCACGCGCTTTCGACTACGGGCAAGTGAGTAATCCACAATCTTTCACCGTTTATTCTGGGTATATCTTAAGTGCTTTGTTCCCCTTCGTACGATGTGAACTGGGAATTGCCTATCCACCGCTTCTCTTTACAATTTCAAAACTATGTTGGAAATAATTCCTACTCCACTTCACACTTGCCGCCAATAAACTCTACCACAATTGGACGTAAAGTACACGCACCAAGCACTAGCGTCCAGACAGTAGCAAAGGAGCGTCTATGGAACGAGTCAACAAGCGTTCGCACACGGCGTGTTTCTCATGTTGCACGGCTCAAAAGGACAACGGTACAAAAAAGCTACAAGACTCGCTGTTATTTTGGTCTCCTTGGCATTTCCTCTCCAAAATTTCCTCGCGCCCTGTCAAAATTCATCAGCTCTCTTCCGTTTTCTTCTCTCTCAAAAAACAAAACCCTATCTATTTGTTTTTCCTTCTTTAATGGATATAAGGAGAACAATATATATTTTAATTCTTGTACTTTTGTCGAGTCCATGTTTGGGGTCGGCCGGTGACATAGTTCATCAGGACAATAACGCTCCTCAGAGGCCTGGTTGCGATAACAACTTCGTCTTGGTGAGTCGACCTCATTTATGTACCTCTTTTTGGTATTGTTTTTGTTTTACTTGAATTTGTTAAACTTTTTTTTTCTTGTTTTGTGTTGCTTTCCTTTTTGGGTTACTGAGAAAACGGAGTCAATGAAAATTATGTGGGGTGGGGGATTAGTGGTTGATGAATTGATTGGTTCAATTTAATTGTTAGCTGATTAGAGTATTTTACTAGTTGTTAAGCTTACTCAAGACTAGGTTTCTTGTTCAATGGATAGATTTCGGTTTTTCATGTTGATGCTCTTTTGGTTCTGGATTTTACGGATATGAACTCATTAAGCTTCTCTCTATTTTCTTTATGCATTCCTGTTTGGTTTATGAGAAAATCGGGGTTGGAGGTGGCAGCAATAGAAAAGAACATCAAGATTATGTGGTTAATACTGTTGTGATTTAACAGAAAATGTGACCTGATTTGGTAGAAATTAAAAGGAAAACTTTGATTTGTGGTGACATAAGTATTTTTCCTTTTGGCCTTGTTGGAAGGACGGTTTCGTCTTTCTTGTGTTGTGTTTTTCTTGGGTATTGAATACAGATATTTAAAGAATATGACTAACATTTTCTGCTTGGTTTGATTGGATTTTTTTTATAGGTTAAAGTCCCTACTTGGGTTGATGGTGTTGAAAAGACTGAATATGTTGGTGTGGGTGCTCGTTTTGGCCAGACATTAGAGTCCAAGGAAAAGGATGCCAACCGAAGCAGACTTGTAATGGCAGACCCTCCTGATTGTTGTAGCAAACCAAAGAAACAGGTTTTCAATTTTGACTCACCTTGCTAACTAGTGAGCTGCTTTCTTTAAAAAGTTAGCTGTATCATTTGTACATCAAATTTTTGAACTCATAATCATGGGGTGCATTGCCTTTCTATAGCTTACGGGGGAAGCTATTTTGGTGCACCGAGGCGGTTGCAGTTTTACAGCTAAAGCAAATTTTGCTGAAGAGGCGGGTGCTTCAGCTATCCTCATAATAAACTACCGCAAAGGTATGTCCATGTATCTTCACTTTCTCTTGATGTTTATTCTGAACTGCTTGTCCTTCTCTTTCTCTAAAGCAGTCAAAAATGAGCTTCATACTCTAAACACAATGAAATTTTGGTTACGTGTTTGATTTCCTATAGGCTTCCCGCAACAGCAACATAAGTACTTGATTATTTATGTAGGATTTGAAGCTTTAATTGGGAATAATGCTGAAAACCATGTCTTTGCTAGTGACTTATTGATGAGAACAGCTAGGCTAGTTTTGGCATTGCACCAACACAATCATCATTGTCAACAAAAGAGAGAATGATTAATGGTGAAAAGAATAGCATTCAGTTGGTTATGGCAAGTGTATTTCTGTGTGTTAAATAGGATTTTTATGCTGCAGAACTTTTCAAGATGATTTGTGAAGCCAATGAAACTCATGTAGATATAGGCATACCTGCTATTATGCTCCCTCAAGATGCTGGTGCAGACTTGGAAAATTACATTAAGAACAATTCCATAGGTATGCTTCCCCTGCTTTTGAATGTTTTCTTTGAAATCAATCTTGCAGTATGCCTATGATATTTTTGTTGAAGATGTCTTTTTGGATCAGTTTCCTTGCTTGGTAATATAGATCCTCTGAGGTAATTGATTTCATCTATTTGCTTGTTTGGAGTTCCAATTCCCCTTCTTCAGTTTCTGTGCAGCTGTACTCTCCACGGCGTCCCCTCGTTGATGTTGCTGAAGTTTTTTTATGGCTTATGGCTGTTGTTACTATATTATGTGCTTCTTACTGGTCTGCCTGGACTGCCAGAGAAGCAGCCATTGAGCAGGACAAGCTATTAAAGGTGATATAGTTTGTTTCGACGGCTCTTTTTTTTTTTTTTTCCTTGAAGGAGGATTCTTATTGCATAGAGCAGGAATTCTTGCAAAATAAGTAATTGAATTTTTCTGTTGTGGACTCAATCTGCGCTGCAGGATGGCTCAGAGGAATCTTCTAACATGGAAGGTGTTAGTTCTAGTGGTATCATCGACATCAACATGACATCGGCAATTCTCTTTGTTGTGATTGCTTCATGTTTCTTGGTTATGCTTTACAAACTGATGTCATTCTGGTTTATTGAGGTTCTGGTGGTTCTATTTTGCATTGGAGGGGTAGAGGTTCGTATGTCTTTATGTTATGCACGCTTACTTCACCTTGACTAATTGTTTTGAATTTCTTGTACGGATCATTCCCAGCTTGTAAACTCTCTAACTAAGCATAGGTGTTATCTATTTGGCACAAATTGAAGTTGGCCCTGCATGAATTTGCTGATAATTTCACTTTTGTTCTTGCTAGAATTTTTCCATTCCTAGACCTTACACAAAGTATTTTCAAAACTGGCCTTCTATCTTTTGCAGTTGTTTACTTCACTCTCAAAATGCTAAATATTCTTTTCAATGAATGATTAGTTTTGGGTGTGCACCAAGTTCCATCCAATGTATGTACTGAAGTGCATTATTATGGTTATCCATTCTTCAAGAAGTTGGTAATTTTGGGACACCTTGGAGTCTGCGTTGCAAAGTGCATATTTTATCAATACAATCCTTGACGCATAGATTGTGAAACCACATGTTTATAGAAGCAAAGAATTGATACAAAATGCAGAGATTGTGAAACCACAAGCAAAGAATCGATACAAGGTGCCAAGGATCACAGATACATGGGCTAGGGGGGCTCACATTAATTTTCAATTGAGATGGAAAACAATTATAAATAAATAAAGACATGTTCTTACGTGTAACTATAATTGTGCAATTACATGTGGTGTAAGAAAAAGATACACATGTACTAGAAAGTTTTAGATAAAACTGGGACATAGAGAACTAGGCTGGAGGTCCTGGATGTCTCTGCGCTTCTAGATAATGAGTTCGTAAATATATAAATTGCAAGTGAAACACTATTTTGGTTTGCCTATTGAGTCCAATGTCTCAAGCATATAATTAAGATTCATTGATTCCAGATTGTATTTTCCTCAGCTTTCTACTGCTATGTATGCTAAACCTTGCCATCTCTTCCTTCTCACAGGGCCTGCAAACTTGTGTGGTAGCTTTGTTATCATGGTATGCATATTCCTCCTTTTGTATATGCATCTCACCACCCCAACTAAGATCATCTGTTCAGATGCTAAAAGCCAACTATTTCTAGCTGGCCTTTCTAGTAGTATGATCAACTTCTGTCTTTTAAGTTATGTTGTCGTAAATTTAGAGAACAGGGAGCCTTCACATTTGCTTGGCCATGTACCACAATCCATGCATCACTCTTCTATTGAGATCTTGCCACTATGTCATTATAATGATAGTACCACTGATTATTGGCAAAATATAAATTCAATTCTTTGGTGAACCTTGGGATATGTATTGCTTCTGATTGTGGGACAAGTTTTTAATATATTTGAGAGTATATGAAAAAAATAGTCTGACCTTCCTAACATCATGTCTAACAGAAAAAACATCAAATGTCATGCATGAGTGTGACTTTTTATTGAGACTGAAACAATATTTTCTTGCCAGTGAATTTCCAATTATATGCAGTTTGAGGATTACATAGCATTTGAGCATTGTTAGTTTGTTTAGAAGAAAAGGACAGTTGAAAAGTTGTTTTGTCTCTTCTTCTTCTTCTTCTTCAAAGTTTGTTACTCACAGGTTATAAACAAATATGAAACTGACAACTAAACAAATATAGTTTCAGATGGTTTCAACATGCTGGAGACTCGTTTGTTAAAGTACCCTTCTTTGGAGCTATCTCATATCTGACATTGGCTGTTTGTCCGTTCTGCATAGCATTTTCCGTTGTTTGGGCTATTTATCGCCGCATATCCTTCGCTTGGATAGGTCAAGACATCCTTGTAAGAAAGTTTTTATATCATTTACCTTTACATCTTATTCTGGTTTTTCTTCATTTTCTATTATTTTCCTAGTTTGAGCTCTAGTAGAGAACTCCCCCCACAACCCCTTTTCCCTTAGTCATGTCCAACTTCATTGTTGCAGCTCCATAGACAACTAATTTGGTCTTTTCTCATCCTCTGATGGTTTAAGCATCAGCTTGATAATCTGAATAGAAATATTATTCAAACAAGAAAATCAATCGTTATTTAGTATGATGTAAGTGAGGTGAATATAGTTTTTTCCCTGAGCACATAACAAAATTGAAAATTTCTAGGCCACTGCTATGAGCATTACTTTGTTGCATAAAAGTTTGCTTCGTGATTCATGAGAGTTGATTACTAATACTCAATCAACATGTGTATTTGATGCAATAATAATTTCCTGTGCATTCACAGTGGCATACAAGCTCGCATGGATACTGCATATGATGAAATGGTCTTGGGTCCACTCTCACCTACTAGGAAAAAAAATTCAGAACTTGTTAAAGTAGTCTCATTTTCTGGGCTCCTTAGTGAATATGTGTTTCCAATAGACTCAAGTGGAGCACATCTTAGATTAATACTATATAGTTTAGTTCCTTTATCTACTTCTCTTCGAGGGAATTTTTTTTTTAGTTTTCACTTACAATCAAATATCGCTCTGAACTAATGGCGCTTTTACCTACCTCTTTGTTATTAATTTAGATATTTCTTTGGTCACTTGATTCAGGGTATTGCACTGATGATCACAGTTCTTCAGATCGTTCGGGTGCCAAACCTCAAGGTGATGATTTAAACTTTGGCCTGTGCTTGGTTGCTGCTTAGAAAATTATGTGCTCTTTACCTTTTGATGGATTTCATTAGCTTCATTATTGCTTTCTTGAGAATACATATATTATTCTTATTGTTTTTAGATATTCAACTTTTGATAATTATCTAGCTTCAAATGCATGAAGATCATATCGGTGTTTGTCAGTTGAGAAAGGTTATATTCCATTGGCGTTTGGTATACAACCGAGAAAACTGAAAACCCATGCATCCAAAGAGTCTAATGACATTGTTATGTGGTTAACATATATGATGAGTTAAAACTTCCCATGTTGATCAAACAAATAGTGCTGATAAATGCTTTCTGATTATTTTTGTCTTGAAACGAATAATGGAATCAGGTTGGAACTGTTCTTCTCAGTTGTGCTTTCTTGTATGATATCTTCTGGGTATTTGTTTCTAAATGGTGGTTCCATGAGAGTGTAATGATAGTGGTGAGTAGTCATTACAAACTTTGTTTCCTCTACCTTAATCCTTTGAAAAGTTTTATGTTTGGTTCTGGAGGGTTAGATCAATTGAAGTAATGTTTTGATGTTCTCATGTCCTTGCTTACAGGTAGCTCGTGGTGATAGGAGTGGAGAGGACGGTATTCCCATGTTGTTGAAAATCCCACGGATGTTTGATCCTTGGGGTGGCTACAGTGTTATTGGTTTTGGTGACATTATCTTGCCAGGATTGGTGGTTGCATTTTCCCTAAGGTTTGCTACTGTTGCTTAAATCCATAGGATAGGAACTCAGTAAGGATCACAGGAGTTTGGATGGTCATGAACATAAAAAACTCACTTGCCCATTAAGAAACCTAGTCTTGGGTTGTCATATTTCACTTTAAAAGTTGTGTAAAAGTATTGAACTGATAATTCCACAAACCACAAAAGCTGAACTCAATATGCTGCAGACTAGAAGAGGAACCATTTACTTTTATCATTTACCTATTGTATCTTTGTTTTGTTTATGCTGTTGGCAAATTGAGATTTATGAGCATGGGATTCAACTTATGGACTAATTTTTAAATCAAATTGTTGTCTGGTTCAACTTTTTGCAGGTATGATTGGCTGATGAAGAAAAACTTACAATCAGGATACTTTGTTTGGGCTATGACTGCTTATGGTTTAGGTATGAGAAATGCCAAATTTGTGGAGCTGGACTGTACTTTTGCTTGCACACACAAAGAGAATAACCCTTATGAAAGCCTAGGCAATTATTGCAAATTTGTGCATTTATAGGTAAGGTTTAGTTATAAGATAATTAAAGCTGGCATGGCATTTATTCTCCTTTAAAAAGAAAAGACAAATGTTACAAGAAGAAAAATCCTGCAGTGAGATCATTCATACCTGTTTTTGCTCTAGATAGCAATCAAAAGTCAAATCTAGTTTCTGCCAATCTGACAATGCCAAAGATTAGTGATCTTGTGCAGAGAACTAATGCATGATTCTACTATCTATACAGAATTTTTTTTTTTTTTCATTTTCTTTGGCGTGTGTTTTATTCTCATGTGTGGCAATCATTGCTGAGAATATATTGGTAGGCCTCCAATAAAAAATTCTAGCATTGGTTACAATATACCTTCAAATTATGGTGTATCCTATGATTATGTCAATCATGTTGTAAGCATCAATTGTCTCATGTCTGAATGATTCTTGCACTGCAGGTCTCCTGATTACGTATGTGGCTCTGAACCTTATGGACGGACATGGCCAGCCAGCTTTGCTTTACATCGTTCCATTTACACTTGGTAAGTCATGATATCTTGAGAATGGTCTACTCTTGCATATACCGTGCAAATTTGTACTATTTTCTAGCGGAGGACCCAGAATCATGGAGAGTGATCACCTCTACTTGAAATATTTCTTTTCTTTTTTCTGTCAGAAATTTTAATTTCACAATTGACCCTGAGAAGTAGTCATGTTATCTGTAGTTATATCATGTCACCATGGATGTAGGTACTCTTTTGACCTTGGGAAAAAAGAGAGGTGAACTTAAAACTCTGTGGACAAGAGGAGAACCAGAGAGGCCTTGCCCGCACATCCTAATTCATTCGACATGAATCTCACTGTAATTTTATGAAGGTTTTAGTTGTTAGCACATGAGACACTCGATTACTTATACCTGTGCAAATTATAGGAAAGCATATAACATTTGCAGCATAGATTACTACACCTTCAAGTCCAGATATGTCCGAAAGAGCAAGGTGCACTTAACATCAACTTGACCGATTGCAGAGACTCTTAAAGCATTTTTCTGGTGAGCATCATATTTTGTACTCCTACCAACTTTATATTCAGTTTGGTTAAATGAGTTGTCACTCTTTTGTATGCCACCCGGTGCCAAAATATTGGATCTAGACATGCGTTACTGTGAAAACGATGTCCTGTTATAGGTGGGCAATCAGTTACCGTACACTTCGTGGTCTTCTTAGTGAGCATAGATATCAAAACCTTTTCCACTTTTTTTTTAATTTATAATTGAATCTTTTAATTCTTTTTGGGCAATTAGTACTGATTCCTGTCTCAGTGACCAACTTTTTAAGTTATTAAGGAACTATGCGTCAGCATGACAGGCTCTTAACAATGAAATTAACTATAGTTCAAATTGTACCTTGGCAAAGCTGTCTTTTGCTGGAAGTGGGATCTTCATTTCTTCTGCTTTCTCGATTCAATCATTAAACGGAGAGTTTAAAATTCTAGTTGTAACCCGGGGGCACGGTACGATCTTGATTCATCATTTTAGTTCGTTATTGTTGTTGGGGCTTTTGAACATAACCATTAAGCTAAAAGAAATGTGATAGAAAAAAAAAATAATAATAATAATGCTAATCTGTTTGGAAATGAAATCTAATGTGGGTTCCAAATGGAACAGTGACAGATTCAGCCACAAAGTGGCCGAGGAAGATCAACAACTATATATTATGACTCAAAGCAGGCAATTTTATGATTTAGAATACACCGGTTCAATCTCGCATAAGCATGCGCCTTCATCTCACCTCATCAAATTAATTTTGGTCAAATGCCCAAAACTGCAATTCCGAAATGGTAAACAGCAGATCCGGCCCGGTCCCGTTATTTAACTTTCGTCAAGGATCAATTGTTTTCACCACGTTTTGGAACAAAACTCCTAATACACCCTAAACAATGTGTATCCATTCTTCAACAATAAGGTATGCTTTGAACAGGCTTTGTAAGATTGCAAAAATTACAAAGCGACAATGAATACCAACCCGTGAACAATTTTAGAAGTACACAAAATCCTGGGGAAAAAAACAAAGAGAGAGAAGAGAAATATTGTTACATGAAGGATGCAAGTAGACTGGCAAACGTTTATCTTTTCTTCTCTCGAGTGTTTAAAGAACGAAAATTACCCGTCAAGGCAAGCTCATACAAGCTCATACAAGCTCATACAATTTGTTAGTCGTTCGCCAATAAAATACAAGAGGTTGCCCTTTTAATCAAAATTGCATTCTGGCTAAAGCACAATCAAATAATTAAAAATCAAAAATTGAAAAAACTTACATGTGGAGCCAAAAGAATGAAAATACCAACTCCTCTAGATGCCACATATACCCCTTGTGTAAGCATCTGATCAAAATTGTGCCAGCCATTTGGCCAATCTGAGCGGTAAGAAATCATTTCTGCTCCGGATCTGGTCCTCTCCATGCAAACAAATTACTTTATAAGTACTGTATGATAAGACATGATGGTTACGGCTCAAATGGGTTGTTGGTACTAAAGCATACCGCACGGTGTTGCTTCTGGTTGATAAATCAATAAGCAGTTATGATACGTTAAAGAGAAACTTATCTGCGAATTTGTATCTCTAGGTTCAAATGAAGATATTAATTAATTAATTGCTTTGTAATGGGTGGTAGGGAAAAACAGCAGCAAGTTAACTCATGTCACACTTATATCACAATATTCCAACTTACAATTTCAGAACAGGTTACATATTACACAATTGACGGGCAAAAAATATAATAAAAAATGGTGGTCCATGCAGTAAAAACTGCCCAACAATCTCAATTTCCCAAAAGAATCAGAATACTATTTACGTGCCCGCACACAGAAAGGAATTAAAAAATAATTTCATACAAAATGCAACAGGCAGACACTATATTATGTAAATGTATAATAAAATGGAAATAAATAAAGAATAGTGAACATACTTGCATATCTTGTGATGCTACCATTGCCATTAATGGAATGACACCTCATATCTTGACCCAAAGATAGAATTTCTTGCATCCTTTCAGGCCAATCTGAATTCAGTCTGCGGGCAAAATCTTCCACTTCCCTGCATTAATTAATATCACACGAGAGATTAAAGATTTTGTTTTTAAAGGAGATACATATATAAAAATATGAAGTCTGTAAAGCCTACAAGTATACTTGATAACTGAGGGACACAGCCTCACCGATCTATTTTTTCCTTCAATGCTGGATCAATCTCATCATCAATATCAATATCTTCAAATTCAACCTTTTGTGCAAATATGTTGTCCTCCACATTTCGTGCATTAGATAATTCTCCAAGATCAGTCCGAAATTTATTACCAACCTCAGTAGTATGACATACGAAATTAAGCCCATTTGACTCCTATAACATGTGAAAAGAATCAATCCTTGACAAATTAATGCAATATGTGGTCAACATCCAATAATGATGTCAGAAGACAATAAAAGAAATAGCCACACGATCTATCAGACCTGTTTATGGGTTTTAATGGCTTCATCTGGACAAGTGTTCTTCAATTGATCTTTTTTTCTTCGTTGCTTCTTTTTATTCTTTGAAGATTTAATCCCCTTAGAATCTATCAAAAGAATTGTCTTACAGACAATGAGGCTCTAGAGGAAGTAGAGTGGAATAAAAAAGACTAAGAGGCTGTAGTACATGAGTGCATCAAATACTATAAGGTAAGCATCTGTGAACATAAAAAATTTCATGAATGTATTGACAGATAAATTCCACAACATAAAATTGCATCAGCGCATATGTCTACTAGTCCAATTTGTCAAAAAGCTGTAGCCACAAAATTTTCCATCATATTATTACTCAATCAGGTAGGTTAACCTCAAACACTCATATATCAGCCAAAATGTAACCTCATAAATTACAAGCAAAAAAATAGATAAAAACACCATAGATACATGAAAAATTTACTAATACCGTATTCTACTCTTTAAAATCCGAATGTGATGAGTTCTTTGGCTAATTTAATCATTTAATACATTTCCAGCTATTTATGTAGTAGGAATAGAATTATCGGAATAAAGTCAGGAAAAAAAAGAACAAAATAATAAAGCATGCAAAATAAGCAGAAGCAATAGCATATAATACCTCTTTCCTCTCCGTTAATAAATGACAAAAGATCATCAACCGAACGCTCATCCACATGCTCTTCTTCAACCTCAGCATTCTGAAACAAATGGACGATCAAGCTATTATCATTGTCAACGCATGCCACATTAGTTTAATATGAAGAATTGACAAATGAAGGGCAATTGGTTTGCTATGCAAATTCACCTCAAAATGCGAACTAGGAAACAATATAGATGAAGGTGAAAAGAGAAAAAGAAAATGCCACAGTCACCTTTAATTTCTCTCGATCCTTTAGTTCTCTCCTCCTTTTTGCATACAACCGGTTCAAAAGTCGAATCCGTGGATCATCAGTTGTATTTTTCAGAGGCTCCAATTTCTCTTCCTGAAGAACAGGATCTATGTTACAATCATAAACAGATAATAAAAGACTTGCTAAGCAAACAGAGTTCCCACAAGCACCAAACACCTCAGTCAGATCATCAGGCAAATGAAATATCTCACGTATCTCTTCAGGGGTTTTCCCTTCGATAATTCGTGCAAGTGCACGACTAGTAAGATCCACCAAAGGCTTCAACTGAAGGCTGTCAGCAGCAGACGTCAACTCACAGAGCCTCTTTGTGTCCATTCGGATGAACTTCTCATCAAAAGACTTGCATTCCTATACATACAAATGAATAGATAAATAAGTGAATGGTCCAAAAATCAAACTCGGATGTGCTATAAAGTGGTCAAGCTTCCTAAACCATATGATACTTTCCAGAAGTTACAAAATGAAATGAAAATGGCTAAATCCCTGAAACATAGCAAAATACAGTCCCAAATTTTATGTTTTACAAAATGCTTGAAATACCACTTGCAATAGCAAGAGTAGATATCAACCTAACAAAAGGAAAATGACAAAACACATTGAACCTTATTAGAACGGCCTGGTACTTGATGAAACCTGCAATAATCAAGAATTAAGCTTAACATAGCAGGATTGACTTGTTGCGGGAGAGATATTGCATAGTTTTTAGATGATCCCATGCCCTTTTGTATTACTTCATGACAGATCAACGGGCAAAACATGGCAACCTCTAGCTCCACTTGTTGGATTGCGCCATCTGCTGTCTGGAGCCAGATGTAGGACTTCAACATCTAATAAATGCATATCATAAGGATCAGTTTTGACATACTGAGAAGGCAAACGTAAATGCATGCTAGACCGTAGAAATAATGAAAATTTATATTTATTGAATTGTACAGAAGAAACAGTTCATAGAACATCAAAGGGTATACCTCAGGTTTAATGACTGCCATATCAACTTCTGACATTAGACAATAGATTTGAACTGCCAAGAGAAGAAGTTATAGAGATCCTTTGCAGCGTAAGTTGTACAACCCTCAGTTCTGATAATCAGAAGCTTGAACTCGGAAGGTCAAATAACAAGCTTTATCCTTCTTAAACAAGGGAGATTCTGAACAACAGAAGAAGAAATAACATAAGAAGTTTTCAAGATACTACCCAAAGTGGCAAATTTTCAAATTCAATGAACCTTGATATCAGCGGCGGTTCTCATGAAATTTCTTAAGCTGCATTATCATCAAACTGGTAAAGCCAAAAAAATAGGAAATGCCATGCATTCCAGCTGGATCACAATACTCAACTTTCAGCTTGAGATACAAGCACATGAATAGAAAATTGATGAATTAATTTTTTTGGGGGAACACATTCCAAGATCATGATGCAATAAGACAAGTCTAAACCGTAAATATACAAGTCTAAACCATAAATATTATCAAAGGGTAGCATTAGATTATAATACTTTTGTTTACCATTCCTATAAGTTTGAGATTTTAGATTGATGGTAGTTTAACATTTTGTGAGAATCTGTTTGACCCAAAGGTCTGTATTTGAATCCTAAAGAAATAAACCTTATTTTATTGAATACATTATTGCATGGAGTAGATGACCCTAGGTGTGGGCCCACATTACAAGTCCATCAAATATATCAGGCATGATTGTAAAGAGATATGATTGAGCTTAAATTCTATTGCTGTGTTATTTCCTACAAGTTGATTTAGGAAAGTAACACTTGATCTGCCTGAAGCAAGAGCTCACTTCAGTTCTAGTTCACCTGCAAGGGTTGTTAGGGGGCTAAGCTTTTGATGTTAAAAATAGTTCAACAGATAGCATCCGACTTCATCTTTAGCTTTAACTTCCCAATAAATTTGATTCCGGTCATTCAGTGGAACAAAATGAATGCTTCAACTCTACATCATGATGCCCTGATCTCTCCTTTATTTAACTTTCCAGCATAAATTCAACTTCAGTAAAACCAACATGTGCCTTCTCACTGTCTCATCCCTACATTCTGTGTTACTTGTTTTCCACCAAGCATCTTCTCAATACACCCTCTATTGTTTTTTGCCTAAACAGCTAATCTTAACCAGTCCTAGCTGCAACTTCCCCAATGCTGCAGTGAACATTTCAGTTGTAAAGCTACTATTTTATCAGACTGCATCTGGTACATCTAAATGTTGACATTTTGAGGGATTGGAATTTCTCATTCTAGGAATTTGTGATTTCAATACTTCACTTTCTATTATGTGATTTAGATTATCATCAATTAACATGTAAACAACATGTATGTCCATTTGATTAAATCTAATATTACTAATTGGCCCAGTTTTGATTGAAGTTCCCAGTCACACACCATCTTAAAAATTTAGTTTACCATTAACAGAGTAACTGATTAATTTATAGCTATATCAAACAGAACTTAGGGCATGTTTTGGATCTCATCTCCTAAACATTGAATGCTCAACAACTCCAAATTTTAGTTCCTTCACTTTCCAGATACTTTCTCAGCAGTCAAACAAACCGCGTACATTACAATCAATGAAACCTAATAAGAATAAGGAAACAGCACTCCTTCTAGTACTTTCCTCCAGATTCGTAGCTACCAAACAAACAATTAGAAATGAAGTTCCATATACATATTGGATAATTAGCATAAATACATACATATGCGTACGCACATACAAAACAAGAAAAGGCACCAAATTATTAATACAATAAACGAATTTAGTAACAAGAAGAAGCCACAAACCTACCAATAAGAACAAAGCAACGACGAAATTTCACATACAGTACAGTAAACAAGAACACTAAACTAGGTTAACAACACACATCTCATCATTGAATTTCTCCACCATCCAATAAACAAAGATATGATTACTCAAAAAGCGAAATTACATCGTGTACCTATAAGAAAAGAGATGAATTGTAAGAATTGCAGAGAGACGGCGAGCTTTGAATTGCACAGATTTGGCGGTCGTCGGCGAGCTGAGAATGGATAAAAGAGAGAGTGAAAATAGACCTCA
The DNA here is from genome assembly GCA_032401905.1 of Swietenia macrophylla. Classification (NCBI taxonomy): domain Eukaryota; kingdom Viridiplantae; phylum Streptophyta; class Magnoliopsida; order Sapindales; family Meliaceae; genus Swietenia; species Swietenia macrophylla. The sequence goes on along the minus strand of CP135579.1, from coordinate 5,852,683 downwards.
AAGAGACGGGGGAAATTTAAAAGGTAAAAGAAAATAAAAGAGAATATATATACATATATATATATATATATATACGCGCGCGCGCGCGCGACTGTGAAACTATGGCCTGCCTAAGTGGTGCGCCCCTGTCGTTGTCCTAATGCCAGCGAGCGTCCGATAAAACATTGAAACGTCCGCGCACACGTGGACTGAACTCTTACCTATTACTATCCTGGTTGGTTAGCGCTGGGGGTCCCTTTTCAAATTTTATATTGTTTTCCTTCTAACAATTTTTTTTTTTTTTAAGCATGATCTCCTGTAATTAATAAAAAGGAATAAAGAAAAAATAAAAAAATAAAATTTTCAAACTTCCTTGTCTTTTTTTTTTTTTAAGAATTTCTTTCTTATCTCTGATAAATATTTAAAAATAAACACATTCTTAATGTAAAATGTAACAGGCTTTGGTCTTCTGGTATGCCGGCATACCAGCGTCGGAAATAGTAGTAGTCATAGTTTGTTTGGCATGACATGAGGAGAGCAGAGCATCTCCCTCCATTGTAACGTGGGTTGCGCTGTTACCGCCGGATGATTGACAGCCTCTTGCGAGAACCAGATGACTTCCCTGGAGAAAAAAAATGGGGTCCATATAACGATGACATGTCACTGATTGATTGCTTGCGCATCAACTTAAACTATATAACTTCAGATGGGCTCCAAGCCTTTTGGCCCACTTCACCATTGTGACCCGCTTATGGCCAATAAAATCCAGTCCATTCAACCAGCGAGAAGCACCCACAAGAAGAAAGAGCCGAGGTACAGCCTTGTGAGTGAAAACTTTTGAATTATACATGCACGATCATGCTAAAAAATTACTGCCTGTTTTCTTTTCCTCCCTTTTTATTCACGCTACATTGATCTTATAGATAGCGCCCTTGCCTGGCACTGGATTTGTGGCACTCTTACTACGAGATGGTCCTGAGAACCACCCCATTCATGGGATCTACGCTATGAAAATTAATCCATTGTTCATATTTTTCTTCATCTTTTTTAGTTTTACAGTTTCTGGACTGCCTTTCGTCCCATAACCGAGGTGTTGAATATACTATTGGGTGATCATGTGCACATCTGACTTATTGCTATATTGGCAGCTGTTTTCTTGTACACATTTTTTTATGTATTCTTCTGGCTTCTGCTTGCACTAGCTCGTACACTGGAAGTACGTAATGGCTCCGGCACATTCATGAACGATGAAAACATGAATTGACCATTTGATATCTGCAAGCTTCAGTGAAATTGGTTCCACCTCTTTTAGCTTCTGGCATTTAGGATGATTATCACCTGCGACTTATTGGACGATCTCACCCAAAAATAAACCTGGAAGTTAATGCGAAACGTTGAAATTTGATGAACCTAATGAACTAAACTTATGATTAGTCTGTCCTTTACTTAGGCCGCAAGTAGCATAGTTCAACAATAAATTAAAATCATACAAGCGCCATAACTCCATAAGTGAGAAGAAGAACAAGAACAAGAGTAAATTTATTGGTGAGGTTGGTGGAAGCTGCATCTACCTAACCTAAAAGGCTCTTTCCTCCTCTCTCTGCATGTACTGGGATAATTGGATCCCTCATTTAATGCTTGAAGAAAACAATTAAAAGATTACATCACTGTCAACCAAATATGGTAAATACATTCTAATCCTTCTTTCCTCAAGAATTCCTTCACCTTGTATGAAAATTTGGAGTAAGTGCCATCTTCTATAGAAAGAATCGTTTGAAAATATACTCCCTAATATATTTTATACATAGTTAGCTATAGAAAAATGAATTATCCATTTTGCATCAAAAAGAGATTAGTAATTACCATTGGATTATAAAACTGTGAATCTCTTACACTTATATCCATGATCATCTCTAAATTTTTTTTAAAAATTTTGAGAGATTTTGGATGAATTTTTAAAATGTAATTTATATAAAATTTAATATTAATTTTTTGTTCCAGCCAATCGTCTGTATTTCAAGACTACCTGTCTGTATCCATAAACTAAGTCTGTATTCACCTTAATAAATATTTTAAACCAAATATTGCAGCTTCTAATGAAAATGGGTTGCGTGAATTGTCGAAAGAGACATGTTTTAAGGAAGTAAGGCCACCAACAAAACGGACGACACTCATGGAGCAATTCAAGGCTTCAACTACTCCAACTAATCCCACAAATTTTATTACAAAACGTTATCCAACATCCAACAACAACAGCAATAATTTTACATTGACAGACACAGCAGCATGACTTATTGATTTTGATACAAACTTTTACCATAATATGCTCAGGCATTCATATGTTTCGAGCAAATCATGTTATCAAATTTAAGGATTAATTTAAAAAAAATAAAAATAAGGAAAAGGTCAAATTTCGACTGCAGAAATTAATGACCGTCAAAAACCCAATTAGGTAACTTCACTCTTCAACGCCCACATTTAAAACCTGGCGCTACTTCTCCTGTAACCACGCCGCTGTATGCTTACCTCTACAAAATTATAGAGAGAACAAGTTTACAGCGAAGAAAAAGCTTCAAACAAGCTTTCAGCAGGGGGAGATAGAACGATTTACGTCACTTATCTGGGCCTACAAATGTCTCCTAAACCTGACTGGAAGTTTCCGTCAATAACGGAGTGTAGCGGCTCAACGTACAGGTCGATCGCCGCTGATCTTGACGGTACGCTACTTGTTTCTAGAAGCTCCTTCCCGTATTTTATGCTCGTGGCGGTTGAAGCCGGCAGTCTCCTCCGCGGTCTCGTGCTTCTTCTCTCTCTCCCTTTTGTCATTGTCGCATATGTCTTCATATCAGAAGCTATTGGTATTCAAATTCTTATTTTCATTTCCTTCTCTGGACTCAAGATCCGAGATATTGAGCTCGCTTCTCGCGCAGTTTTACCTAGGTAATATGAAACAAACCCTAATGTTTGATGAATGATAGTACTAGCAATTGGCATCATCTTAGGAAAGTAAACCGTAGTTTGCCCTAAATGGTCTATTTTTTTTTTTTAAATTCAACATGAAATTGTACAATATTATGGTAGTATATCAGATTATGAACTTCTTTTTGCCAAGGGTAAAGAGCGTTAAAGGCAGATTTTGAGTGTTTTGGGACTGAATATATGCTAGCTGTGTGTATTTTGGGCAGGTTTTACGCGGCAGACGTGAGGAAGGAGAGTTATGAGATATTTGACAGGTGCAAGAGAAAGGTGGTGGTGACAGCGAATCCGACGCTGATGGTGGAACCTTTCGTGAAGGATTTTCTGGGGGGAGACAAGGTTTTAGGCACGGAGATTGAAGTCAACCCTAAGACAAAGAGAGCCACCGGGTTTGTAAAGAAGCCCGGAGTATTGGTGGGGAAATGGAAAAAGTTGGCCATTTTGAAGGAGTTTGCAGACGAAGCGCCTGATCTTGGGATCGGAGACCGTGAGTCCGATCATGATTTCATGTCAATTTGCAAGGTTTGCGTATCTTGATAGAGCTATAGTACCATTTAGTTGTGAAGAATTAATCTTGATAGAGCTAGGACATGTTCCGATAAATCATTAGGATAATGCCATTGCTACAAGTTTTCAGAAGATTCTAATTAGTATCTACATAATACAATTCTATTACAGTGAGCCGTGTTTGCGTATCTTTGTTTCCATGAATTGTTTAACTTATTTCTGGCCATGTAAAATGAAGAACTAAATCCATTAACATACGAAAAGAGAATCATAATTCCTGAAGAAGTATTATCCAGACACGATTGGTATGTGTTAGGTTCAGACTTTAATCCCGTAGGACCCACAGTCTTAACCATTCCCAACGGCCTTTGTAAAGACTAAAGATTGGGTGGTCCACGGAAATGTATTGAATCATGGACGATGCTCCTTTGCCCGCTTCCTATCACTTGTTTTTCATTAATAATTGGTTAATTTCATTGTAATTTGTGGTGATTGATTTCTGAAGGTGCTATGAAACATGGTTTTCTTACAAGTCAATCATCGACTGTTATAATAGATGCGATTAATTTATGATTTACTGTGGTAAACAGGAGGGATACATGGTGCACCCTAGCAAATCAGCAAAATCCATACCGCTTGATCGCTTGAAAAGCCGGATAATCTTCCACGACGGTCGTCTGGTCCAGCGCCCGACCCCATTTAATGCCCTGATCACCTATATTTGGTTGCCATTTGGATTCATCCTGTCCATCATACGCGTATACTTCAATCTCCCTCTTCCTGAACGCATAGTACGGTATACATACGAAATGCTTGGTATCCATCTCGTGATTCGTGGGACCCGACCTCCTTCCCCGTGCACTGGGTCTCCTGGCAGCCTCTACGTTTGTAATCACCGTTCAGCGCTTGATCCAATCGTGATTGCCATTGCACTCGGACGCAAGGTTTCGTGTGTTACATACAGCGTAAGCCGCCTCTCGAGATTCCTATCGCCAATCCCAGCCATTGCTTTGACTCGCGATCGTGCGGCTGATGCAGCTCGCATATCAGAACTTCTTCAAAAGGGTGATCTAGTAGTTTGCCCAGAGGGGACCACGTGTCGCGAAAATTTCCTGCTAAGATTCAGTGCTTTGTTCGCAGAAATGAGCGATAGGATTGTACCCGTGGCAGTCAATTGTAAACAGAGTATGTTTTATGGGACGACTGTGCGAGGGGTCAAATTTTGGGACCCTTATTTCTTTTTCATGAATCCAAGGCCCACTTACGAGGTTAGATTTCTCGATCGTTTGCCGGAGGAGATGACGTGTAAGGCCGGGGGAAAATCATCGATTGAAGTGGCTAATTATGTGCAAAAGGTGTTGGGTAATGCTCTTGGATTCGAATGCACCGGATTAACTAGGAAAGACAAGTACATGTTGCTGGGAGGGAATGACGGCAAGGTGGAGTCCATGTACAATTCCAAAAAATAAGAATGCCGTTTTTTGATTCCTGTGAGGAACTGGTGTCGTTTTAGTCAACAAGAAACTATATTTGGTTTATTATTAATGTTTCTATTTCATTGTCGGAGGAACAAATTGATAATGTTAGAGTGGATGGATGCTTTCCAAATAGTCGCCCTTCTTCGTTGTTTTTAACGTAAAATTGCCTAATTTGGTTGACTACTGATATCAAATAACCAAGAAGCAGAGCTTTAGATAGCGATGCCATATAATCGCCTTCAAGGATGGTAAAAAATCACTGGAAGCAAAAATTGAAAACAATTTTGTTCCTTAACTTAAAAACAGGACGGAGAAGGAATAAATTCACATATTATTTCTTAAAGCAAGGCAAGGACAGGAATGGAAATGAACTTCGATTCCTGCCTTGCTTTTTTATTTTTATTTTTATATATTAATATATTTAAAATTAAAAATAAATTAATACACACACACACACACACA